>JAXQQM020079874.1:0-180089 GCA_034641835.2 Pinus albicaulis | reverse complement strand
AAATGAACAACATGATCATGATAACGAATAGGTGGGAGTCCTTTGGGAGTTTCAAACACCTTGGAATGATTTTCCAAGACTTTTTGGAGATCTGTAGAAATAGATGATTTTGATGTTGGAACTTTTAGTGAGAATAATTGTGCAATTATGCCTCATTGTTATTTCTTTATAATATTTTTCATGACATTAGAGCTTATTATATTTCCTGGCTTTCCTACAATACCCTATAATTCAACTTCCTTACCTTATGAAAAAAAATTCAAGAAAATTTCTTGAAAATTAAAAGCTATCATCCCCAAAGGTTGTAACCGTTGTACTCCTAGTACCACATCAACACCTCCCATAGGAATCGAAAGCATTGGACTATTCAATATATATTCCCCCATGGTTAGCTTGATATTATGAAATTTTCCAGAGAAATTTATAGTTCCTCCATTTGCAACCATCACTTGACATTCTGGTGTTGGGTATAGAAAACAATTCAATTCCTTGGCTACCTTACAATGAATAAAATTATGGGTACTACCTGAATCAATCAACACTATTACCTTTTTCTTCTTGATATGTCCTTCTATCTTAAGAGTTTGAGGAGTGGTAATTCCTACTAATGCATTACATGATATGGTCGAACTCATTTCTTCCTCTTCTAGGGTTGGTTCCTCGTGTATACCCTCTTCTTTTGAAAATTCTTGTTTATTTTATTCTTCCTCTTCACAACCGATGTAAAATAATTTCTTCTCAGCACACGTATGACCTTTATTGTATTTTCTATCACAACTGTGGCAAAGCCCTTTTTCTCTTTTTTCATCCAATTGTTGTGGTGTCAACCTTGTAGGTTGTGGAAATCTAGGAGTAGCAACACTTCCCTCTTTATAGAAGTGAGTGGTAGGCTTCCTTGTCGCCATAATTTTACATTCAATTTTTCTTGCCAACCTGAATGCCTTCTCCAATGAATCAAGTTCCAAAATGAAAACTTCATGTTGGATGTTATCCTTTAAAGTACCTATGAAGAGATCAATCTTGTGTTCCTCTGGAATATCAGTTACCCTTATATTCAATTTTGGAAGTCCTCAATGTGCTCCCCCATTAAACCCTTTTGTTTGAGATTTATCAATTGGCTAAAGAAGGTGTTGCTCTTTGTATCCTCATAATGTGCTATCATTTCCTCCATAAAAATTGACCAAGTGACAATTTTTTTACAAGAGCAAAGCCATCGATACCATACAAATGTATTTTTTTATAAATGTAAAGTTGCAATGCGTACCTTTTGTTTGTTTTGCACGTTATGGAGATCAAAATATTGCTCCATCTGTAGTATCCATGTTACAGGATCCTTTCCATCAAACTTCCTCATATCCATTTTTGGAATATGGTGGTTCTTCCTTCCAACATTAGAGTTTATGAAATCACGATTAACATTTATTTTGTTCTCATCATGAGTTTCCTCTACTATCTTTTCACCATTAGGAAACATTTCTTGTATCAACTTTGTCAAACCTTCCATGTCTACTTTTAGATCATTCTTCATGTTTTCCATTTTTTCATCGATCTTAGTTTCCATGTCATCCATCTTAGATTCCATGCCAGCATCCATGCCATCCATGCCATTCTTCAAACCATCCATCTTATATTCCACACCTTTCTTCAAACCATATATCTTAGCTTCCACGCCTTTCTTCAAAACTTCCATGTCATTTTTTGTTGCTCTTTGTGAGAGCGAAATTTGTTGCACTTGCTCTTGTAATTTTTATATGTCATGTTTCCATTCTTCGTCTTCATGAGTCATAGTAGAGCCTTCTAAAGGCTTAATGGGTGTTGAATTATTTTTAGGGTCCATTTTAGAATCCAATTCTGATATCTATTCTACAATATGCCCTTGGAATCAATTCAAATTGATTTTTAAAACAAGACTTATGCAATTCGGAAAAAAAAAATTACACACCTTTTACTTGTTTTGGAGGAGCTCGATAATGAAATTGAATTATCTCTATAATTGTGGATCCTCAATATCTGAAATTTGGCCCTGCAGTAACCCTATGAAGTTTCTTTCCAATGCCATAGGTCTGATCTTATTTGGATTCTTCAAGGAAAGTTTATGTCCAGTCTCCCACAATGACCCAATTATGGACTAGTTCAGTAGAGCAAACTTTTATGACTTTCCATGTGTCACTGTTTCCTCCTTTGGCTCTGAAATGGATAGACAGAAAACTAAAATCCATGTAATTGTGGTCAATTTTTACAGCATTCCAATCCTATGCTCAAAGAGAGAGTTATAAAGATTTTCCCATGATCACCTCTTTGAGATGAAATTTAGAAGCCTGAAAAAGCCCTAACTTCCACAGATCATATCTCTTCCAGTATTTCAAACCACAATCTGAAATTTTGTGACGATGTTACTCAGGATTTTGGCTTTGCACTCCAAAATTTTCAGCTTCTTAACCTTCGTGGAAACAAAGTTATAGTGAAAATGCCACGATGACTTTTATAGGTTAAATTCAGGAGCCTGCAAAATGACCTACCTTCCATAGATCATATCTCCAAAAATATTGCGAACCAAGCTCTAAATTTTTTTTAATATGTTCCTCAAGATTTTGGCTTTACACTCTAAAAATTTAAGCTTCTGAACCTTCATAGAAAAAACTTTATAGTGAAAATGCCAAGATGAGCTGTTTGGAGCAGCAAAACCCTAGAATCCCAAAGCTCTGATACCAAATGTTGTGAAACCAGCTCCAAAAATAGAAGAAAAGATATATCAACACCTTATAAATAATCCACTTCGAGGGGGAAACCTCCAATACATTACATGAATGAAAAATTCTTGGATGATACAAATTACAAAACCTCCTTTCTATATATAGGAGCCCATGGGGCCACAATGTAATCCTAGCCGACCTAACAATAATAATTTAAGGCCACAATAATAACAATAAGGGGGTTACACTAACAATAATAAGGGACTATACTAGTAATAGAGGGACCTAACAATATATATATATATATATATATATATATATATATATATATATATATATATATATATATATATATATCGAGGGATTGGATTATCACATGAGAAGCTACGACCTCGATTCATCTGATACTCTCCTTGATCCATGACCAATATCATCTTCATGCTTATAAAGTCACCCTATATTCAATTCATTAGACTAAATTGATGCTCTATCTTATTTACACCTTGAAGAATCAAGTGGTAACTTCTCATGCGATGATCCAAGCCCTCAATCCATATATATATATCCATGAATATGGATCCAGGGCTAGGATCATCACATGAGAAGTTACCACCTGATTCATCGAGGCATAAACAAGATAGAGCATCAATTTATTCTATTGCATTGAATATAGGGTGACTTTCTATGCATGCCGATGATATTGGTTTTGGATCAAGGAGAGTATCAGATGAATCGAGGGAGGTCCATAATTTGTTACATCATGATCATGGTATATATATGTTTATATGTGAGATTTTAAATGATATTTGTAGAATCATATGTACATACATATTGAATTGATTTTTTATTTCAATTTAGCTTTATTAATTTATCATAAATTCCATATTTCTTAGGAGCATCTCTCACTAGGTCGAAGAGAGTATCAAATCAATGAATGGAGGGCCACCATTCACAACATCGTCATATATATATGTATGTATATGTGTGTGTGTGTGTGTGTGTGTGTGTGTGTTTAATTAAATGATAAATAGGTAGAATCGTATGTACATACATATATTGAATAGATTTTTTTCAATTTAAATTAATTAGTTTATTATAATTTCTATTTTTTTTTAGAAGCATATCTCACTAGGTCGTTGTGTGAGGGTGGTAAACAAGCTCAATCAACTCATTTAATTGGGTGTGATGGTGCTCAACCATCTCCGAGTGGTCATGAATCTCAATCGAATCATCATGATCTTCAACATCTGCAATTATATATATATATATATATATATATATATATATATATATATATATATATATATATATATATATATATATATATATATATATATATATATATAACCAAATTTGTACATGTAAATGAATTGTATGTACATATATCTGTACATGTCTATATTGCATGCGTATAAATACATTCACATTTTTTAATCTTTATTTAATTATATTGAAGCAAGGGGTGACAATATTGATCTAAGTCAACATAGGTGAAGTAGGGAAATTCAAGAAGAAGACCATATCCCAACTACCACCTATCCATCTGATATTCTTGATGAGATTCCTTAGGAAACAAAAGTGCAACAACGTAAATTATAGAGGTGCATAACTCATTATTCAAAATTGAAGAAATATCTTCCAAATTTGGAGCTCCCTACAAAGAGTCGACAAATCTTAGAAATATTTGTGCACTCTCTAATTTAATTTCTTGATATTTACAAGAACCTTGGGCCAACAACTGATTTCTTTATAAATATGATGAGTCGTAGAAAGGAAGCAGTGATGGATCCCGATATATCGGCTAAGGTAAGTAGAAGGGTTTCAAAAGTACATGCCAAATCTATGTCTAATTTCAAAGAAGGGATGAAAAGAAAGATGCTCAAGGTTCAATATTTCAAGCACCCTGAAATAGCCCACAATTTTTATTATAGGTTCCTTGCAGTTTATGGAAAGCTACCATTGAATGAATAGGTTCCACATTATTTTCAAAAATGATTTTATGTAGAATTTTTTTTGGGTATGAGACCTAATTATACTGACCTTCCATCTAAATTTTATGGTACTAGGAGAGGTCAAACATATGAACATAAGGGTGCATTAATGGATATTGAATTTCCTCACCCTCCACCACCCTTGGTATCTCAACCTCCATGCCTAGTAACTTCAGATCAGAAATGGATGCCACTTCTCAGATTGGTCGAAAAGCAAGGGATGTAATTATAGACAACATACAGACTACATTGATTGAAATTGATGTCATTATAAATCGATAAAGAGGATGAGCTAGTTCACATGTTAATTTTGTATATAAATTAGACGAGGAGATATATAATATGACTATTGAAGAGGTTAAAGCATATGGAAATGGTTTTCGTGATGGTTGGAAAGACCTAATTGGTCATGAGGGAGAGGGCATGGGATCGATAAGTGTTAATGATTAGAGTGTTGAAACCTTAGATAAACTGAGAGGGGGGGGGGGGGGTGAATCAGTTTATCACCTTCAAGAATATTTAAGAACTTTTTCAATTAAACTTATTTACAAATTATCTTTCATGATCAATTTTATATGGAAAAAAACTTATATGTGTAGAAATGTTAAGATAATGTAACAGTAGAATTATAACAGAGCAGTAAGTATTAAGTAGACTGAATAACCATATCAACACATAAACATCACACACAGAGACAACATATATACATGGAAACCCACAAAGGGAGAAAACCACATTTATTATTGTTGTGATGTAAAGGCAAGCTCCAACTCCCTCTCACCACTGAGTTTTTGTAAGCACCAACCTACAAGAGGCTCCAACCTCAAATTCTGCAAGCTACAACTTGCAAGGAAGCTTCAACTCCCTCTTTTTCATAAAAGAAACATTTGATGATTTACCTTGGATATCAACTCTGTTCTATACCTTTGATTTTTCTTTTTTTTTACTGTACTCCAATCTTCATATTTGCTTGATTATTTATTTTTCTTCAATTCTGCATTCTCTTCTCTTTTATCAATTTACTCAGAGAAATGTATCCATTTCAACTTTACAATGGGATTTTACCTTTCTTCGGAGACTTGCCAATCACATCACAAACAATGCAAATAGTTAAAACCTTTCATTCAATTATAGTATAAATTTTGAACAACGCTGCTCTTTGTCTATTTTCCTCTCTCATTTATCAATCACCACACCTCTCGTTTTCGTTTCACTATATTCATTTTCCATGTTCATTGCAGTTGCATAACTGCTGCCTATAAAACTGTCTTTTAATCGAACATAAGTAACTCTCAATGATATTATAAAACCTTTTTAATAACCTTGGATTTTAATTACTGAACAACCAATGCTAACCTTTAAAAGATCTGGATCCTACAACTTTATAAATTCTAAACTTTTCTGCTCTATTTGCCGATGCGATTAATCACAACTTGAATACTCCCAGTGCGATAATTTACAATTCACTTCATTTTTCCAATTGCGATTAATCGCAACTTGAGTACTCCCGATGCGATGATGCGATTAATCGCAACTTGAATACTCCCAATGCGATGATTTACTATTATTAACAAGTTCCACTGGTATGCATTTCTCCGATGCAATTCATGAGGGTCCCACTCTTCTGTCCATTCAATTTACACATAGGGAATCAATTTGGGCTTAAACTTTGAGAAAATAACATTTTATTGAATGTCGGCAGCTTTGAATGTGTGTAGAAGTCATTTCTTTATATACCCACGGCTTTATAAACTTGCCATTGTTCAAGAGCCGAACTCTTAATTTGATTTTAATGTTCAAGGACCTAGTTATTTTAATGTCTACCCCATACTCAGTTTAATTCCTGTAAGGTTCTACTTGTCACATAATATATATAACACCATATATATATAGATATTCCCCCATATGTATACTCCTCGAATTTCCATTAACACTCGGGCCCATTATGCATTATAACATACCTTAGACTTACCCATGGAAATTCCATAAACATAATGCCCAATATATGAAGCTCTCCAATCAAATGTTGCAACATCAACAAACCGTGAACTTAATGAGAAAGCTTTATAAGCCTCGACCTTGCATTAAACATCAGTCCTCAACACAAATTAAGAGTGGGGCCCAGCTCTTAAACGACCCTTCTCATCTAACAGCGGACAACACATCGCACTGCTTCAGATGATCCAAAGTCCTCAATCAAATCTCTCGTGACTTAGATGCATGGGCTTTTAACTCGCGATGAGAGTGGTATCTCCAAACCGCTTAAGGCCACATGTCAGCCTATGGAATTGATCACGTTCGAATTGGAAATATAGCTTACCATACAAAGGCGGTGTGATATGGGTGGGGTTGGTTTCATAAACCCGCTGTCACTGTTCACAGTACTCGTGGTTCCTCTCCTTTTCCCTCAGGGTTTCATCGCGCTTATATATATATGAACTTTGCCTTTCATGTGCAATTCCTCAACACAATTTCTTGGTCCATACTGCAATTACCAATGACTCATTTCTATTCATAATTCCTTAACACAGGGTTTATTTCTTATTTCTTCTTATTCAACGTTGATCATTTCACTGTTTGATAACGGCTCTGCCTCTGCCTCTATGCCTTTGGTTCCTCTTGAACATTGCAGACTGTCTTCCTTTCACAATACTCACTTTGAGCCTTCGCTATGGCACTTTTGAAATTAAGTCATCGCTTCATGCATTTCAGTATTTCACATACTCTTCACCAATTTTAATCACTGTTGCATCCCGTTCAATGTGTCATTACCAATTCACTACTGCTCAGTCTGATCTACTAAAATTTCCTTTCTCTTTAAATGACAGAGGTTTACTTTGCTATGCCACATGAACAGAGTCGGCCTCTTGAGTTTCTATACAGAAACAGTTCAGTTGTTTTCTACATAGCATGTACAAATCAATACACCGTGAGGTAGGGCCCTCAGGGGATTGTCAACATAACAATGAACTCTGAAACACTGCAATTTCTATTCACACAACCAATCATAGTGTTCCATCACACAGGTTTTGACTAAGGGATACATATATGGCCCATACAGAATTTACACAATTGATTATTCATTCTCGATCTCACAGTCAACCATGTCTCAACAGTTTATATATTTTCTTCAATTTTCTCTGCTCCTTGATGGATGCTTCTCCTTGACTGATGTTGATCCTTGCTTCTCTTTTTGCTTCTTCTGCTGCCTCTCTAGATCTCCATTCACATGACCCTTCTACAACTGCCTCTCCTTCATGTCTCATGCTCTCTTTTCCTTCTTGCTATTTTAGGTGCTTCCTCCTTTGTCATCTCTTTTGCCATCAATGACAACATTTCCAACATTCTCCCCCTTTGGCATTGATGGCAATAACATTGCTGCCTGTTTATGCTATTCTCTCTAGATCTCCACTACTTATAGCTTCCCTCCCCCTTTGACATCAATGGAAAAGGGCTGATATTCTGATCTTTCTTCATGCTCGTTGTGGATCTCTCCCTGGATTGATGTTTTCTCCTTATATCAAAGAGTAGCATCTACAAATAGTACCCCTAGTCTATCTCTCATATATTCAAATGGTTCTCTAGCAAGAGGTTTTGTAAATATATCTATTGTATGTTCTTTTGTTGGCACATATTCCAACTTCACTACTTTTTGAGCTACTTGTTCTCTGAGAAAATGATACTTGATTGGAATATGTTTAGTTTTTGAATGAAGCACGAGATTTTTTGATATGCTTATGGCACTTGTATTATCACATTGGATAGAGATAGGTTCATCAATGCTTACCTTCATGTCTTGGAGGGTTTGTTTCATCCACATGACTTGTGTGCAACATGTTGTTGCTGCTATGTATTCTTCTTCTGTTGTAGATAGAGAAATAGATGTTTGTTTCTTGCTTATCCATGCCACCGGACTCTCTCCTAAATAGAATGCACCTCCACTTGTTCCTTTCCTATCATCAACACAGCTGGCCCAATCTACAACTGCATATGCTGTCAAAAAGAAGTTTTTGCCTTTTGGATACCATAGCCCATAATGTGCAGTTCCTTATAGATGCCTGAATATTATTTTAATTGCTAGTAAGTGATTTTGTTTTGGTGCTGCTTGATATCTTAACACAAGTCCTACAACCAACACAATTTCTGGTCTAGAAGTCTGTTAGGTATAACAGACTTCCAACCATGGATCTGTAAAGTTTTTGATCTACATCAGTTGTTCCATAATCTGCATCAAGCTTGCATCCAGTATTCATGGGAGTTGACACAAGTTTGCAGTCTTCCATTTTGAATCTTTTCAGCATCTCTTTAAGGTATTTTTCTTGTGAGATAAATGTGCCTGTGCTCTTTTGTTGAATTTGTAGTCCTAGATAGAAAGTAATCTCTCCAATCATAGACATTTGAAACTTTGATTTCATCTCTTCAGCAAATCCTTTTGTTAACTCATCTTTGCTGCTTCCAAACATGATATCATCTACACACACTACTACAATTAGAAGTTCATCTTCATTTTCTTTTATGTACAAGTTTTTGTCTACTCCTCCTTTCTTGAACCCTTTTTTTGCAAGTACTTGTCTAGCCTTAAATACCATGCTCGAGGAGCTTGTTTCAGCCCATATAATGCTTTCTTTAATTTGCAAACATAGTATACATTATCTGTTAAGGAGAACCCTTCTAGTTGCTCCATGTAGACTTCTTCCTCTAAATCTCCATTCAGGAAGGCAGACTTCACATCCATTTGGTATACCTTGAAGTCATGATAGCAAGCAAAAGCTAAAAATAGTCTGATAGCTTCCATTCTAGCTACAGGGGAAAATGTTTCATCATAATCAAGTCCTTCAACCTCTGAATATCCCTTGCACACAAGTCTAGCTTTATTTCTGATTACCTATCCTTGTTCATTCATCTTATTTTTGAATACCCATTTTGAGCCAATGACATTTTTCTCATTGGGTCTTGGAACTAGTTCCCAAGTGTTGTTCTTCTCAATTTGGTCCAATTCTTCATTCATGGCATTCACCCAATGTTTGTCTTTGTTGTCTTCTTCAAACTTCTTTGGCTCTATTTGTGACAACATTGCTAGGTATACCTCTTTAGTCTGTTTAGTTAGTTGTCTTCTTGTCTGTACACCTACACTCTTGTCCCTAGTGATTTGATCTTCTCGATGGTTCTTCTGAGTGTATCTTGAGGAGATTTTTTATATCAGGTCTGTATCTTTTGTTGGCTTGTTTATTTCATCATCATCTTGATTCTCTTCTTCATGAACTTCTAGAGGATTGCTGCAATATATACTTCTTATCTTGTCTGATAGTTCTTCATCAAATCTTACATCAATACTTTCTACAATTTTGTGAAGTATTTTGTTGTAGCACCTGTAACCTTTACTCTTGGATGCATATCCTAAGAATATTCCTTCATCTGCTCTTGCATCAAACTTTCCCAAATTTTCATCATTATTTTTTATAAAACACTTACTTCCAAAAACTCTAAAATGCTTGATTGATGCAGGTTTACCATGCCATAATTCATAAGGATTCTTGTCACTGTTTGGTCTTAAATGAGCTTTTTTAGGATATGCACAACTGTGTGTACTGCTTCCGCCCAAAAGGTTTAAGGAATGTTACTTTCTTGCATCATGGCTCTGGAAATCTGTTGTACAGACCTGTTCTGTCTCTCTGCCACTCCGTTTTGCTGAGGTGTTCCTGCAATTGTGAACTGTTGCTTTATCCCATGCTCATTGCACAGGTCTGCAAAATCATAATCTGTAAATTCACCTCCTGCAATAGGTTGATGCATACCCACCTTGCATCTGTTTGATCTCAAGTAGCCGATTTGTGCTTGAGAAATGCAACCCATGTCATTCTAGAAAAATCATCTATTATTAGCATGAAATAGGATTCTCCACTTGGTGTTTTAGTTCTCGAAGGCCCACACAGATCCATGTGAACAAGTTGAAGAGGTCTACTTGTAGATAGATTCTCTTTGGTTTTGAAGGATGTACGGGTCTGCTTACCTAGCTGACAGGATTTACATATTGTATTTGAAGGCTTCTTTATGGGTGGCATATCTCTGACTGCATTCTTTTTGCTTAGACTTATGATATGATCAAAGTTTAGGTGTCCCAATCTCCTATGCCATAACCAAGACTCCTCAAATTTGCTAAGATGACATGCTTCATTTTCTTCTTTTACTACATAGACATTGCTTTCTGTTCGAACACCTTTGATTAGGGTTTTTCCAGTGGTGCTTGATCTTACTTCACAATCTTGTGCTCTAAAAAGAACTTCGCCGCCTTTATCACACATTTGACTAACACTCAATAGATTTCCTTTCATTCCATCCACAAATAGTACATCCTGGGCTTTTCCTCTGCCATTTTCTAGACTGACTGAGCCTCTTCCTTTGATTTTTCTTGCTTTATCATTGCCAAAAGTAACATTTCTAGATTTCTTTTCATCAAAGGTTATAAACTTGCCTCTATCTCCTGACATATGCTTTGAGCAACCGCTGTTCAAATACCATTGGATTTTTAGATATTGGGCTATTAGGGCCAAGTCACATTTATTCACTTTCTTTTTCCACTGCAAGCATCCTCTTGTTTGGTACCTTTTCTGAGATGATGAACCATATTCTCTTAGAGGACATTTGGAAGACATATGTCCACTTTTATTGCATACACAACATTTGGATATTTCTTTAGTAGAATTATAAGTAGGAGTAAACTCTCCATGATTCATAAACCTCCTTGAGGTTTTGAACATCAGTCTTTGTCCATATTTTCTGCATTCTATGATTTTATGGCCAAATTCGTTACAATAAAAACAGTATCCATAAAAACAATTTGCATACCTGATAAAAGGTTGTCTTCTCCATTTTCCTGCTTGAGTAAAAAATTTTACTGTTTGCATCCTTTGCTGGTTTGTATTTATTCTTCTTGTATGACAATATGCAGCAATATGTCCCAATTTGTGGCAGGCATAACAAGTGGCATTTTTCATAGGAGGAAAAAATCTCCTTTGATGACTTCCAAATTTGACATATTCAGGAGTATACGAGCTTTTTTCAGTTGACAATTTATTTACTTCATCCTTTGTCATTTGAGCTTCCTCCTGGTTTTTATCTACTTTATTGCAAGATTCTTCTTCCTTTGAAATCTTCTAAGCTGCTTGGATATTCTCATCTGCTTTTACAAAAATAATATTTTTGTTTTCTTTTTCTTTGCCTTTGCTTGATTCTCCTTCATAGCCTATCCCAGTTTTTATCAGAGGAGATCTTTGAGCATCTAGAATCTCATTTAACTTACCAGAGCTTGTTATTTGAGAAGTATCTATTTTCCTCTGGGCATTTTCTAATTTCTTCCTTAAGAAAACTACTTATTCTTCCAACTTCTCTTGTTCCTGAGTTTTATCCTTGATCTGCTTAAGTAGAATATCCTCTACCTTCTTGGCTTCTTCAAGCTCTACTTTCAACTAAATGAGGGCTTCTGAATTTTGTTCCTCTCTTACATATTTGAGAAGAATGTCTTTCTGTTTTCTGCACTTCAGTTTTAGTCTGTCAATTTCCTCCAAGGCACTTCTTAGTTCCCCCTCAAGGTCCACTTCACCTTCTTCCTCATCTTCTAAAAGACATTCTTCGAGCTCTTCTATAGCCATCAAAACAAATTCTGATGTTCCTTCTTCACTTGAGAATTCAGCTGAGTCTTCTGATGCACTACTGTCTTGCTGAGCATAGAAATATTTTCTATTGAATCTCTTCCCTTTCTGCCAGTTCTTAGATATGGTCTTCTCTGATTCCTGAGCCTGATTCTTTGTTTTCTTATAAGGACATTTAGAAGCATAGTGTCCAACTCTTCCACAATTGAAACATTTAAATGGAAGTTTACCTTTATACTTACCTGAGCCTTTATCCAACTTCCTAATAAATTTAGCCTCTTCTTCATCAGAACAAGAGCATATATCTTCTTTTTCTTCTTTCTTCTTCTCTGCCTTAAAAGCTGCCTCCCTTACATTTGACTTCCTCTGTGGCAGTCTCATCTCATAAGCTGTTAGTTTTCCAAGAAGCTGGTTCATGGTCAAGGTTTCCCAATCTGTTGTTTCTTTTATGGCAGAGACCTTGGGATTAAAACTAGATGGCAAAGATCTTAGGATCTTTTGAACAATTACACATTCTTGCATGGTTTCACCTAGTGCTTTCATATTATTGACAATTTCTGCAACCCTTAAAAAGAAACTAGCAATGTCTTCATCATCATTCATCTTTAAATTTTCAAACTAGGCTCTATAGACTTGAAGTTTAGCTGTCTTCACCTTTTTGTCTCCCTCATGAATATTTTCTAGAGTTTCCCACATTTCTTTAGCAGTCTCGCTGTGCATTACTTTGATGAATTCTGCCTCACACAGTCCATTCAAGATTGCATTCATTGCCTTTGCATTAGCCACAAAATCTTGTTTGGCTTCTTTCTCTGAGACATTTTCCTTAGAGTCATATCCAAATTCCACAGCAGCCCAAACTTCTATCCCTAAGGACATTATGTATGTTCTCATTCTGATTTTCCAGAAGGCATAATTTGCACCAGTGAAAAAAGGGGCTTTGTTCGTTGAGGATCCTTCTTGACTAGCCATCTCAAGAACCTAGGATCTCCTTTCAGTTGTTAAACTGCTACAAAAAGGAACCGGCTCTGATACTAATTGTTGAAATCTTAGACAAACTGAGAGGGGGGGGGGGGGGTGAATCAATTTGTCACCTTCAAGAATATTTAAAAAAACTTTTCAAATTAAACTTATTTACAATTTATCTTTCATGATCAATTTTATATGGAAACAAACTGTGAAGAAAAGTTAAGATAATGTAACAGCAGAATTATGACAGAGCAGTAAATATTAAACAGACTAAATAACCATATCAACACATAGACATCACAAACAGAGACAACAGATATACGTGGAAACCCATAAAGGGAGAAAACCACATCTTATTATTGTTGTGATGTAAAGGCAAGCTCCAACTCCCTCTCACCACTGATTTTCTGTAAGCACCAACCTATAGGAGGCTCCAACCTCAAATTCTGCAAGCTACAACTTGCAAGGAAGCTTCAACTCCCTCTTTTTCATAAAAGAAACATTTGCTGATTTACCTTGGATTTCAGCTTTGTTTTGTACCTTTGATTGTTTTTTTTTACTGTACTCCAATCTTCATATTTTCTTGATTATTTATTTTTCTTCAATTCTGCATTCTCTTCTCTTTTATCAATTTACTCAGAGAAATGTAACCATTTCAACTTTACAGTGAGATTTTATCTTTCTCCAGAGACTTGCCAATTACATCACAAACAATGTAAACAGTTAAAACCTTTCATTCAATTACAGTATCAATTTTGAACAACACTTCTCTCTCTCTGTTTTCCTCTCTTGTTTATCAATCACCACACCTCTCTTTTTCGTTTCACTATATTCATTTTCCCTGTTCATTGAAATTGCATAACTGTTGCCTATACAGTTGTCTTTTAATCGAACATAAATAACTCTTAGCGATATTATAAAACCTTTTTAATAACCTTGGATTTTAATTACTAAACAACCAACGCTAACATTTAAAAGATCTGGATCCTTCAGCTTTATAAATTCTAAACTTTTCTGCTCTATTTGCTGATACGATTAATCGCAACTTGAATACTCCTGGTGTGATAATCTTCTATTCACTTCATTTTTCCAATTGCGATTAATCGCAACTTTAGTACTCCCGATGTGATGATGCAATTAATCGCAACTTGAATACTCCCGATGCGATGATTTACTATTATTAACAAGTTCCGCTGGTATGCATTTCTTCGATGTGATTCATGAGGGTCCCACTCTTCTGTCCATTCAATTTACACATACGGAATAAATTTGGGCTTAACCTTTGATAAAATAACATTTTATTGAATGTTGGCAGCTTTGACTGTGTGTGGAAGTCATTTCTTTATATACCCAAAACTTTATAAACTTGCCATTGTTCAAGAGCTAAACTCTTAATATGATTTTAATGTTCAAGGACCCAGGTATTTTAATGTGCACCCCATAATCAATTCAATTCCTGTAAGGTTCGACTTGTCACATAGTATATATAACACCATATATATATATATTCCCCCATATGTATACTCCTCGAATTTCCATTAACACTCGGGCCCATAATGCATTATAACATACCTTAGACTTACCCACGACAATTCCATAAACATAATGCCCAATATATGAAGCTCTCCAATCAAATGTTACAACATCAAAAAACCTTGAAATTAATGAGAAAGCTTTATAAGCCTCGACCTTGCATTAAACATCAGTCCTCAACACAAATTAAGAGTGGGGTAAACAACCCTTCTCATCTAATGACAGACACGACGTCACACTACTTCAGATGATCCAACGTCCTCAATCAAATCTTGTGTGACTTAGATGCATGGGCTTTTAATTCGCGATGAGAGTGGTATCTCCAAACTACTTAAGTCCACGTGTCATCCTATGGCATTGATAGCGTTCGAATTGGAAATACAGCTTACAGTACAATGGCAGTGCGATATGGGTAGGGTTGGTTTTGCAAACCCGCTGTCACTTTTCACAGTACTCGTGGTTCCTCTCATTTTCCCTCAGGGTTCTGTCATGCTTATATATATGTGAACTCTACCTTTCATGTGCAATTCCTCAACACAATTTCTTGGTCCATACTCCAATTACCAACGAATCATTTTTATTCATAATTCCTTAACACAAGGTTTATTTCTTATTTATTCTTATTCAACGTTGATCATTTCATGGTCTGATAACGGCTCTACCTCTGCCTCTATGCCTTCGGTTCCTCTTGAATGTTGCAGACTGTCTTCCTTTCACAATACTCACTTCAAGCCTTCGCTCTGGCACTTCTGCAATTAAGTCCTCGCTTGATGCATTTCAGTATTTCACATACTCTTTACCAATTTTAATCATAGTTGCATCCCGTTCAATGTGTCATTACCAATTCACTACTGCTCAGTTCGATCTACTAAAAATTTCCTTTCTCTTTAAATGACAGAGGTTTATTCTGCTATGCCACATGAACACAGTCAGCCTCTTGAGTTTCTATAAAGAAACAGTTCAGTTGTTTTCTACGTAGCATGTACAAGTCAATACACCATGAGGTAGAGCCCACAAGGGATTTTCAACATAACAACAAACTCTGAAACATTGCAATTTCTATTCACCTAGTCAATCATAGGGTTCCATCACACAGGTTTTGACTAAGGGATAAATATATGGCCCATACATAATTTACACAACTTATTATTCATTCTCGATCCCACAGTCAACCCTGTCTCAACAGTTTATAGATTTTCTTCAATTTTCTCTGCTCCTTGACAGATGCTGCTCCTTGCTTTTCTTTTAGCTTCTTCTGTTGCCTCTGTAGATCTCCAATCACATGACCCTTCTACAACTACCTCTGCTTCATGTCTCATGCTCTCTTTGCCTTGTTTCTATTTTAGGTGCTTCCTCCTTTGTCATCTCCTTTGCCATCAATGACAACATTTCCAGCAAAGAATAATTCTCAGAAGGAAAAAGTAGTGAAAACCCTTAAAGATTTTTATCATATTAATAAAAATATGGATGTTTTGCTAAGTAATTTAATTCCATAAAATTTTAGTTTGGATATATCATTTTACTTTACTATTCAATCTCTTTGATAAATAATGATCCAGGAAGTACCTAATGTCAATCTATTTGACTTTTATGCACCTAAGAAAGAATAAATATAAGCTAAGAGTGGCTCAATATGACTTAGTTTGCATGGTGTCTATGTGATATGTACACTGGTAAAAAATAGCTAATTGGTTACTAAAAAATTACTTAAATTTGCATATAAACGACTATTTTTCGGTCGGTGACCAATAGTAGCTAATTTACAGTATCTTATAACGCGACCAACTTTTAGTGGTTTTTAGCTTAGTCATTAATTGGTTGTCTCAATTTTGTTTTCTAGTAGTATATTTTGTCATTGATTTAGTCATTTATTAGGTCATTGTAGTCATTGATTTAGTCATTGATTTGATCATCCATTTAGTCATTAATTTGATTATTGATTTGGTCATTGATTTTATTGTCTAGTAGTATATTTTGTCATTAATTTAGTCATTGATTTGGTCATTGATTTGGTTATCTATTTTGTTACACTGAAAATTATCATCCTGAAATTCTGCTATTTGTATGGGCTCATTATTACTCATACTTCCCCCCTTTGCAAGTCTAACATATCAGTTCCTCATGTCAAGCCTTGAAAATCAGAGAAAAGTTCCTAAAAATCTCCTAAACTTTGGTGTCGCACTTTCTCTTTATCTTTCCTGCGGTCCGGCACCTAATTTTCAAGTCTCATGCATACCTTAATGCAATTTCTCTGTGTTATAAGTGCGGGCCCCTGTAAAGATCGAAAATGCGCAAGTAAATTCCGAAAAGCTTAATTAAAGTAAATGCTAGAAGCCTCTTAAAAGAATCTTGCGGTGGGAGAACCGCTCTTTTGAGGTGCATGTATCCCTTACCTTATGGAGCTAACCCCTTGATGTAAGGAGCTTATCCCTTTGAAGGAGGATTCTATCCCTTCATAGTTGGAACAGAAAACCTCCTCTTTTCCACTATAAAAAGAGCCATTGGGTAGCCTCAAGGGGAGTTCAAGCTTTAGAATATTTGAGGTTAAGTGCTGTTGAGATTCAAACTCAGTTAACTAAGAATTTTGTGAGGAGAGATTACATACCTATATTCGTCTTGGTTGGAGGAGTGCAGAGCTTATCAAAGTAGAGGACACTCCTGCTTCGGACCCAAGGAAGGCCTGTGCAACATCAAGGCTCAGGTTGTAAGGTTTTCTTTCTTTTGAAATTAATACAAACATACTCATTTTTCTCAATAAGCTGTCAGTTAATGGTTTATTTCATAGATTCCTTGATCACTATGATAAGCATGGTTTATGATGATTTCTATACAGGTGCTATTTAATATTTTTCTTGTTTGTGACTATAGGTTTATGAAGATAATTCCTTCAAGTGCACGAGGGACAATAACGACTTCAAACAAGCGCTGGACATACGGTAAGTCTTTTACACCTCTACAGAGATTTTTGTAAATCATATATGCTTAGAGAAAGATTAGTTTATTTGGCTGTTTGTTGCTAGATACTTTTAGTACTAGGGAGATTGGTCTTGTCCGCAAGATGGATTAATCCACACAACAAATTGGCGACTCCACTGGGGAAAGAACTTGTTTTTTTTGGTTCTTTTTCTATTTTGATTTGAGGAAACGTTTTTCCTGATTTTTTATTGATAGATATTTGCCTGGGTAGCTTAGGTTTTCTCTGTTTTTGAAAATTTTGAAATCTTTTATGTTTTTCTCTAGTTTTTTCGGGGACCGTACTTTGTCTTATTTTCACAGTGCGGGCAGTTTCACACTTTCCTTAAGTAAACAGTGCGGGACTGCACCTGTTACTTCTAGAAGCCTGTGGACCCTGTTAAAATTTTGAAAAAATCCAGATTTCTTTATTTAGTTTATCTTTATTTTGATTTTGAGTTTTCAGTATCTGCCCAGATTGATGATTGTTTTTGTCAAAGGCTTTTTGTGAATGAATCCTAGCAGTATTGGTGTTTGATGATTTTCTAGAATTTTTGCATTTTGGATTACTTTTCACTTGGTCTTTGTAGTGATTCGAAGCATTGGTAGTTTGAAGTACCTCAGATTACATTGGTTCTTTTGTCTTTTTGTTGAATCTGACCTAATTGTGAAATCATCCTTTATTGAGAAATAGAGCTACTTATTTCTTTGCAAATCTTCGAAAAAACTTTGTTATAGGTTTTTGAATTTCATTTTTTATAAAAAAAAAACATATTTGAGTGTTTTTGATCTGTTTGTTATTCTGGACGAATAGATCCTTAGTTTGTTGAACAACTAAGTAAAACATTCTTCAAAAAATCTTAAAGCGTTTATTCAAGTAGATTGTTAAATTTTGTAGATCTCGAAATTAGTTTTGTAGTTTTGAGTGCTTTTAAAAATTTATAGATTTCTTTTGAACGAAACTTGTTTTTGTAAGTTCAAGTTTTTGAAAGTGAAAGGATTTTGTTGTGAGCTTTGATAATTTGTCTCATTTTGAGTTATTGTTGAAAAGACAAATATTTTCTTTCAATTATTCTTTATGTTCAAAGAAGGAATTGTTTATTAAAAGAATTGCATTCTCCAACTCTTTCTTTAGCTAGAATTTCATTGAAAGAAAATGATTTGATTATCATTTTTGGGTGCATTTTTAGTGTTTTTGGAAGTCGAGTCTTCACACCATCAAAGTTTCATTTCCGCACCCATTGACTTAAGAAACAGCTCATAAAAGTAACGCTTAATTAAAATTCATCTAGTAATATTTTTATTTTCTAGGGCTCTTATCACCAACATAGCTTAGGCTAGTATCTTGGAGTAGGGAGTAATTAACTCTCCAAGATAGTAAAAACAAACAAGTAGACAAATCTTGCGATAGGAAATAAATCCAATTGTAATTTGTATAATCTGGGAAGCTTCTCTTAAAGATGTCAATCACGAGATCATGTCCGAACATTTGAGACAATCATTTCTGTTTCATTGGGGAAGATAGAAGATTTTGCGCGCATTACAAACAGTAAACCTCAGATTAACCATTGTCGAGGAGCCTGGGGTCACTTGTCAGTAAACCTCGGATTAACCGTGTCGAGGAACCTTCAAGGGGATTGAGCTTTGTTACTCTGCCCTTGTGCATGGGATCGGATCGTAGACTATTCC
This sequence comes from Pinus albicaulis, assembly GCA_034641835.2. NCBI lineage: Eukaryota > Viridiplantae > Streptophyta > Pinopsida > Pinales > Pinaceae > Pinus > Pinus albicaulis. Next base: position 160,616 of record JAXQQM020079874.1, on the reverse strand, counting down.
CCCAGTTATATTTGTTACTGTTGGTAACCTTAGTGTCCATAAACTTAAGATTATTTCCTAAGGTGACGGTGAAGGAAAGATCTCACTGTACCTGGAGCAGATGTTGACTAGACTCACTTGGACTCTCTGGGGTTCTCTTCACACGAGATAGTTTTGTGAGGAAACGTGTGCCAGTCTATTTCATTAAGCAGGTTTTCGGGGTAACTTTTCCAACCGCCCCTTCTGTATTAAATTTCTACTAAGTTGGATTTCATCATCAACTAGTGTTTTTAGTACATGAAGTTTATTGTTTGTGTGTGGTTTGAACTCTTAGATTTTTAAGCATGTGATTCAGCTATTTGTTTCTTTAGAGACTTTAGGTGTTTTCATTGAAATTTTCTTTGTTTGCGTGTGATTAGTTAATATTTAATCGTGGCGGAATTGCCGAGACAATCCCAGAGACGACAAGGCAAACCCCCAGAATATACACCAAGGCAGCTTGAAGGGCTTCATGCTCTGGTATCATCTAGCAGCGGTAGGATTAGATCAATAGAAATTGGAACTTCATCAATATTTTTTCATCCTGATCATCAAATACCCACAACAGAACACATTCAAGAATCGATTTCAGTTTCTGAAGTTACTGGTAGTATTTCTCCTTCCAGTGAACTAGCTGATGAACCTGAAATCTCTAAACCTGAAACTAAACCTTTTTTTTTGGAAAAATCCTTAGGATTTATTACACCAACTTCTAGCGATCCTGGTTCACCTAGGGTAAGAAATATTGTCGCTGATGATCTTCCATCTGGCCTAATTTCTATTGCCGCTGAAGATGAAGAGATATTCCCATGGTAAATCCAAATGAAGAGATATCTCTTCCCGAATCCCCTCAGTCTTTAAATCTTAGGGAGCGTGAATCTATTTTCTACAGCCCTATTCGAACAGACGCTTGGTATCTATCTTTGATAAACTTTTTAGAGAATATGGGTCTTTATTTTTCTCCAGCTCGAATTCCATTTCATCCTACACCCAGAGGTTACTATCTGTCATCCATTATGGCAGGAGAGTCATCCATGTTTTCCCAGACACCGGAAGCATTTTTACACGGTGGTCCTTCTGTTCCTTTGGGATATCATGCTCTGTCTGGTACTTTCTCGGGAGCAGCTCCTCAACCAATTCAACACGTATTATCATCTGGTTTAAGTGGAATTAAAACTGAAACGTCGAATGCAGAGAAAATCTTTATGATTTCTGGTAATATTCCGAATCCTCAACCTCAAGGCAGTCAGTTACCACCTGGAGGACACTTTCAGGTAAATCAGTTACCGCCTGGGGGGCATCCTCAAGGTAGTCAGTTACCACCTGGGGGGCAACCTTCAGGAAGTCAGTTACCACCTGGGGGGCAACCTCAAGGTAGCTTTTCCCAGGACAAACTGTGGAATCATATTATTTTTGCGGACAACCCCAAGGACAGTACATACCTCAAGGTTATCAACCTGAAGGATAGTACATGCCCCAGGGTCAACCCCAAGCTCAATATGCTCCTCAGGGTCCTTATCAACCCCAGCTTCCGTACGTGCCTCAGGGTTATCAACCTCAAGTTCAGTACCCATTTCAAGGTTTCCAACAGCCTTCTGGTCGGTCATCTATACAAGGAGCTAGAAATTTACCACTTATTTATCAACCCTATGTTCAACCAGGCTATGGTCCTTACGTTCAACCTTCTACGCGATAATACCCTGGAATGAATATGATGTGGGATCTGTCCTAATATCAATAGCCTATGCAGCCTAATGTGTACTTGCCTTCTGAACCTGGACAACCTTTTGTTTCTGGTCCAACCCAGAAACCCATCCAGTCCACTATTCAAGCTCCTGCACCTAGTTCCGTTTAGCAGTCTGTGCCTAGTACACCTTAGACTCCGCCTCAAACTGATGCAAATGTTGCAACGTCTATTCAACCTGTAACACCTGTTTCTGCAGTATCTATAGCCCCGAGTTATTCTATCCCTACATCCATGAAAATCCCTCAAGTCTCTGTACCCCAGTCAGGACCTTCGGTTTAGGCTTCAGTTCAGATGCCGGCGGGACAAGCCGGTAAAAGTACAGTTGTCACAATTAAACCATAATTCACATATAAAATGTACCAGGGATAGCCACAATTTAGTCTCGTTTCACAAAATCCAAGTTATCAGTAACAACCGTACCCTGGCTATACTTATCAACAACTTCAACAACCCCAGTTTGGTCTGGTTAATCTTGTTTACCCAGGAGGTTACACAATTCCTAATGCAACTCCGATTCCCAGTTATCCTGGGTATCCTCCTCTTGGAACTTCTTTGGCTACTCAAGGTTTTCGCAACCCTAACCGTCAGTTACCATTTATTGCAACTTTGGATTTACCTGATTCGATGTGCCTTACGAATGATCCAATTTTCTATTATCCGTATTGGCCGCCAATGCCGCATAAATTTCCCAGTGATATATCGAAATTCGAAGGTAAGTCAGGAGAGGATCCATCAAATCACATCATGAATTATCACCTATGGTGTGCATCTAATTCAATAATTTATGATTCAATTCGCTTACATATTTTCCAAAGAACTCTTATTCATCTTGCCACCAAATGGTACATTGAGTTACCATGAGGCTCGTTTAATAATTTCAGTCAGTTAGCAACTGCCTTCTTGACTCATTTTCAGTTGCCTGTCAGATATGACAATGGCATGGAACTATTAACTTCACTGAAACAATCTACGTCCACATATATTTCTGATCATATTCATGAATGGCGACGTAGAAGGCATTTGGTGAAAGTTTACATTCCAGATCAATTTTTTGCGGAATGGTTTGTTAAATCATTATTACCCAAGATCACTGAGGATGTAGCTAACGCTGGCGTTGTTACTAAGGAGCAATTAATTGCTCAAGCTTAGTACCTTGACCTCGTTTATATGCAGTCAGGTACTTTACATGAAAAAATCCCCGATCTTCCAAAACAAGGTCAAATAGCTGCAGCTCCTTCAGGGTCTCATGCCGCTAATGGTATGATTGGTACAATAAATACTAAAAGTAAGAAGAAATCTTCAAAGAATTCTTCTCCTATTATAACTTTACCTGATTCCCTGAAAGGGGAATCTTCCCCCAAAATTTTTGCCGATATTCATGTCGTAGAGACATCTACGACCAAATCTAAATCCGGTGGTAAAAATAAAAGGAAGAATAAAAACAAAAATAATTCAAAAGATAAAACTGATAAAAATGAATCCAATGACGAAAAATGCAAACCTCGTTATCCTTGTTACATTTGTGACGAGGATCATTTTACTAAGGAATGCCCACATCGAGCAGAGGTTGTGAAATTCGTTAAAGGTTCACAACAACCTACTATCTTGAAGGATCCTTTTCCGACTCAAGATAGTAATATGGTTGGTTCCACCTCGACTGCCTCAGAAGAGCCGATTTTGATGATGTCTCATGTACAAATTGCGACACGATAACAAGATTATGGTAATAATAATCTTGTTGATGGTAAAGAAGCAGAATCTTCTAGTGCAAACACATCAACTACACCTCCTTCTGTTTCTGGTCTGCTACAGATCGAGAAACCAAATCTAGACTTAATAATCAAACCGCCTACTAAGGGTGTTCTTCGTAAATCAGCTTTCAATCCACATGCGAGAGCTGCTTAGAATTACAACATTGTTGAAGATTTAGCTATTTCCCCTTCAGAAATGTCGGCTTTGGAAGTTCTGCAGTCATGCCCAGCACAATCTAAATTACTTTTGTCTGCCATAGGAGCTATCGATGTTCAGGATTCGAACCTTATAATATTCGGTTTAGAAAATAGTACACCTCACCTACCTCATCAAATGGCTTTCCAAATTCCAGTGTTAGTAAAAAACAGACCAATCTTTCAGACTATGATTGATGAGGGAGCTTCAACGTGTATTATGTTGATCCAGTGTTGGAAATCGCTTGGTTCTCCTACACTCAATCAGTCTCCGACAATTCTAAAGGCTTTTTATGGCCGAGGTTTTCACCCTTTTGGTATTTTACAGGATTTACCCATAGCGTTCGAAGGTAAAACTGTAAATCTAGATGTGGAAGTGGTTGATGCCCCTCTAGATTACACCCTTATTCTGGGTCGCAGTTGGTCTTATGCTATGACTGTTGTTGTTTCTTTGGTCTTTCGGCTCATAAAATTTCCACATCAAGGAAGGATCATTACAATAGATTAGTTAACTTATTTTTCTTCCGATCCAGCCTCTACAGAAACAATCCAGCACGTTGGTAAAGTGGCTATCCCTTACAAGCATGTTGGAGTAGGTTTTCTTAAAGATTCTGGTTTACTAGGAACTTTTTCCTTTCCTCCTCCTAACGTATCGCCTTCTACCACAACTATTCATATGATTTCATCAGACACTATTATGTTTGATGATCCTTGGGTTGTACCATCTAACTCTGAGTTAGATTCATTTGATGGCATGATGCCTTTGAGTGCATTTGAAATTGTGTATCAGGTTGTACGGTCACTTTCTAGCCCCTCTTCAACCGAAACTGATCCAATAAATGGGATCCATGAGTAATCACTTTCTATATCTAGTTCAGCCACAATGACATTTCCTGATCTTGTTCATACTGATGAGAAGATTCGTGAACTTTTTTCTGTTGAAGATTTACCATGGGAAGATCTACATAATCAATCTTCGTTTTTACCTGAGCTGGATCATTTTGAAGATGATTTCGCTTCTATTTTTACTGCTGAATATGTCAAAGAACCACAGAATCCATTGCAAAATCCTGATTCTGAGTTAAATTTGGAGAATATCTCTCGAATGATTCTAATTGACATTTCAATAAAGCCAGGAATAACTGAAAACATTCATAGAGGTGCTTGCTGTACAGAAGATGAAATTCAAACTTATAAAGCCCTATTTCAAGAATTCTGTGATGTGGTTGCCTGGTCCTATGAAGAAATGCCAGGAATTGATCCGTCAATTGTCGTACATGAAATCAAGACTTACCCAGATGCCAAACCTGTTCATCAACGTTTACGTCAAATACATCCTAGAAAAGCTACTGCTATCAAAGCTGAAGTTGAAAAATTACTTCGCGTGGGCTTTATTTATCCGATTCCTTTAACGGAGTGGGTATTGAATATTTTTCCTATTACTAAAAAACAAGGAACAATACGAGTATGTATCGATTATAGGTATATTAATCGAGCTTGTCCCAAAGACAATTATCCAACCCCCTATATCGATCAAACAATCGATGATTGTGCTGGCAGTGAAATGTTTTCCTTTATGGATGGTTTTTCCAGTTACAATAAAATAAACATACTCCCTGCTGATCAGCCAAAAACAACTTTCATTTGTCCATGGGGAACATTTGCTTATGCAAACTACCTTTTGGATTAAAGAACGCTGGAGAAACTTTTCAAAGGGCTACGTCTTATGCATTTCATGACATTAAGCACATTGTGCAGCCTTATCTCGATGATTTACCTGCTCATTCATCGCGTAGGGCCGACCATCTCACTCATTTACGAGCTATATTTATGAGATGTAGGCATTATCGAATAAGGTTGAATCCACACAAATGTGTTTTCTGTGTAGAATTGGGTCGCTTACTGGGATTTGTTGTTTCGAAAGCAGGCATTCGCGTTGATCCCTCAAAGGTCGAAGCTATTGTCAATTTACCTCCTCCTTCGACTCTGTGCCAACTCCAAAGTTTGCAGGGGAAAGTAAAAATTTTATGTCGGTTCATTCCTAACTGTGCCAAGCTGACAAAGGGTTTTACCCGGTTGCTGAAATAGAACATTCCATTATTTTTGGATGAAATCGTTGATCGACCTTTTAATGCACTTAAACACGTGTTGACCCATGCATCGTTATTGCATCCTCCCAACTACAACTAGGACTACGTTTTGTACCTCGTCACCTCTCATTCCACAATTGAGATGGTTTTAGTTTAGGAAGACGAATCTAAAACTGAACATGTGATTTACTATCTTAGTCAAAATCTGCATCCGACTGAGATTAAATACACACATGTGGAGAAATTGGCCTTGGCAGCTGTTCAAGCTATTCAAAGATTTAAACACTACATCTTATTACGCAAAACCACAATAATTTCTAACTGTAACCCTATGATGTACATTTTGACCAAACAATTGCTAAGGGGCAAGTATTCCAAATGGATATTTATCCTACAGGAATTTGACTTGGAGTTTGAAAAATCCAAGGTAAAGAAATCTTTGGTTTTCGCGGAATTGATGTGTGATTTCCCCTCTATTAATACTGAAACTGTGGTAGAAGAGCCCATTGCGGATGAATCTTTGTTTCTTATCAGTACACTTGATCCATGGTATGGGGATATTATCATTTTTCTCCAAAACCAATATTTTTGGCCTGTAATCTCACGATCTCAGCGATGGAAAATACGTTTCCAATCCCAGCAATACAATATTATTGGTGATACACTCTATCGTCATGGTGCGGATTTTGTTTTCTGACGCTGTCTTACTCATGAAGAAGATGAGAAGGTTTTAAATGAATACCATTCTGGGGCATGTGGCGGTCATATGTCTGGGTATGCCACAGCTCAAAATATATTGGGCACTGGTTATTTATGGCCGTCGTTATTCAAAGATTGTAATTATGCAGTCCGGAAATGCCACAATTGTCAACTTTTTGATCATAAGATGCATGCGGCACCCGCTCCTCTTCACCCTATAATTGTTGTCGGTCCTTTCGCAAAATGCGGTATTGACTTTATTACATGTAACCCTCACTCGGCCGGGGGCATGCGTATATTATTTTAGCAGTAGATTATTTTACTAAGTCGGCCGAGGCGATGCCTACATTTTTGGCTGACAACAAGACTACTGCAACTTTCATATTCAATCACATAATTGCTAGGTTTGGTGTTCCTCAAGCCATTATTACAGATCATGGAAGTCATTTTCGGAATATCATGATGACTGAACTGATAGATCAACTTGGCCTGTGCCATGATAGTTCCACTCCGTATTATCCGCAAGCCAATGGTCTGGTTGAAGCCATAAATAAAGTTCTAGTCACCATGATTAGACCAATTATTGGTATTCACAAGATGAATTGGAATTCAATGTTATTTCCAACACTTTGGGCATATCGAACTTCAGTAAAAACATCAACTGGTTTCACTCCCTTTCAACTGGTTTACGGTTTGGAAGCTGTGTTATCGATTGAATGCGAAATTTCATCATTGAAATTAGCCATAGAATTGCTCCTAGCTATGTCTAAAGAGGAGAAACATTTTTTTTACTTAGCTCAGCTGGATGAGAATTGACGAAATTTTGCAATAGCAAACGAGGCTCATGTCAAAAGAATAAAAGCTCAGTATGATAGAAGTGTTACCCCTCGAAATTTTTTAGAAGGAGACCTAGTCTTAGTTTATGATCAAGCCAACGATAAGCTAGGAGCTGGGAAATTCGTGCCTATGTGGCATGGTCCTTTCATTGTTAAGCGGAATTTGGAAAAAGGGGCCTATGAGCTGATAGATTTTTACGATGTCCCTATAGATAAACCCAGAAATGGGCTTTATCCGAAGTGATATTATTCTTAAACTTGGTGTGGAGATTTTTTATTAGATTAGATTTATTTACTGCTAGTGTGTCTTAGATTAGAAAAGCGTGCCTAGTTTAGAAGTGTGTTTTGACACTATTCCTGCTTATCTGAGTTTTACTCTTGATATTGCAGATGTCGATGTCTCTTCAAACCTACTTTGGTTTTGCTAATAGTGCTTGTCATAGTACAAGAAACATTTCTTCCGCAGCTTGGGTAATTTATTCACCCTCTAACGAGTTAGTATCCATGCATGGGGTGAGCCTTGGTCAAACAATGAATAACATTGCAGAGTATAGTGCAATGATTGAGTTATTATCTGAATCCATATCATTTGGAATTCGGAGTTTGATTGTTACAGCTTAACAGGGTCTATTCCATTATAAATCCAGTGTTATTACGGTTATTTTTAAGAGTTTGTCTCTTGGAACGTGAATTTGATTACATTGAATATCAACATATTCCAAGACATTTAAATACATTAGAAAATGTAGTTGCTTCTAGTATGATAAATTGACATTTGCAATGATCAAAACAGTAAATCAAACAACATTCATAACATGTGCACAGAGAGCCGGTAAATAGTGATATATCATAGTATAGAAGTGTTTTCAAAAAATATACATCGTCTTCGATCATAGGTTGGAAACACCTTATGATTGGCAAAATGGTAACACAAAAAGTCAAAAATATGAGCCTACGACACGATCATCCCATCATTGATGGTGATCACGATAAGAGACCACTGCCCAGGCCACCATACATAGGAACCTCCTAAAAGGTCCTGGAACACCAATCATGTATCTCTGCAATCTGAGTGGAATCTCATCTATGTCTGTCTCTTGAATGTCTAGAGTCAGATGCTCTAGGTGATGCTCTAAATCAGACAGGATTTCCACTTATTGGCCTACTGGAGCTGGTGCGGCTACAACTGGTTGTCTTCTTTCATAAGGCTGGAGATGGGCTGGTCGTCGTGGGCCCACATCTGTATTCAAAAATTTTGGTTATTAACTTTCAAAGACAATCAAAATATTAAAAAAAAAATTAGAACTTAGAAATTGTTGAAAATGATTTTACCTGATTCATCCCATTGTTCCCCTACTGGGAGAGTCATCTCTCGGTCACCGCGGAAATCTATCCTGGCGTATGGAAAATCCTCTATAACAAAAATTTGGCGTTCCAGCTAACGAAAATATGAAGGAGTAAATTGAACAATCTCAGCGCCCTCAATACCGTGATGGGCCATCAATGCAACCCAACGAACCATCCTAGGTTCTTGAGGTCGATCGACATCGACAGGAATGCTCTGCAGAGCTAACATGGGGATCCTCTCTAGAGAAAAGGTGGCTACAATGGATCCATATCCAAAGTTATTTAGTTTTCCATTTTTCGCTCTAGTTATTTGGCCTTTTACATTGGCCAACACAACTTCTCACTAGTTGAAAATGGTGCCTCAAAAACAGTCCACAGAAATGCGCATCTGGGAACCGGTAGCCACATGCAGTGCTGCACTCCCACATAGTCTGGTAATAGTAAATGCAATAAATTTCAGCTCAGGACAGATGATTGTTTTTATGTCAATCCGTTTGTCCCTGGGGTCTGCCTGATCATTACAGAATTCTTGTCGAAGACTAGCAACAGTCTGGCCGCTTGGCCTAGTCCCAAACAAGGAAAGTTGTTCGCCCCTCTTGGAAAAACCAGTCAGAAAATAAATATCCTCCAGCTCAATTTCAAGCCAGTGGCCACCAATAATGAAACACTGGTCCTGTATGTTCCACCTGTTTACCAGCCATGTTAGGAGGTCTACCTGTGCCCTCATGCCCTGGATGGCCCAGAATTTATATAAACCGCATGCTCTTAATGCTTACATTATGGGAAATGGGAGCATTGCGGCGTCATCCATGTCCTCATGCTCACGTTCTCTCCAAATCAGCATCATGTTAATCCTACAATGCATAAAAAGATATGTTAGAACAATCTAATTTGAAAATTTTTGGGCGGCAAATGAGAAATCTGTTTTTGAAATTTAAATATGTGGGGACCACACTTTGTCTTCATACAAAGTGCGTAGGAATGCACGCGTGCCGTGGGACAAGTGCGGACCCACCAATTTTTTCTACATAGGAAAATTTTGGGGTTCGCAGGGCCCATGTGTTTCACCTGCGGACCTCTGCGGGCGATTTCTTAAACCATATTTTTCCCTTAAAAATAAAATTTAAAACCTAAAAATGAAATGTAAACAAATGAAATGAAAGATTAGGAGGTCATGGATTACCTGGGACTGACGGTTTTCGATTTCGTCTGACGAATTTTCCAGAATCTTCACAGGAACTTTTTTACCCAAAATCTTTTACTTTTCACTCTAAACTCGAACGGTAAAAATAAAGTTAGAAAAGCCCTTTTTATAAGTTTTTTCGAATAAACGAGTTTCTAATTTGTTTTTTTTTTCGCTTTAAAAAGGTTATTTTTTAAAGCATTTTTACTTATCTTAAATAGGTATGTGTAATGTTTCAAGTTTTTTTTGCAGAAATTGGATTTTTCAGGAGAATTTATTGTTTTTCAACAAAGAGCATACTTTTATCACCTTTTTGGACTCTTTCAAAAATTTTACGAAAAAGAAAAAACTTGGAGTCCTCTTTTAAGCCCTTTTCAGACTCTCTAAACATGAAAAGATTATCGAGTACTTGATTATTCGAACTCATTAAAGTAAATGAATGATCGTCCCTTTAGTATAAGTTTACCCCTTTTACAGACTGAAATGGACTATTTACGAAAAAGGTATATGTTGACTAATTATGGTCAATCGAGTTCTCTCCCGCATTATTTTATCCTTTTTCAGGCCCGAGAGACTAAATTTACGAAAAAATTACACCCATGGAGTTGTCTTAAGTTTTTCTTCTGACTCCCTAAAATTGAAAAACACCGAGTTTCTCCTATACTGGACTCATTAAAATTTAACAGTAAAGGACCTGTTCAATTTCAAACAGGAACGGACCACTCCTTCTTAGGGTTCGAATCTTAAACTAAGTTGGACTCATCTGAAGGATGAGCTTATAAACAAGCAAATGTTATCCTCCTTAAGCTTCTCAAAAATAAAGAGGTACTTTCCAGCAATGGTGGGGGAAACAAAAGAAAAATGGACATGTTTGTTGTATTTTGATTTTTCGAAAATCCAGTTAACCACTCTTGAACACAACACTTTCATTCACCTAGGTTTGGAAATCCTTTGCCTAACAGTTAATCAACCACATTGAAAGTCTTCATCTAGTTTCTGGGTATTAGCTTTGGGTCAATTTTCACCAAGCCATCTGCAGTGTTGTTATGTGTTCAAGAGGACAGTTCAAATAAACCATTCATCTACAAAATATTTTTCATTCATTTTTACCATCCCTGAGTTATTTCTTGCCAATATATTTTCAAAACTTGATCTATGATTTCTTGTTGTCGGCTTCCCTACAAAGGATCACTTTCTATCGATGAAAACTCATTATCTAGGAAGTTGATCTAGAAATCGTCAGTACCTTGAAATCTGCATGCTTCAGTGGCAGGTTTCTCGCTTTCGATGACAGGTTGCATCATTGACCTTTGATTGAATGATTCTGTGACATGTTCGACTTCAGCTCATCCATTCACATTTCATGGATTGTACTGAGTACTTTGAGAGCCATTGACATTACGGGTGGTTACTCTCAGACTTGTTAACAGTTTACATCATTGAGTGGTAATCAAGTGGTTTCTACCATGTTCGACTTCAACACATTCATTCACATGGATAGAATCATAGTAGTTCGAGATGCGAAAATCAAGACCCTGGATCTAGTTTCTACCATCTAGGCTCCGAGAAATTTTGTTATCATTTATACAGTGGACTACTTATAAACAGATGGCTGCGTCCATACTGTGCCTACACATGTCTATACTATGATGTATTCAAAATCATTCCTGTATCAGAACAGCTTGAGTCAGTTTCTAGTTAGTTTTGATTTGAGTATGGGAATGCCTACCTCAGCGATGATATGTATACATATATATTTTGCATTGAATTTTTTTACAGGTTCTGACTGGGGTGTCCACAGGATGATCCTTGAAATGATAAAGTACTGCACTCTTCATATATGATAGACTTCAGCTTCATCTATTCCAAATTTTGCACTTTAGGGGGAAATCTGTTACACTAAAAATTGTCATCCTAACATTCTGCTATGTGTATGGGCTCATTATTACTCATACTTTCCCTCTTTGCAAGTCTAGCATATCAGTTCCTCATGTCAAGCCTTGAAAATTATAGAAAATTTCCTAAAAATCTCCTAAACTTTGGTGTCGCACTTTCTCTCTATCTTTCCTGTGGTCCCGCACCTACCGTTCAAGTCTCATGCGTACCTGAACGCACTTTCTCTGTGTTATAAGTGTGAACCCCTATAAAAATCAAAAAGGCGCAAGAAAATTCTGGAAAGCTTAATTAAAGTAAATTCTAGAAGCCTCTAGAAAGAATCTTGCGGTGGCAGAACCGCTCTTTTGAGGTGCATGTATCCCTTACCTTATGGAGCTAACCCCTTGATGTGAGGATCTTATCCCTTTGAAGGAGGATTCTATCCCTTCATAGTTGGAACAGAAAACCTCCTCTTTTCCACTATAAAAAGAGGCATTGGGTAGCCTCAAGGGAAGTTCAAGCTTTAGAATATTTGAGGTTAAGTGCTGTTGAGATTCGGACTCAGTTAACTAAGACTTTTGTGAGGAGAGATTACATACCTCTATTCGTCTTGGTTGGAGGAGTGCAGGGCTTATCAAAGTAGAGGAGACTCCTGCTTCAGACCTCGTGAAGGCCTGTGCAACATGAAGGCTCAGGTTTTAAGGTTTTCTTTCTTTTGAAATTAATACAAATATACTCATTTTTCTCAATAAGCTGTCAGTTAATGGTTTATCTCATAGATTCCTTGATCACTATGATAAGAATCGTTTATGATGATTTATATACAGGTGCTATTTAATATTTTTCTTATTTGTGACTGCAGGTTTATGAAGATAATTCCTTCAAGTGCACGAGGGACAATAACGACTTCAAACAAGCGCTAGACATACGGTAAGTCTTTTACACCTCTATAGAGCTTTTTGTAAATCATATATGCTTAGAGAAAGATTAGTTTATTTGGTTTTTTTTTTCTAGATACTTTTAGTACTAGGGAGATCGGTCTTGTCCGCAAGATAGATTAATCCACACAACAGATTTGGTCATTGATCTAGTCATTTATTGCCACAATTAATGACTAATTATACAACAAAATATATTACTAAATGATCAACAGATAAAACTAATTAATGACCAAAGAGATATGACCAAAATGTTGGTCGTGTTATAAGATACTGTAAATTAGCTACTAATAGTCATATATATGCAAATTTTAGTCATCGTTTGAAACCAATTAATGACAAAATAAATATGAGTAAATTTTGGTCGTGCTATAAGCTACTATAAATTAGCTACTAATAGTCGTATATATGCACAATTTAGTCGTCATTTGTAATAAAAAATTTATCATTTTCAGTATTCATTTATTTTTTTTGTTAGTTTCATATTCATTATATAAATGACTACTTTAGTAGTTTATATTCATTTCATTTACTTTCATTAGCAATCGTTATAAGAAACAAATTTAGTAGTATATTCATTTTATTTGTGTTCATCATTAATAAACATAAGCTACTAATTTAGTAGTTTTAGATAGATTTTATGTGTTCATTATTAATCAAAATAAATTAATTGGCATGAGTTTGCAACTAAATTTAATAAAATTGTCATACAATGTTCATGTTCATCTAATATGAAAAAAGAAAGTTACATATGTTAATTACAATACTATGTAATATCCAGTGCAACTATAAATAATTCCAACCACATAAATTATATTATATAAAATGTCAAGTATTACAATATGAGTTTCCAACTTAATATTAGTTGGAGTACAATTTACACATGAAATAATGTTTCATTACTTCAAACATTATCATTGTCTTGCTAAGGAATTCACCAACTCTGATTGTTTTTCCAAGGAATTTCAAGTGAATTCACCAACTATGAAGACTTGATCATCAGTCTCTATGTGTGTGTCTTATGCAAGATATTGGCTCTACGGGTACCACTAGACCAATTCTCTTATCTCTTTTTAATTTTCATTTTGTCACTCTAGTGGTATTTGTTCTCCTCTTTCTTCAATCCTTGCTTCTTACCATCAATATTGAGTTCCTTTTCTGACCAAAAAAAGAGAGAATATACAATGCAATGTATACGGCATGAAAGTCGATGAACACTAGAATATAAACTAAATTATACTATAAAATATTTATACGATATATACCTCAACATTAGCAATATTGTTAATGCTATTTTTCCCCATAAAAACAAGAAACTTGAACAAGTTTTATTCAATTGGAAAATAGTGGCAGCTATGTGGCCTGGTGACCTATATAAACAAAGCAAATAAAATGTCACAAATAAACACAACCGAGCTAGCAATTTCTACTAAGAATGTCTCATGGTCCACTTTTGTAGTTATATTGTTTCATCTAGTTATCTCTAAGAAGCAGCTACACTTCAATAATAAAACTGGTCAGTAGAAATCTAATGGGTGGAGCAAAGTATTGTTGACACAAGATTACAACAAGAAACTAAAAAATAATAAGACAAGACTTTGTAAATTGTGATACTAACTGGGAATATAGCTTCAATATATTAATCTTCAATTATCAACGTACTATTCCAAGGGAAAAATGAATCCAATTCCCATAAGCCAACAAATTATGTATGATGCTTATTTTCCCTATAATTAATTCAGAGAGATTAGCACATGAAATTTCCATCTAGAATCGATGAAATAATACTATAAATATTCAAAACAAATGTAATTTTACTCATTCATTGTTCTCTAATGCAGAAAAAACTGAATATGCTAACCTATTTTTAAGCTAGAGAGTTTTGTAATTCATCGTGTCCAAAATCATTTCTTATTGTCGTGATTTTTTTTTTTAATGATCAAGCAACGAGCCTATATTTGATCAGAAAACATATTTTTCAGAATATATTCCATTTTTCTAATTCAAAGCTAAATTTTCTTCCAGTTTATGACGTTCAAACAAACTGGAATCATATTCCTTTAACAAGTCACAATTGTAATATACTACTAAACGAACATCTACATAATGAAGTTATTAGTGGTGGAATACTAATAAATCACAAATACAGGCAAGAAATAACACCATTATGTCCTAGGCATGCCAAGTCTTTATCCTCTTAGTTGGAAATATTTCTTCATCAAAATAACATATTTGACAAAGAGAAATTTTCTAAAATTAACAAAAATCGGTGTATCCAACAACATTGACATTTCTATTGACATCCCCTCAAAATGTCTGGAAGCATCAAACAAGTGTAGTGCACTTCCTTGTAATGTGAAAGTTTGGCAATGGAATATGTTGTCCCTTAGTCTAATCAAGTTTTAACTTTCCTTTGATAACTTAGAGAGAATCGGAATCCAATGTATAAAAATGAAAAAAAAACTTTGATTCATTCACACTTATGTAGTTCCTAAACAAGCATTGAAGCACTATACAAATCCAAGCATGTTTCACATTCCACCAAGAAACATAATTTCCATATTTTTATTTCAACCCTTGAGGCTTTGTCAAATATGTAAACAAGTGATATCATAAATATTTTTCCCTAGTTCTAAAACCTTATCCTCTGTGGAGCTTGAGAAAATATTTGCATAAACATATCACATTATAGCATGTTGTGGAGTACATTTACAAGGAACCAATCATTCAAAATTTTATATTCTATCAAGATTAAGGCATGTGTTAAATGCCCATTATCTGCATCTTTGCACAATGGTGTCATAAATAATTTGAAGGTTCTTGCCTTGCTAGTCTGATCTAATTATTGCTTTGTGCAAGATGTTTTTTGACTCCCATTATTAAAATTTTGATGTTATGAACAATATATAGATACAATGGATGCTTTGAATAATAAAAGAGGCAATTATTTTTCCATTAATAGTTTAGTATTTGCATATGGTGTAAATTCAGTAGTTATACTGGTGGTTTTTTCAATGACCTATCCTGAAGGCTTACACCATACCTACTTTCCCATGCTAAGCCATAGTTTTGCGTCATCAGAAAGCCCTCTTTAGAGAGTCCATTAGCCTCTGCCTTAAATTCTCTATAAATATGATGGAATGATATCTTTAAGACTTGTGCCTTGACTATCTTCAGCTACTCCAAAATGGGTTGTGAAAACAATTCTTCCATCCTAAAGCTACCATTGAACCAATTGATAACCAAGGAATCCCCAAAGACCTGGAATTCAATCACGTCTCCTCTACTACTACTGTTAAAAAATATTTTAGTGCCTTTATTTCATCATAGTTGTTAGAGCTTGTACTAATAAATGCTTCAAATTTGGAAGATATGAGTATAATAGAATCACTAAGGTATAGGATACCTCCTGCAACATATTCTTCTTGTTGACCTTGATTGGCACTGCTGAAAATTGAAATAACACCATTCCCACTCTTAACAATAGAAGGATGGTTAAATTTCCTTTCTTTACCATTGTTAGGGGCTTTTTTACTTTGAAAGCTCAGTCGTGACTGGGAGACACACTGAAACAATGGCTAAAACTTACCTTGAAATATCTCAGAGTTTTTGAGCTAGATACATCAAAACACCATAAGGCGCAGTGCCTTACAACCCTTTAAGTATTTATTCAAAACACAATTTTTTAAAAATTGAACGTGATATCCCTCATAGGTATATATGCATCTAGTCACTTAGCTTTTTGAAGACTTTTGAACTTCTAGAGCTTCTTCAACTACGAGGGTGCTCCTCGTGAATTAGCTACAAATGTATCTTTATATACTAGCCTTACAGTATATACCCCTATGGCAATATTCTTTGACCAGACAAAAGAATCCTCCTCGTTAAGCCTGATGTAATTCTTCTTAAAATTCTTATGTGTTGTGCTACTTCAATATTTTCCATCTTTTTTCTAGCTAGAAAAACCATGAATTCATTTGCAGGTTTCATGTGTTCTCTCAAAGTAGTACAAACAACCCTTGTGAGATGAGATGAATGTTGCGGTGAAAAATTCTTAAATGCAACAACAATATTCTAGCCACCTAGAAATGAGAATGGTAAGAGGGGTAAATTAAATAGTTGCAGCATAACCTCTATACCCTTTTTCTCAACAAACACCCATGTATCTATATTATGCAGAATATTCTCTAAGAGACATGTAGAATTGCTTATACAATTTGGGAGAATGGATTCCATGTTTGAAGACAAATTTTCAGTAGAAGTATTATCCCCTAACTTATATTTTTCCCTCAATGATTCATCTCCATCCACTAAACTGATTATTTTCTATTCTAAATCAATCTCCATGGGAACAAGCACAGAAGAGCTAGAAAATTCTTGCAATAAGGAAGATACTTCGAGGCAAAATCCAAGTTTTTTTATATTATTTAATATTTAAATCAATACATCCACACCATGCCCCCTAAAATAATCAGCATGTCATATCACCTCATCCAATGCAGATGATAAGGACCTTAGACTGTCACCTGCCAAAGCCTGTAAGTAGGCTTTCGATGTAAATAATTTCACAAAAGATCTTAGAGAACCACAACGATTAATAGCTTGAAGTGTGAGGTTATTAAGTCACAAAGCTTCTAAGCATTATTGTATACAAGCTACTGCATCTGCAGAAGGGAGGACACCAACCATGATGGCATCCAAAAAATCATTAAGCAGACCAGCAGTAGTATTAAATGTGTTTGTTGTTAGTTTCGTATTTGGGAGATATGCAATGTACTCCTCTTCTCCTACTATTTAATGACTCAATGAGACATTGCATCATCTAAAGAATTAATGAATCCACTCTTTCTCATTCTATTATGTATTCATGTCCACATACCTGAGTGCAAAATAAATACATTTTAGAAATGCAAATGTGGATTTGTGCAGACCGTTTCTATAAAAAGGATGGATACTCATTTATAGTGAGTTTAGTGATTCTTATATTATTTTAATATTTTCACTCCCACTAGAAGACTTTATTGCTTTAATTAGTGATGGAGATGTTCATCAATGGACTCATGATGTACCAAATCCTGCGGCTGGAGTATATAATGTGCCAACTACCCCATTGTTTGGACATGGTCCTTTCATTCCACATGGTGATAAGTTGAAGCAGGTATCCATTGGGGCTAGTATGTGTGCTCGAATTACAGATGGTGTTTGTTGAGCCTCAAAATTGTGCTTTCCTTCACCTCATTTTACCTCATTTTCCCTTGTCCATTTCTATCTTAAACCCAATTGATCAATAAATATAGTTAAAATTACTTCTAGAATGGTTTACATGACTGACTTGTTGAATTTTGTGATTTTTTCCATTGTTAAGCATTTTGACCGAAACTAGCTGCAGAATGCAGACATTCCGTAGCTAACCGGCGATTCTGCAGCTACCTTCATGTTTGAGTATGTTCCAGGTGGCCTCTTGAGAAAAACCGCATATGGGCATGATCCACGTCGTGTCTACATGGTTCGTTGCTCATCATGGAGGAAGAAATGGATTCTGGGTACGGTTATGCACGTGGGAACACATTTATGAAGGAAGACTCCTACTAGGACTGTCTCAGTCCAGATGTCTTTTCTTCTTCACGCAGCCACTTCAAAGAGTTCTAACGTGATTTGGATAAGGAAATACATTGTTCCTAAATTGTTGTAATTATTGTTACGTGCATTTGCTTTATAAACTCTTGGGAGACCGAGAGCTAGGGGAGAGATTTTATGTTAGATTTGCTGCTAAATTTTGTTTAAACTCTGTGTTACGTCCTTGAAGACACAGAGTGTTATGTTCAAACTATTGCATCGTTAATGGAGAAGACAAAGTTATTTTGAAGGCGTGATTTAATTTGGAGTTGAATGCCATCAAGTGGTAGAGGGCCCCTGCCTCTTGCACGGATTTCTTTTGCGTAAATTAGATAAGTTTTCCTAGCTGCCTTTACGTTTTGCATTTGAATTGGTAGTTGTTTTGTTTTAGCTACTGTAGTCGTATTCATTCTAGCTCTTCCACAAGAAGACACTCTTCCAACAGACTAAGATGATGAATGTTGAATTACTATGGTATTGTAGGATAGGACTTGAATTTATAGTTGTTTTAACTAGCTACTGTAGTCATATTCGTTCTAGCTCTTCCACAAGAAGACACTATTCCAACAGATTAAAATGATGAATGTTGAATGACTATGGTATTGTAGGATAGGAGTTGAATTTGTAGTTGTTTTAACTAGTTACTGTAGTTATATTCATTCCAGCTCTTCCACAAGAAGACATTCTTCCAATAGATTATAATGATGAATGATGAATAGCTATGGTACTGTAGGAATTAGTTGTAGTTTTTGCTATTCACTATCACAGTTACACTTGTTCTAATCACTCTTCCACAAGAAGAAATTCTTCCAATACATCCTTAAGAAGTTCAAGACATGACCGTGATAATGAAAGATTTAGTTGTTTGTTTGTACTAAGTATCATCTCTGTTCTTACTCTTAAACGCTTGCCCAAGACATCATATTGACGAGTAGGATATGGATGTGGTAACTTAGTTTTTCATTTGCTTTCTGTTCATTTTCTTTCAATTGCATACAATTACACAGTTAGAATTGTTCTATTCCTTCCAAAAGAAGGAACTCTTCCAAAATATCACTAATGATGAACAAACAGATTGTGTAACTTCATAGAATAATGCATGTTAGTTAGAATGCTCCGGAGTTTCATTTGCATTTAATTCATGTTCGGTTACTTTGTTTCAAGTTTGATGATGACTTATAGTTCAACATTGTTCTAGTTTAGTAGCATCTTAGGTTTATTCTTAGATTAACTCATTGCACTTGCATCTCATATTCACATTGTCATCCTTTGCACAATAGATTACTTTAGTTGTTAGGATTCACAAGACAGCCTTCATTATTCACAAACATCTTTTTGTTCTGAAAACTACAAGTGATCCATAACCATAGGAACAGAAGATAACATCACTATAAGGTCTGAAATCTCTCTGCAATCTCCTCATCATTTTATAAACAGAGCTCTTCCTCAAAAGAACTACTTTGAACAAGAAACCAACAACTCTTTGAGTATAGGTTCTGTGACATTCAATTAAATTGCAGAATAGAACTAGAAGTTAATCATAGAATAGAAAAGCTAGGACAGAGTATTGCATCATTAGTGTTTAATTGTTCAGTTAGAGGATTTGCATATTTAGTGATCATTTCTCAAGTTTAGTTTGTGTCATTTGCCTAAAAAGTCATTATCAAGCTTTTGCTTTTATTTAGTCATAGTTTAGATTCTGCTTCAGTAATTCCAATTGCATTTTCCATTCCATACATTAGGCTTAACTCTTTTTTTGACCACCAACTCCTTTCCATTAGTTTTCTAGACATTTCCATTGTGAACATAAAAATCACCAAAAGACCAAAAACATCATAAATCATCACAAAAGACCAAAAACATCACAAAACACCACATACAACGCATTAGGAAACAAACACCTAGGTACATATGGTACACTTCACTTCAGCAGTTTACAAATCCTGGTTGACAATTAAATGAGCTCAGTTTAGGAGACTAGATTGAGACCCAACATTTTGGCGCAGTTGCCGGGGAAGTGAAAACTAGGTAACCTTTGTTTCTTAGCATCCAAAAACAATTTTATGCGTAGGGAGAGAGATTCAAGGGGAAGATTTATAAGCAACAGAGGCAGAAGTTTGATATCTAGAACACCACTTGTTTCATCTAGATCCAGAGCTAGTACACCTTCAACTCAAACCCATCTTCCATCCTTTACTGATCCTGGACTTATAGAAGATCTAAGGTCACCTATTCCATTAGAGAAACCTTCCACTTCATCCACTGATCCTGCCATAGAAGAGGATCCAAAAACTCTTGTTGAGGATACAAACCTTTCTACTTCCACAGGAGAGTCAACCATGGCAGAAGAAGGAGGAGGAGGAGTTGTTAATGGAGAACACACATTATTTGGAGGAGGTAGAGGTAGAGGTAGAGGAGAAGGAGGAAGAGGAGGTAGAGGTACAGATGGAGGAAGAGGTAGAATAGGAAGCTCTTTTGGGTTCCCTATACTTGATGAAGAAACCAATACAACCATGAAAAACATTTCACCTTCTGTCCTTCCGAACTTCTATGGACTTAAAACTGAGGATCCTGAAACTTTCTTGTTCGAATTTGAAGTGTTGTGTAGGACTTATGACTATCTTCAAGATGCTCAAAAATTGAAATTATTTCCTTCAACTCTGAAAGGAGCAGCATTGAAGTGGTTTATGAGTTTAAACAGTAGTTCCATTAGAACATGGGAAGACATGAAACAAGCATTTCTAGAGAGATACTTGGATTATTGTATGCCGGATAATCATAAGGAAGAAGTGTTCAAGATGTTACAAAAAGAAGATGAAAACTTAGAAGATTTGTTGGAAAGATTTAAATACAACATAAAAAGGGCACAAATGGAAAATCTAGATCAAGACACTTTAAAAGCTCTTTTGTTGAAAACAATTAGGGATGAATGGTTGGATATCCTTAACATGATGGGAAAAGGGGATATATCACAACTCACATTACATGAAATATCTGAGTTATGTATCAACCTTTCCAGAGGAAAATCTAAAACTGTCAAATGTCCAAGAGATCCTGCTCTTGCAAGGGCAAGTAAATCTGCTTCTGGGACAGTAAGTAGATCAGAAATAGGACACATGCTTGATGATTTTAAATCTGACATCTTAGGGAGTCTTAGTGAACAAATAGACACCCTCAAGATACAAAACAAGCAAAAGGCTGAATCCGATGCCTTGGCAATCTTTTGTCCCAAATGTAGGAAGAAACATGCCTTGAGAGAGTGTCCTCTAGATGTAAAAGTTGTAGAAACCTGTGTTATTTGTTCTGAGAAACATGAGACCAAGAATTTTCCTTCTCTTCCTGGTCTCAAGGCTTTTTTTCAAGAAGAAACTCCTACAGACTCCACAGAATCTCTTAAATTTGTATCTGGAAGACCTTGGCAGGGATCTCAGACACAAGGATTCCATGATCAAATATATAATCAACCTCCACCTTGGAATTCTTGGCAGCAACCTTGGCCCCAATTTCAAAATCAATCTCAAGCTTGGGCACAAGGATCACAAGGTCCCTATGGAAGATACTCTCCATATTATCAGTATCCACCATCCTATCCACCATATCCACATTTGTATCCTCAAAATTCCCAACAAAATTTTCCTCAAAATCTTCAACAAAATTTTCAACAAAATCCTCAACAACATCATCCGAACCAACCTCATCAAAATCAACCACTTCCATTACCATTCCCTCAAAAATCCAATCAATTGCCGGCTCAGCCCATACCAAACCCCAATAATAAGAACCCTCCGAATACATACATGATAGAAGGACAACAGTTTCCAACTTATTTAATTACTCCTCTAGACCTTAGTGATGTTCAACTTAGGTCTGGAAGGATACTTGAAAAGAGGAAACCTTCTGTGATCATACAAGAACAAGATAATTCTGAGGAAGACTCCCTACGGGTTAATAAAATTCTTGAGGAAGGTACATCCTGTCAAGGCCAAAACATTGAAAAGCTGAAACAAAAAGATCCAATAAATCCAACTCCAGTATTAGAGCAACCATCCACATCTACTTCTATACCTCCCTTTCCGGAAAGACTACAAATTGATAAAGGTGTAGAAAAACAAATAATGGTGCCTAATTATGATTTCTTAGATGAATTGAAAAATGTTTGCATTAAAATTCCATTATTGCAAGCCATCAAGGAAATCCCAATTTTAGCCAAAACAATAAAGGAGTTGAGTATGAAGACAACAAGAAAAAGAATAAGAGAAACCAAGAAAATTCAATTGGTAGGACAAATAACAGACATTATGATGGGTAAGATTACTATTCCAAAGTACCTTGACCCAGGAAATCCAGTTGTCAAAATCCACATCAATGGAATTGAAATTCAAAATACACTCATTGACTTAGGAGCAGCAATAAATATCATGAGTAGACAAATCATGGACAAACTGAAACTTCCTAATCTTCTCTTTACACCCACACTATTACAATTGGCAGATAGATCTGTGATCAGACCAGATGGGGTAATAGAAGACATTCCAGTGTCCCTAGACTCTTGGGAGTACCCTGTGGATTTCATGATCCTGACACCCGAGAATAATCTAGGAGGCCATCCTGTTATACTAGGAAGACCTTGGTTGGCTACAGCTGATGCTTTTATTAGTTGTAGGTCCGGTGATATGTATATTTATGATGGTAGTTCAACAAAGAAATTCACTTTATATCCTCCATCTAGGACAATTACGGATCTAGATGACACTCAATGGATAGAGGATGAAGAATATTTACAACCACTCTTCACAATTTCAGAAATTAGTGAAGATAATCAAATTCTGAATACTCTAGAAAACTTTGAATCTTCTCCAGAACACAAACAAGAATCATTTCAAGAGAGATCCAATATTGAGTTCTTGTCATCTAGGCAGATGTCTCTTCATTCTATGGACAAATTTGGCAACTCTACAAGTGAAATTTTTCCAGGCAAAACCTTGAACATAAACAAAAACCTAGAAAAATCTCAACAAGAAGAGTTAGTCAAAGTATTACAGAGACATTCTTCTGCATATGCATGGGAATACATTGACATGAAAGGGATAAGTCCTAAGACTTGTACTCATCACATCTATATAGAGGCAAATTGCAAACCAATCAGACAACCTCAAAGACGGATGAATCCAAATCTTAGGGAAATTGTCAAGGAAGAATTACAAAAAGTGTTAAATGTTAACTTCATCTATCCTATTTCAGATAGTCAGTGGGTTTCCCCTTTAGTAATTGTACCTAAGAAAAATGGAAAATGGAGGGTGTGTGTTGACTACTGAGAACTGAATAAAGCTACTCTTAAAGACCATTTTCCCTTACCTTTCATAGATCAAGTATTAGATACATTAGCAGGTAAAAAGTACTTTTCATTCCTGTATGGGTTTAGTGGTTACAATCAAATCCAAGTAGCACTTTAAGACCAAGATAAAACCACATTTACTTGTCCTTGGGGTACCTATGCCTACCGAGTATTGCCATTTGGGTTGTGCAATGCACCTGCAACATTCCAAAGGGCAGTATTAGGAATTTTTTCGGATCTAATACATGACTGTGTAGAGGTGTACATGGATGATTTCACAGTTTATGGGGACACATTTGAAGAGGCTTTAGAAAACTTGGAAAAAGTCTTAAAAAGATGTCAAGAAGCGAACCTTTCACTTAGTCATGAAAAATGTTTTATGATGTTCACTGAAGGTATTGTTTTAGGGCACCACATTTCAGGGGATGGGATTAGAGTTGATGAGGCGAAAGTTGAAGTTACTTCTAACCTATCCATTCCAAGTTGTCAAAGAGATGTTAGAAGTTTTCTAGGATTTACAGGGTATTATCGGAGATTTATAGAAAACTTCACCAAAATAGCATCTCCTCTCTTCAAATTACTCACAAAAGATTGTGAATTTAAATGGACTTCTGATTGCCAGTTAGCTTTTGAAACCCTGAAAACCAAAATTTCTGAAGCACCTATATTAAGGGGACCTAACTGGAAGTTACCTTTTCATATCTCAACAGATGCTTCCGATACAACTCTAGGAGCAGTATTGGGACAAAAAGATTTAATTCCCTATGCCATCTATTATATCAGTAAAAATTTGACTCCTGCAGAGTTAAACTATACTGTAACTGAAAAAGAGTTTTTAGCTGTTGTTCATGCCATAAACAAGTTTAGACACTATATAACGGGCTATGAAACTTTTGTTCACACTGATCATTCTGCCATTAGATACTTAATGAACAAATCAATCACTAATGGCAGAGTTATAAGATGGTTGTTATTATTGCAAGAATTCAACATTACTATTCTAGATAGGCCTGGAAAACAAAACACTGTGGCTGATTTCCTGTCTAGAATCCAAAATATCAAAGATGACACTTCGGTTGAAGATCAATTTCCTGATGAATATCTTTTTGCAATCTCTACTCAAACTCCATGGTTTGCTGATATTGCTAATTATTTAGTTTCAGGAAAATTTCCTTCAATTATGAATACAAGGGATAAAAGAAAAATCATTTGTGATAGTGCAAAATATTCGTGGGTTGCTAATGAGTTGTACAAGACAGGTCCAGATTTGATCATTAGAAGGTGTGTTCGTGAAGATGAGATGCCTGAGATTCTCAAGGCATGTCATGATGAACCTTGTGGCGGACACTTTGCAGATAAGAGGACAGCCTATAAGATCCTTAATTTGGGATATTATTGGCCATCCTTGTTTAAAGATGCTAAGGAGTATGTCAAAAGGTGTGACAGTTGCCAAAGGGTAGGGAAACCTTCTCCTTTAGGTGAGATGCCATTACAACCTCAGGTACACATTGAACCTTTTGAAAAATGGGCTTTGGATTTTGTAGGACCTATTAGTCCTCCATCAAGACAAAAGAAATACATATTAGTTTGCACTGATTATGTTACTAAGTGGGTAGAAGCGAAACCATTACTTGTTGCTAATGAATCATCTGTAGTTACTTTTCTTTTTGAGGATATTTTTACTCGTTTTGGTGTCCCAAGGGAAATTGTTACAGATCAAGGAGCTCAATTTACATCAAGGCTAGTGGAGCAAATGATGGAGAAGTACAAAATCGGACATAGAACATCTACTCCTTATCATCCACAAGCAAATGGTCAAGTGGAATCCACTAATAAAGTCATTGAAGGAATCCTAACAAAGACTATTCATCTACATAGAAGAGATTGGGTAGATAGGCTTCCTGAAGCCTTGTGGGCCTATAGAACTACATGGAGAAACACAACAGGCCATACTCCTTATGAGCTTGTTTATGGAAAGCAAGTTTTGTTTCCCATAGAATTCCAAATTCAAACATTCAAGATGGCAGTTCAGCTAGGACTTGATCTAACGGAGGCACAAAAGCATAGACTGGAGAAAATTAATGAATTGGATGAGATTAGACAAGATGCAGTTCAGAAAACAAGTCTAGTCCAACAGCAAAGGGCTAGATGGCATGACAAGTACATCAAGGAGAAGAAATTTAAAGAGGGTGACTGGGCTCTCTTGTTTGATTCAAAATTCAAGGATTTTCAAGGGAAACTTCAGACACATTGGCTTGGGCCATATGAAATTGTTCGAATTTTTGATAATGGGGCAATAAAAATCAGAACTATAGATGAAGAGGAGGTCACTTTTCTTGTGAATGGTCATAGACTGAAGCTATACTGCAAGCCACTCTCAAGAGAAGAGTTTGTCAAGAAGTTCCAAGAAGATAGTGATGTGAAGTTAATGAAGAAGAGTCTTTCTTCTTCATCAACTTGATTAAATTTTCTGAAGCATTTCTCTTTTGAAAAAAAAAAAAAAAATAAAGGTATAAGCATGAAAACCAATCATTGATTGGCATGTTTATACAGAAAAGATAGGGTGAAAATCAGAGTCTCTCTGACACTCTAACTTTTCCCATTTTTGTTTCTAAGCAGCTGTTATAAAAATCACAAGTTCAGTTCCATAGTGCTTATGATTCATTTCATCTCACTCCATTCACTTATCCATCCATACTCCATCTCATCCATCATTCATATTTCACTCCATTCCACATTTCATTCATCTCATTCCATCTTCCATCCATCTCATTTTCATGTAAAAACACAAAATTTGATATCATGTTGTAAGTGAATAAAAATATGTCATGAATTGCAGTACAACCTCTATGTTCCTTCATTCCATTTCATGAACTGAATCCATTTCATTCCATTATCCACTTCATACATATCATAATCCATCATCCATTTTCATTCATACCACATAACATTACACCCATACTCCAAAAACATTCCATTTTCATGATTAAAGTGTTCTACAGGAACATTCTGCAGCACAGTGGACATTCTGCAGCTGATCAGCCTTTCTGCAGCCCGATAGTCTTTCCGCAGCTACAAATCCTGAAGGCATCAACTAACAGACATCAAAATTACAACAAAGTGACCTAGTGTATTCATGAATCAAAAGCATCAAGAAAATTATGAAGACTCCTCCAGAGATGAGCAGAGAAGACAAAGGCTACAAAAATCAAATAAAAGGCAGAGGTAACAAATTTAAATTACGATGGCATTTCACAAAAGTTTAGCATAGTTTAGTTGTGGATTATTCGAAAGGTTGTTTTAATTGTTTTTATTGATCAAACACCAACAAACCCTCTACAGACTTTGTATTAAAATCTTCCATTTCAAATTTCATATCCGATAGTATTTAAGCGGTGAAATGGCCAAAGCATTTGAATTTTCCACGTCTCTTAACCAAAGCATTTAATGATGATGATTCCCTCTGCCGTCGTAAAATCCTCCGCCGTCTCCTCAATCATTAATACAATCCCTCCACCTCACTCCACTACTCTATTCCGTGACCATTTGCCATAACTTCATTCCGTAGCCGGTATTCCATTCCGAAGACAGAGATATTATTATCACCAGGAGCAGAGCTAAAGGATATCTGTTTGAACAGCATTGAGCATTGTAAACACAAAGCAGAGCAGAAGAGGTAAATTTGGAAGTATAACAATGTGAGGACTCAAAGCCACTTGATCCCGTGGGCAGATAGCATATCACTGTGGACGAAATTTGAAGCATTTTCACTATCAACTCAGAATTGTGGCCGTGTAGAGTTTAAAGTCTGTTGTTACCAAAAGACAGAGGTGTTAAAATTGAAGTCTTTTGCTACCAGAGACAGAGGTGTTGTAGTGATTGAGTTTGAAAACCATTTGCTACCAGAGACAGAGATGTTGAGGTGTTAAAATTGAAGTATTTTGCTACCAGAGACAGAGGTGTTGTAGTGATTGAGTTTGAAAACCATTTGCTACTAGAGACAGAGGTGTTTTCAGTGATTGAGTTTGAAGTCTTTTTGTTACCAAAGACAGAGGTGTTGCAGTATTAAAACTGAAACCATTTGCTACTAAGAGCCAGAGGTATTGCACAAAAAGAAATTTGAAGCCATCTCCCACTGTCTATCAAAGACATATCAGTTCGAAATTTGAAACTGCTTTCATGATCAAACAGAAGCATATCAGCCAGAGGTTTTGAAGCTGTTACCACTATAAATCAGAGGTATGTCATTCCAAAATTGAAGCCATTTTCATTTAGAGCTTGAAGCCATTTCAATCCGAAAGTGAAAGTCATTGTTTTGTGGGTAGAAGAGTGTTAATTTGATATTAAAAAAAAAAAAAAATCATGGGTTTCATCGTAAGGACTGAACCTGTGGGTTCAAAATATTTAGAAGGTTACCCACAATGCAAGGAAATGTTACAACAAATAGGATGGCTTCAATTTTTGGAAAAATTTAATGGCTTCCATAAGGAAGTCACTAAAACATTCGCAAGAGCATTTCAAGGGACCGAAGTTGAAATAGGGGATGTCAAGTTTACTGTCACTGAAGTTTTTATTGCAGAGGCTACAGGATTGCTCAGAACTGGAGAAAGATGGTTTAAAAATAGAGAATTTCACAATGACTCCTGGAAACAAATTTTAAAATCACCAAATATGGATGTTAGTGTATTCAAGAAAGGAATTCCCAGTACTGCATTGAAAAAAAAATGGAGAAACATACTACTTCTTTTACAAAAATTTGTTACATGTGAGGGTAGATATGGGACATTTTATGTCTACCACATCAGACTAATGATGCATTTCCTGGGAGAAGACTTAAACCTACCATATTTCTTGCTTCAAAGTCTGAAGAAGATGGCTTCTTGTGTTCAGAGAAGAGTTCAATTTTTAGAGACAACCCTGTATCATCATGGTTTGGTAAAAATTTTGTCATCTAGCTAAAACAAATGATACATGGGATGATTTCTTAATAAGAAATCATTTTGAAGAAGCAAAAGAACCATCACCTGAACCACAGCCTACAAAGAGAAGTAGGAAATGGAGGACTTCAAAAGTTAAAATTGATAAACCAGTTCAAGAGAGCAGTGAGGAAATCATTTTGGAGAAGTTGACTCAAATCAAGAGGCAACTTAAGGAAGAGAAGATAATCAAGGAATCTGCTACAGAGAAATGAGAGGGGTCCTCTCAGCCTAGGAGAAGCCACAGATTAAAGGGAAAACTGAAGAAAACACCAATCAAACAAACAGGGGTAATCAATATTGAAGATGAAGAAACACCCATTGAAGAGGATGATGAAGAGGATTTTTATGAAGGAACCCCTGAAATTGATCCTGCTCAACAGGAAATTTATGACTATGTGGAAACCTTAGAGAGGACAGCTTCAGAAAGTAGAGAGAGAACCCCCAGTCCTCCACTGTCTGAAATAGATATATTAAGGAGGGATAGATATGAGTTGGAATTGCTGAATAGACACATCAAAAATGAGAATGAAATTCTCAAAGATCAAATCAAGCTCAAGATTGATATGAACTCAACCTTATCCCTGCATATAGACAAAGTGGAGAGGACCAATGAGAAGTTGAAGACAAGGAACAAAAAGCTGATCAGGGCACTCACCAACCTCAGGTTCAAACTTGTTATCAGGAAACCCAGAAGACCAATAGCTTTCAGACAAAGGAGAAGAAGGGGATTAGATGTCCTTGCAGAAGCCTCTGAATTCATAGGATAACTTGCATGAGGACATGCAAAGAGACAGCAGTGGGTGTATGTTGAGCCTCAAAATTGTGCTTTCCTTCACCTCATTTTACCTCATTTTCCCTTGTCCATTTCTATCTTAAACCCAATTGATCAATAAATATAGTTAAAATTACTTCTAGAATGGTTTACATGACTGACTTGTTGAATTTTGTGATTTTTTCCATTGTTAAGCATTTTGACCGGAACTAGCTGCAGAATGCAGACATTCCGTAGCTAACCGACGATTCTGTAGCTACCTTCATGTTTGAGTATGTTCCAGGTGGCCTCTTGAGGAAAACCGCATATGGGCATGATCCACATCATGTCTACATGGTTCGTTGCTCATCATGGAGGAGGAAATGGATTCTGGGTACGGTTATGCACGTGGGAACACATTTGTGAAGGAAGACTCCTACTAGGATTGTCTCAGTCCAGATGTCTTTTCTTCTTCATGCAGCCACTTCAAAGAGTTCTAACGTGATTTGGATAAGGAAAGACATTGTTCCTAAATTGTTGTAATTATTCTTACGTGCATTTGCTTTATAAACTCTTGGGATACCAAGAGCTAGGGGAGAGATTTTATGTTAGATTTGCTGCTAAATTTTGTTTAAACTCTGTGTTACGTCCTTGAAGACACAGAGTGTTATGTTCAAACTATTGCATCGTTAATGGAGCAGACAAAGTTATTTTGAAGGCGTGATTTAATTTGGAGTTGAATGCCGTCAAGTGGTAGAGGGCCCTTGCCTCTTGCACGGATTTCTTTTGCGTAAATTAGATAAGTTTTCCTAGCTGCCTTTACGTTTTGCATTTGAATTGGTAGTTGTTTTGTTTTAGCTACTGTAGTCGTATTCATTCTAGCTCTTCCACAAGAAGACACTCTTCCAACAGAATAAAATGATGAATGTTGAATGACTATGGTATTGTAGGATAGGAGTTGAATTTGTAGTTGTTTTAACTAGCTACCGTAGTCATATTCGTTCTAGCTCTTCCACAAGAAGACACTATTCCAACAGATTAAAATGATGAATGTTGAATGACTATGGTATTGTAGGATTAGGAGTTGAATTTGTATTTGTTTTAACTCACTACTATAGTTATATTCATTCCAGTTATTCCACAAGAAGACATTCTCCCAACAGATTATAATGATGAATGATGAATAGCTATAGTACTGTAGGAATTAGTTGTAGTTTTTGCTATTCACTATCACAGTTACACTTGTTCTAATCACTCTTCCACAAGAAGAAATTCTTCCAAGACATCCTTAAGAAGTTCAAGACATGACCGTGATAATGAATGATTTAGTTGTGTGTTTATACTAAGTATCATCTCTGTTCTTGCTCTTAAACGCTTGCCCAAGACATCATAATGACGAGTAGGATATGGATGTGATAACTTAGTTTTTCATTTGCTTTCTGTTCATTTGCTTTCAATTGCATACAATTACACAGTCAGAATTGTTCTACCCCTTCCAAAAGAAGGAACTCTTCCAAAATATCACTAATGATGAACAAACAGATTGTGTAACTTCATAGAATAATGCATGTTAGTATAGTTAGAATGCTCCGGAGTTTCATTGCATTTAATTCATGTCCAGTTACTTTGTTTCAAGTTTGATGATGACTTATAGTTCAACATTGCTCTAGTTTAGTAGCATCTTAGGTTCATTCTTAGATTAACTCATTGCACTTGCATCTCATATTCAAATTGTCATCCATTGCACAATAGATTACTTTAGTTGTTAGGATTAACAAGACAGCCTTCATTATTCACAAACATCTTCTTGTTCTAAAATCTACAAATGATCTATAGCCATAGAAACAGAAGATAACATCACTATAAGGTCCGAAATCTCTCTGCAATTTCCTCATCATTTCATAAACAGAGCTCTTCCTCAAAAGAACTACTTTGAACAAGAAACCAATAACTCTTTGAGTATAGGTTCTGTGACATTCAATTAAATTGCAGAATAGAACTAGGAATTAATCATAGAATAGAAGAGCTAGGACAGAATATTGCATCATTAGTGTTTGACTATTTAGTTAGAGGATTTGCATATTTAGTGATCATTTCTCAAGTTTAGTTTGTGTCATTTGCCTAAAAAGTCATTATCAAGCTTTTGCTTTTATTTAGTCATAGTTCAGATTTTGCTTCAGTGTTTCCAATTACATTTTCCATTCCATACATTAGGCTCAACTGTGTTTTGACCACCAATTCCTTTCTATTAGTTTTCTAGACATTTCCATTGAGAACATAAAAATCACCAAAAGACCAAAAACATCACAAATCATCACAAAAGACCAAAAACATCACAAAACACCACATACAACGCATTAGGAAACAAGCACCTAGGTACATATGGTACACTTCACTTCAGCAGTTTACAAATCCTGGTTGACAATTAAATGAGCTCAGTTTAGGAGACTAGATTGAGACCCAACAGTGTTCGAGTGCATACTTGGAGGAATGCGATGAAGGGTGGGCTTATAGGCATGGTAGTTCCAGAGAAGGAAGATCTGACACCACTTGGCCACGAGGAAACCCACAAGGATACTTTGATTGTTAATCTAGGTTTGTACCTTAGTTTCTGCAAATCACAATATTTGTATTAGATTTATTGGTTTTGTATTTTATTGGTTTATATTTTTAATTTCTATATACTTGATGTTATACTCTCTGAAGGAAGTGTAAATACTAAGAGGTTTTTTCTTACCATTATCTTTCTGGGGTAGTAGATATGAAAGATGTTGGCTTTGCTGCAACTGTGTTTTCTATGTACTAGAGGTTTAGATAACAAGAATATTCATTATGTTGCAGGTCTCAGGACTACCACGAAAGTAATATGTGTAGCAGGATCCTTGATAGTAGCTTTCAAGAAGAAAAACAGAGGTCAAATGGGACCAAGGAAGAAACCAGTGAAATCTAGCAGCAAATGAGGAATAAAAGTGCATTCTTGAATATTCAACTACAGTTCCATTTGGTTACAACTCTATTAAGACTTCTATATGTGGATTCTCCTTTTTGTAAACCATCGTTATCAACTTATGGCTAATGTTCAACTTTGTAAATGATATTCATCTATATATTTTATCGATTAATTTTCAACTGATCGCTCCTATTATGAAGCAATGGTAACAGGTTTCCTTGCAAGAATTTGTAGGAAACATGCAGTTCCTTTTATCTATTGCGAGATACTTGCAAAGAACAGCTCTGGTTACAATCTCTAAAGTGTGCTAGAATCATTTTATACTGCATTTTGCACATTCTTTGTTGAATTTTGAAGTAATTTCTAATTTTGACATTAGCTACATGTAGAATGTGGGGCTCGTACCATGTCTAACTAATAAATCACTACCCCAATTTCCAAAAGGAGGATTCTATTGGAATTTTAATGATGAATTGCAGTGGGTAAGATGCACTTATATGCTCCATAATTTAAAGATAATATTGTAGCTTCAAATGTTGTATGCAACCATTTAGATCTTGTATAGCATCATTGAAATATGGTTAGAATCTTGACAAACAATCATCTGTCAGAATCCTATGCCTCTTGGAATTGTTTGTTGGTTTCTCTACAATATAGAGTAGATTTCTTTTGAATGGATTGTTTGACATCCTTTTTGAGATTCAAGGCTCTGTTGCAATTCATATTGCTTCTCCATGTGATCTAACAAAATCATGGCTTTTGATTTGTGGCATGCAATTTTTAGTGCCAAGGGAATGCTATGGCTAGTGAAGGAAATGAGGGGCAGATTAATAACCTTTAATTCGGACCTCCTACACAAAATACCAAAGAGTATCTCTTCAATCATGAAGAAAATAAATAATTGTAACTGAACACTTGACATATTCTTCTCCAAATGCTCAGAATTTTGTAACAGATATTGACAATCAATATTCCAGGAAAAAAATGTCTGGTAAGAAGAAAAATATATTTACCTCAATTTCTAATCCATCCTGGTCTCCAACTGCAACCACTCAGCAGGCTCTTACACTTATCTACCTTTGGCTTTGGAAGATATGTAACAATAGCTACACAATTCAGCAAAGAAAACATACATCATGCTTATTCTTTGCAATTCAATCCACAGGAGCATCCTTCAAAGGGTGCAATTGTAGCCCAAAAATATGCAAATTCTCAATTGTAATCTGCATGCACATTCAAACTTACGGTGGCTTTTCCTAAAGTAGCAAATGGATCATACTCAGGATCACTAGGATCTGGAGCATATCCTGAACTAGCAAAGAAGACATGAGCATACACACTCTCATTATTCTTTACAGCTTGGAAATAAATACAAAACTTACAACAGTATACTTCAATATGCTAAAATCTGTTCTAGCCTCCACCAAGTATGTCAACCAATTCAAGTGTTTTATATTAACAACTTATATGCCAACTGATATTAAAATCAAATAGTCCAAAATATAATATGGTAGAAAGTAAGATCACATTACAAGTATTAATAGAAAAATAGTTATATATAGAAAAACCAGAATCTACATTGAATTATCTGAAATACCTCTGAAGGATGGTAAACTATTGTATGTTTTCAAACACTGTTTGGGCCCCAGACTGCAAAAGGTACATTGGTTTCTTGCCAGACAAGAGTTTCTTCATTGCTAAAATCATAAAACCTCTCATTCTCAGAGAGATAGAGCCACATATCCTAAATAATTTACAAAGTATGGAAAAATTAGGCTAGAGTTCACCAATTCATGACAACCACAATGTGAACCACACGATAGTACATAAAATAAGCCCCAATTAATGGTAGTTGGGTTTTAACATTGTTACCAGGAAAATATAACAAGATGATGCATAGGCTTCCCACGCAACGATCACATCTCTTTAATGATTTTCTTATGATTTATTTTTGACCTGCAATTTGTGACACGCCAAAGAGGGGAGGTTCTGTTGTAATGAGGGGCGTCCTTATAATTTAATTAGCAGATTTTGTGTAGTGTTTAGTTGCTCTAGAATCCGGTAGAGATGAGTGTCAAGGACCATCCAGGCATGGATCGACATTACTCAGACAAGACCAGCAAGATGTACAGCAGAAATCCCCAATTCCAAAATGATTTCAGACCCAAAAACACTTATCAAACAACTAGAAGCGTAGAAAAGGAAACTAGAAGTTATCGACTAATGCATGAAAGTGAGATCCAAGATTGGATAAAATCAGTGACAGATAGTAGTGTTATCAATTTTGAATCTTTTAAACATGGAAACACTAAAAACAACAATCAGGTTTCAAACTTCAAAGAAAATGTGAAGGGTGAAAAATATTTTGAACATATTCATGAAAAATTTGTTCCTAATGACAAAGGTCATGTGCTTTCTACATCTGTGACTGAAGAAAATGAAGTTAGGGCAGTATCAAACATTTTTTTCATTAGAATTAAATTCTAAAGAAAAAAAGAAATCTCTTGAAGAAACATAATTCAGGATTATCAATACTACCATAGAGACATGAGGATAAAACAAAGATAAATACTTGCACAGAAGAAGATAATTTTCTTGAATTATTACCAGGGGTAGATCATCGAAAGAAACGAACATAGATTAAGGGAAGGAAACATAAACTCAACTTTGAGAATATCCACATTTGGTAAAAATGGAAAGAGTTGATGTTGAAGATGAAACCAAAAAAATTGTACAAGGTTCCAGTAAAGGAGGCATGATAAGTGCCTTTGACAATACAGGAGAAAATACTGCAACAGATAATGCATTTATATTAAAGGAATTCCATTTAAGAACTTGTAATGTCACAAGTTCAAAGTCTTGAAACTGAAGGAGATTTGCCACATGGGAAGGTGCCTTCAATTTTAATGGAAAGGGCTACATGTTTGCCACCAAAGGCTGATAAATATCGTCTGCGAAGTAGCTTACTAAGTGATGAAGAAACCCTACCCCCCTCTAAACGACATCACCAGGCTTAGGAAGCTATGTCTGCATGTGTTGCAGAAGCTACTACTGCTTCAGTGGAGTCAATGACAACTGATGTTCCTGCACAGGATGGCGCATGTTGGAGTTCTACAGATGAAAGGCCTTACACTAAATTCTTCAAGAATGATAAGAAGGTTGTTAAGGGAAATGAGGAATGTGTCAAAGTAGACATGTTGATTCCAAAATCAACAAATGAAATAGGATGTAGCAAGAAACCTCTAGCATATTCAGATTCATATCAATCCTTTATGAGGTTTCCTTCAAAACTGGTCAGTTGGGTAGAGGAGAAGCAGGTGAATCCATTGTTTCAAGATTCATAGACCTATAAGCACATATATAAACAAAAGAATGGAGATAAGGATGAGAGGAATTCAAACACAAAGATTCCTAGTGAATAATCACTATTTGATTATAAATTGGAAGAACAAAAGAAACACAACATGACTGCACCAGTGCTATTTTCTCCAAAGAAGCAAGATGGTGCAAATTTAGCTTCAAGACAAGGAAATTCAATCAGCACACCTCTGAACAAGGTTCATGTTGCACTAATGGGTGAGGCTGAACAATGTGAATACAAGTCAAAGATCATCAGGATGAAGAAATCTCGCATGACCCCAGCAAAGAAAAATAGCAGAGGCCTTAAGAAAGATCGTGGAAATTCTGGGTCAGAGAAGCTTAACCAAGGGCAGTTGCCTAAGCAATTGGTTGTTTGCAAGCATGAGTAAGTTTCCCCTATAAAATCTGGCATTGAACCTCCGGAAGAAAAAGTCATAGCTCCTTCAAAATGTAAAGTGAAGATAAATGGTACTACAAAAATGAAATTGGATGGTGTGTCACATCCTACAGAGTTGCATTTAGAAAAAGTAACCAAGCTCAGACAAGTGTATGATGCTACAAAAGAAGTAAAACTTAGAAATGTGCCAAATGATTCTAATATGGCAACTCCATCTACATCTCTGAATAATCTTATAGCAACTGCACAAGCTAAGCGAGAACAAGCTCGTTTGACATCTCTGCCACATCCTTTTTTAATTCAAGAAACTGAGAATTCTATTCCTTTTATTTCCAGTCCTTCGCCAATCTAAGGGAGTAGTTCAGAATATAGTTCACCTATTCAACTTCACTTTGATGGTGAGGAAATTGAGGATACAAAGGATGCCATTGCCCATGTGGAACCAAGATGTCCCAGAATTAACACACACCAGTGGGGCCTGGGAAATATGATGGATCTGGAATCAAGTGAAGAAGGTGAAATAGGCTCAGAGCAAAAATCAGTTTGAGGGACACTTAGTGGGGATACAGAAGCAGCAATTTCCAGGGACACCTTTGAACGAATACTTGAGATATTGTAAAGAACAAAGGAAATTATTGGCAGAACATCGCACCATGTTATTGACTGTGCAAAATATGGCATTGTTGGAGAGGTTGTAGAGCTTATTGTTCATAGGCTGAAAAAGGAAGCGAGTTTCCATCGGAGGATAGACTTGTTCTTTTTGGTGGATTCAATAACTCAATGTTCACACACATAAAAAGTTATGGCCTAAGATACATATCTTCCTGTTGTATAGAGTGCTCTTCCACACTTGTTGGGTGCAACTTCTCCACAAGGTAGCATTGCACGTGAGAATCACCGTCAGTGTCTTAAGCTTTTGAGGCTTTGGCTTGAACAGAGAATTATTCCAGAACCTATTTTGCATCGTTACATGAATGAGATTGGATCTTCAAATGATGATAGAGCTGGTGTTATCTCATCAAGGCATCCCTCTAGAGTATAGTGTGTTGTTGATGACCCATTGAGGGAAATTGAAGGGATGCTTGATGAATATGGCAGTAATACAACCTTTCAGTTACCAAGATTCTTGATGCCACATATATTTGAAGATGACGAGGAACCAAGTGCAAATGACTTGAAGAAAGATGAGGAAAATTCACCCGTTGAAGCTGTTAAAGTGCAAGAAGAGCTAGAGAGCTCTGTTGATCCTATGGAAATACATCAGCACATCTTGGAGGATTTTGATGGTGTGCTTGAAATGTAGGTCAAAAATAAATCAGAATCAAAGCATTAAAGAGATGCAATCGTTGCATGGGCGGCCTCTGCATCATTTGCCTCTGGTTGCAAACAACACATCTCCTGCAATTTGTTGTGCTCAAATAGTTTCCATTGAATGGGGTCCAAGGTATGCAATTCCCGATTTGTGATCCATGTACTCTCTTTTGGTGCGAAGTCTTCCCACTATACCAAGTACCGGTTATATTTTCCTTGGCGAGTCTGAGCAATTTTCTTATCTAGGATGCACACGATCTGTTCCTTTTTTCTACGTGGAATGGTTTGTTGCCAATCCACCTCTTGTAGAAACGGTGGGGAAAATAAAATAAAATAAAAAAATGTCCGCAAGCAACCACGCCAAACCCCATTAACTCATAGTGTCTACTATACATCCCGCTAGTCCTGTCCGAGTAATTTTGATCCATGCCTGGATGGCCCTTGAAACTCATCTCTGTCGGATTCTAGAGCAACCGACCACTACATGAAATCTGTTAATTAAATTATAAGGACGCCCCTCATTAGAATAGAAACTCCCATCTTTGGTGTGTCCCAAATTGCAAGTCAAAAATAAATCATAAGAAAAGCATTAAATAAATGTGATCATTGCGTGGGCATCCTCTGCATCACAAGACACTCTCTAATGACAGTGAAACTTTAATATAATAATAATAAAAGGATACTAGAATAGTGTTCCATTCTAGATAAATAATCTAGTTCTGCATATCTAAATGGAATTAATGTCCATTAAGTGTATCATCGTATATTCCCTTAATTGGCATAATAATAAATGCAGTTAGCATAACAAGTCTTATTTGTGTGCACAGTAAACATTCGAAGAGGCTTAGTTACATTTGATAAATGTTGCAAAAGGCTTAGTTATATGTTCAATGCATTGCAAGGAAGTTAGGTTTTATCAATTTCATTTATATCTAAGCCTTAAGGATATTGATTTCCTTGCATGGGACATGGGCATATTCCCCTTGGTAGATATATTATTCTAAGTTAACTTAGCAGCTAATCCATCAAATTTTAATTTTTCACTGCAATCTCTTAGGAAATTCTATTAAATTTAATTCATAGAAGTCAAACCAGAATGGAACTGAAATTGGCCAAATAATTAAAAAAAGGTCATAACCTGTTTTAAGAAAGTTTCTAGAGTTAAGTTACTTCATTCTGACCAAAAATACAGAGTTGAAACATCTGTCAGAATCAGAAAAGAAAATACCCTCACCTTATAAAATTGCTCGGTTGCGGCATTTCTCTATCTAGAGAGATGAAATCAGTTGACAAGCCTGAAGAGATCTAGATCTCCTTAACTTACAACTAGTCTCTTTCAATTTGTGTGCAACTTTCATGTGTGCTAGACTATAGCATGCAGCATAATAGTCCAATCCTCCAGTGGTATATTCCATATTAGAATGTTGAAAAATTGATTACATTAATAACTATTCTATTATAATACTTGTAAAAAGAAAAGTAAATATCAATCTACATGTTTATCCAGGTCATAGATAATGCATACAATTCTAATATGAAGTTTACAAAAGTTGTAATTGTTTCCCTGAAATCTCTATATGAATAGGAGACTCCAACTGATTCTCTGCCTCCTTCAACCAGATCATAGCAATTTCATCCGGGTGGTGAAAGACCCCAAACACAAATCAGACCAGGCATTTAGGGCATGCCATGAACACCACCACAACTGACCTCACAACCAACCCAATCAGCCCCTGAATGGCAAGTTTCCAATGCTGTATGTTAGAGTCGGTCCTTATAGCCCTCCGTCAGAGATCAGTTCGCTTTTTGCATATCATTCTTAGGTGTCTCGCTCGTTCCACTTCGTTGCATTTCGCTAGGGGCATGCCATTGACTAACGAGGGGGTCTGGTTGTCTTGTTTTTCCTCATGCTTGTACCTGCAGGGCTAATTAAAATTCCTCAAAAATCACTGAAGTTCATGGTCATTGCATTCATTGTCATAAATGATTACTTTCGTTAAAAAGAGTCTTTAGTCCTAGAGTCTAGGGTTTTCAGTCCTTTGCATGCATGTCATAAAATCCCGCAGGCCATGAGGTTGGTTTCAAAGATTTCTATTTCATGTTTTTATTATCAAAAACATTTGAAGACATTTCTAGTCCAAAACTCTGTTTTGGAACTAGAAATTTTCAAATTTCATTTTTTGTAATAATTGTATTTGTTTCACCATAAGAAGTTCCAGAGCAAGCCTCTGATCTTTTCCAAAGTCAAATGCCGAATCCCTGCAAAAGACAACAAAGTATCATCAGTCCAAAACTCAGAAAAGCAAGGAAAAGACAAAGAAAAGCATTGTATTAAATGATCGAATGTCAAAGTGCCAAACATTATAAAAGTGGGTCATGGAGTAAATTTAAAATCAAATCTGATTTTATGAGATATTTTCTTCACATATAAATCATGGTAAAAAATTTCATTTGCACGAGATCCTCAAGGCAGAAATCGAGCTTGTGTTGTTGAAGGCCGAAGTCGTGTTTTTCATAGCCGTGGACTGGATTGAAGGTGCGCGCTACTCACACAGGAGGCGCGCTACCCATATAAGGGGCGCTACGCATATAGCTTCCCCAGCCTTTGCAAAAGAACATGGGTGCTACGCATATGGTGCGCGCTACGCGTTGGGTAGGCGCACTACGCACACAGTCACAGAGCCAAATTTTTTTGCTCATGCCTCCAGTTTGATGTCACAACGGCTCCATCAACTTGCAAGTAGGGTTTTAATCATTGCTCAGTGATTTTTGAACACGGTTCTGGTATTTCTAAAGTGGGGAAATTAGTGTATTTGATGTGGAGAGGTGAAACCCTATGTTCATAGCATATTTATTCCTTAGGGTTTTGAATACATGTTGATGGCCTTGTGAAGATTTTCCCATCTTGTATGGTTGATATATATACCTACGCATCTATTGTCAAAGTGTCACTGCCCTCATGCTCTCAGTTTATCATTTTACCACTGCTGTCATCATCATTATATTACCACTTTCATGGCTATTTGTTTCACTGTGGTCATTGTCACATTGTTTCTCATTTCCCATTGACAAACACAGTCTCATACTCATTTTCCCCTTTGACAAATTCTAGCCAGCATTGCAAAGGCTGCACACTACATTTGCATTTGGTACTTATTTGTCAAATTCACTTGTGATCAAAACAGAGACTGTTTTTATGCCAATCCACTAAAACAGAGCTATTACCACTGTGACTTATTTTCTTATGATGTTTTGGTACATATGCAACATATTTGGGTTTTGAGCATACATTGGAAATTTTGACGTCACTACACCTATATCAGCATACATATTGCAGACATCTTGTTTTCAAAGCCATGTCAGAGACGGATTCAGTTTATGAGCAGGAGTATGACAGTGATTCCACAGCAGAGGGTAATGTGCCACGGAGGTCTCACAAAGGTGGCAAAGGTGGTAAGCATCTCAGGGAGGAGCCTACTTCTTTGGCTCAATTGCAGGCTTGCCCGCTTGCAATGGATTGTTTTCAGCATCAGTCATGTTTCCAATACTGTGAGATGATTTCACAAACCCAACATCATCGTGAACTAGCTCATCTATTTGTTCTACATTTACATGATGGCCGTGTAAACCTCGCCGGAGTAGATTTCATTCTGTCACCAGAGACTATTGCTCAGGCCACCGGGATACCAAATATGGGAGAGGAATGGAACAAACGTCAGCAGTTAGAGAAATTCCACTATGAGCCATACATCAAACCTGGGTATATGAGGCACCTGAGCAGGGTTTTTCCTTTCAGATTCCTGAAGGATGAGTTTGCACCACTGATGAAACTCATCATTCAGTATTTCAGTTGCGAGGGCAGATTCTCACGTCTCTATGCATACCATGTCCGTTTGTTGATGCATTTCACGAGGGTACGTATGATGAACATTCCGTACTTCATGTATCGCATCATAGAGAGGATGATGATTTTTGTACAGAAGAAGACCCCAGCACAGCAACATAGAAGTATATATCATTACGCGCTGATCAAGATCGTAGTGGTACATCAGTTGACACAGCAGGGCATCACTTGGGAGGATTTCATCTCTCGTGACTTATTTACAGCACCACAGCCGCTTCCCAAGGTAGTTCATGATGCGGGAGAGCCTTCACACCAGCCTGACATTCCTGAGATCGAGCATATCAGCGCTCCATTGTATGCGACATACCAGCGAGGCCATAGGGCCTTATTTGCAGCTACACGACGAGTACTATCTCCACTCGAGGTGGAAGGGGTCTCGTTGACTCCATCAGCAAAGCGAGTATTATCTCCACATGATGTGGAAGGGGTCTCGCCTTCTTCTTCATCACAGGTACAGAGTCAAGACAGGGGCAAGAGGCCCATGCATGATGAGGGCCCTTCAGGAGGCCGGGACACTGATTTCACGATCATTGATGTTGATGAGAGCTCTCCTAGCTCGAAGCTGAAAGAGATCATCCAGGAGAAAAAGGACGAGAATGACACGCTGAAAGAAAAATTGTAGAGGGCTCAGTGGGTGATAAACTACCTGGAGCAGCGTAACAAACAGCTAGAGGATGAGCATACACTTTATGAGCTGCGGCGAATCTGTGAGGATCGACAATTGGCCCGGAAGAGACCTGGTGATATGACACTGGCTGATCGAGATTCTTGCCTCACGCATGTTAACATTCATCTGGAGAAATTGTTGGCAGAGGCCAATAGGGAGAAAGACATGCTTCGTCACATGAAAGGTCATTATTGGGCTCGCATGCATGTTTGCAAGGCAAAAATGAAGATTCTGAAGAGGAGGTTGAGCAGAGCACTAAAACGACGGAAAAGGCCTGATCCACTTCGGATTTTGGCCAAGGCTTCGTTGGCTGGGCATGATACATGATGGAGGGTCTTTGCTCCGAATTTGAAATTTTTGTCATTCAGAAATATTTTGGCCTAAAAACAGATTTTTCAGCTATACGAGTAGCGTGTCGACGTGCTCGCTTTTGTTTGGGACACTTGCTGAAGGAAAAATTTATATTTCTAGGTTTTTCATGGTAATTTATGCATGCTCAAGTATTTCTGAATCATTTCATGAAGTTCTGGATGATCAAAAGGCCCAAAAACACCATGAAAACCACCTTGCTGCCACCTTTTGCACCAGCAGGAAGTACTTCTGGGAGAATGAATTTTTGGAGGGGAAAATGAGCTCCAAATTGGGAAATTCCACTTGGGATGGATAGCCAAAGTCCAGGACTTTCCAACGAGCTATCATGAGCTCAATTTGAATGCCAGGAAGTGCCCCAAAATCAGGCTGAAAGACGCGCTACGCATATGGCTCAGGGGCGCTATGCATATGGATTTTTGGTCAATTTTTCACCTTCCAGCTCAGAATTTCGGCCAGTTGAACCAGTTTTGTTTGTGGATGAAATTTTTGAGTTATCATGTTGTAAATTGATGGTTTGCATGTAACTTTGACTCACTTTTACCTATTCTATATGATTCACTCCTAAAAAAGTAAAAATCAGATGTAAGAATCAGTTTCCTCCCTTTTAGAGGCAAGTTGTTTAGATGCCTATATTCTAGTTCTTTGTTTAGAATTAGTTGGAATTGCTCCTAGAAGGAGGAATTCGACCCCTAGAGGTGTGGGAAGGGGTTAGGAGGCCTATATGATGTAATTTTTGAGACATTCTACAAGTTGGACTCTTGGGAAAGATTTTGGCACACTATTGTACATATTTTTCATATTTTGGCTAAGGAAAGATCAGAGGTTTTGCAACACCTGTTGGGATTCTTGTGGCTTTCAGTTCTTGATGGTGTTTTCTCTTAGTTTATTGTAATTTCTTTCATGTTTAATGTATGCCATTCCCTTCTTATGCTTCTGAAACTAAATGAATGAGTAAACGAGGTTGAATCCATTGATTTCAATGCTCTGCCTTTGAATTTGTTTAATTTTACATGTTTTCGCCTGTTTGGAGAGGATCCATGTTCTCCCTTGCCCTCTTCAGCTCCTTTTCATTCTGATCTATCCATACACTTAATCAAAAAGCATCAAGACTACTGCCTACCTCGCCCCAACTCGAATTCTGCAAAGATTTGGCCTTATCCCTGGACCCAAAATTGTTTTTCCCATTTCTCCAACAAAAACCCAAAAAATCAAAATCAAACATTCCTATCTCTTTACTAGCCTAAAATTAGTATTCATTGTTCATTATAAGTCATCTCAGCCCCTTTGAAGATCCTTTGCCGAGATAAACCCAGAGAGAGCCCTCTCCTGTCCTCGTAGGGCTAGCTACGAGGCTGAGCGTGGTTTGATGTAGCCTTGAGTTTTACCTTATTTCAGCCTAAGGTAGATTTGAGCGCTAACATAGTGGATACCATACTGGGGAATCAATCTCAATGGTTTGCTTGTCGATGTGTTTGTTTCATGAGTCTTAGACGGAGTCTGAAGTCACGTCGGGTAGCTTTCGAAACACTTTTGCCATGCATAAGCGGAAGTAGATAAACGTTGCTTCAGTCGATCTCCGGTAAGCTTGTGAATGCAGCACTTGATTTGAAAAATCACCCCAGTATACTTTTTCGTTCTAGACCTTTGGATGATTGAGTCTAGAAGTCGATAGGCTGAAGATAATTGATTGTGTTCCTTGAAATTTTTCCCAAATAGATCAATACACTGGCTTCAAAAAGGCATACCAGATCAAATCCTGATCCAAATCTGCCTCCAGTATATGAAAACCCCA
This sequence comes from Pinus albicaulis, assembly GCA_034641835.2. Lineage (NCBI taxonomy): Eukaryota > Viridiplantae > Streptophyta > Pinopsida > Pinales > Pinaceae > Pinus > Pinus albicaulis. Next base: position 116,503 of record JAXQQM020079874.1, on the reverse strand, counting down.
ACCTAATCCCAAGAATTTTCCATCGAGAAGCTCCTATTTTTCCTTTGATCAAATCTCACTCATACCCCACTGTTTTTTAATACATTGATGATATTGAGTTCGACGATCAGTTTGAGTTATCATTGTTTGAAACCAAATCCGAAAGTGCCACTGGTTCTACCGTTATCAATCCTGAGTTCATCAAATATTTAGAAGTTGAGCAAGCAAATAGATCTATCGACAATTATATTCTGAATTTGCAAAATTCCATCGTGGCTACCAACATTCTCGAATTCATTGAATCTGCTTCACAAACTCTTGGACCATCTGAAGTTGCATCTAGTTCACGGATTCCCACTGAACCTTCCTTTATCCCTACCATTCCTGTTCAGCCTGAGATTTCTGATCAGCAATCAGCAGTAGTTCCTCCTCCATCCCCACCGCATACACCTCGTTCACCTACTGCTCCCATTCCTCTTGTTTCTCCGAGACAGCAGATTATAAATCCCCCAAGAGTCATGGCTGCCAGATTTTCACCTCTTGCTTTGCCGGCCAATTTGGATCCTATGCCTGCTAATTACCAGAGCAAAATTCCTATATTCGATGGCACACCACAGAGTATATCAGCTCAGTAGCATATTGTCCGAATGACAGACTTTTTGGACTTGCATGAAGTTGATGCAGAAAATGTTTCAATGAGATTGTTTGCCCAGACTTTTGGAGGAGAGGTTCGTAAATGGTTCAGAGCTTTACAGGCCAGGAGTATCAACACATTACAGGAACTTCAGAATCAGTTTCTAGACTGGTGGGAGATGAAGAAAGATCCGTTGCAAATCACTTCAGAGTATACCAACATCAAGCGTAATCCTGGTGAGTCCGTTCAGGATTATATTATCAGATTCAATACAGTGTATAATGCAATTCCAGATGACTTAAGACCGTCTAAGAAGTCAGCTCTTCTTAAATTCCCGGATGGTTTTGATCCGGAGATGGCTTATTCTCTATGAGACAGAGATCCGCCTACCTTAGAAGATATGCAGAAGATTGCCATTAGTGTTGAGGCGAATCTGAACAATAAGAGAGCACGGTTGAAAGCAGAGAAAAGAGTGACTATAAAGGAAGAGCCTTCCACATCTGCATCAGAACCACCCTGGCTTCGTGAGATGGAAAAAATGTTCAAAAGAATGAACCTTGATAAACCAGAAACGCAGATTCGTAATCCAAACTACCGTGGCCAGCAGCAGCCACAGTTCAGAATTAAGCAGTGTGAACAGAGAGCACAAGAGCTGGCAGCCCAGCAGCAGATTAAAACACCTCTTTTGCAGAATTTTGTGAGTCAAGATTCAGACGATGATGATGATGCAGTAGGTGAGCAAAATCACTTCTTTACTCCCGACGATCTGCCTATTTACATTACTGAGGATGAAGAATATGGATAAAGTTCGGCTGCTCAGAAAGATGAAGATTTCATTTTAGCAAATGATGCAGATTTAGAGGAAGAATCAGATGATTACCAAAGAGGATATTTGAATGCTTTGTCCGCTCAACAGAAGCAATACTCATTGAGAAACCGAGATGTGCCCATAAATCCAATTCAGAAAAGAAAAGAGGCTTCAGCACCAAAGACGGATTCACCTATACCACAGAAGAAAGGAAAAGAAACAATTGATCCCGCAGCTAGTAAAGTATCATCAGCAGAAAAGGTAAATCAGTCAAGTATAATGAAGGATAAGGCTGAAAAGAAGGAAGTTCCGGTCAAATAAGTCGAAAGAGTTTCAACATTTAGTTTGGAAAATGAAATTTCCAAATTAAAAATATCTATTCCTTTGACAGAAATCATGAAGAACAGTAGCTACCGCGGTCAAGTCTCCAAAATTCTGAATTTTCATCCAATGTTTGACACAGTAAATGTTGAAGATGATGAGCCAGAATTGATTTTCGGGCCTGCATTAGATGGTGAGTCCCCTGACAGTGATGTTCCTCCCTTTTATATCAGTTTGAGGTTGCATGAATATGTATTGCACAATGCCATGTTCGATTCGGGTGCTTCGCACAATTTGATGCCAAAGGCGATCATGGAAAAGTTGGGACTAGACATTACAAGAAAATATCATGATTTGTATTCATTTGATTCCAGCCATGTGAGGTGTATCGGACTCATCAAATATTTGGTTGTAAGCTTAGATCAAATTCCAGTGAAGAATGTCTGGATGGATGTGGTTGTGGCGGACATTCCTTCGCGATTTGGGATGCTCCTTTCAAGATCTTGGGGGGAAAAGTTGAAAGGTACACTACAGTTAGATTTCTCTTATGCAACAATTCCAGTCTTCGGTCAAATGAGAAAGTTATATCGAGAGCAGAAGATGAAATACATGATAACCAGAAAAGAGAAGCCAATCAATCATCCTGTAAATTATGTACATACCGACTTAGAGTTGTTTGTGTTTCTTGCTGATAGTTTTAATGATATAGATAGTCAATTAGTTCAGGCGGAAGATATACCAGAAATCACTGAGAATTTTAGAGAAGTTCTGCAAAAAGAAAGAAGAGAAAAACAAGCTACTATGGAGCAATCAGCTAAAGACAATGGGCAGCAAACAGGAAAAACAGAGCTGGCGCAATTTCAGCATTTAGAGGACGATGAAGATGGTCTTTGGACCATGGATTTTGATGGCACAGTGGGTAGTGACGGTGCTGGAATTGGTGTTTGGATTCGTAGTCCATTTTCCGCTCCAGATAAGGTTCCAAGCAATTTGAGAGTGTGTTCCTACAAGCTATCATTTGACTGTTCTAATAATGAAGCGGAATATGAGGCTCTAATTGCTGGCCTTAAGATTCTTAGAAAGCTGAAAGCGAAAAGGATTGCAGTCTATGGTGATTCAGAGTTGGTGATAAAGCAGGTTAAGGGTGAGTTTCAGGCCAAGCATCCTCGCATGAGGGCTTATCGTAATGCAGTTTTAGATATTCTGAAGTTATTTTCTGATCATACCTTGACATGTGTGCCTCGCATAGAAAATGGTGTTGCTGATGGACTTGCTAAGGCAGCAAGCAATCTTAAAATTCCAATGAATTCCAGCAACAAGTTCGAGATTCATGTGAAACACCGCCCCACTGTTCCAGACAGTCAGCGATGTTGGCAAGTCTTTCAGGATGACGAGGAGATTAATGATTTTCTGAAGAATAAGGGTAAGTTTAAAGACAGCTCCATAGATACGGAACATGATGATGGTAATGATGATATAAAAATAAATCAAATGGAAGTACTGCAACTTAAAGATAATATCATTCCTAAGGGATTGATTCCTTTGGAGGAACTCTTTGACCAAGATGATGTAGCCCACAAACCGACATTGAGGCCGACTGAAAAAGGTGTTGAAGAGGTAAATATTGGGACAGCTGAGAATCCCAAGATGGTAAAGTTATCGAAGTCATTGTCACCAAAGGTAAAGGCAGATTATGTGAAATTGTTGTCTTCATTTTCTGATGCTTTTGCGTGGGATTACTCAGATTTAAAAACATATGACACTAATATCATTCAGCATACTATCCCCATTAAACTGAATCAGAAGCCTTTTCGTCAAAAGTTGAGGAGAATCAATCCCAAGCTGCTACCATCGATCGAAAAAGAGGTAAACAGGTTGTATAAGTCAGGAATCATTGTGCCTATCCGATTTTCAGATTGGATATCAAATTTGGTGCCCGTGAGAAAGAAAACAGGTGAGATCCGTTTATGTATCGACTTCAGAAATTTGAATAAGGTATCATTAAAAGACAATTATCCACTGCCAAAAATGGACCATATATTGCAGCGAGTAGTTGGAGCATCAAGGATGTCACTACTCGACAGTTATTCAGGATACAATCAAATTTTAGTACATGAAGATGATCGTGACAAGACTGTGTTCACCACTCCATGGGGAACGTTTCATTATGTAAAAATGCCGTTTGGTTTGAAGAATGCAGGTGCCACCTTTCAGTGTGCAATGGACAGGGCTTTCGCCAACGAGAAAGATGTATTTTTGGTTGTTTACCTTGATGATTTAACTGTGTTTTCAAATTCTGATGAGGAACATTTATATCATTTGAAAGTTGTTTTCCAGAAGTGTAGAAAATATGGCATTTCGCCGAATCTGAAAAAGAGTCTTTTTTCCATGGATGAAGGCAAGCTCCTTGGCCACATCATATCGAAAGATGGCATCCGTGTTGACCCTGCACATGTTGAAGCCATCCAGCAGATTGAGCAGCCCCGGAACAAGAAAGAAATACAATCCTTTAAAGGTAAAATGAATTTTCTGCGTCGTTTCATTCCAAATCTTGCTGAGCATCTTAGAGAAATCATGAGTATGCTGAAAAAGGACAGTCATGTAAAGTGGACAGAAGAGGTGGTGAAATCATTCAATTTCGTAAAGATAGCTCTTTCTTCAGCCCCTATTTTAATCAGCCCAGACTACACATAGGACTTCATTTTGTTTTCGTTTGCTTATGAGCATACTTTGGCAGTTGTTTTAATGCAGAAAAGAGATGGAGTTGAGAAGCCCATTGCATTTTTCAGTCGGATCATAAGGGACGGAGCATTGAAATACAATATTATTGAGAAATAAGCACTTGCGCTTGTAAAGGCCTTGAAAGACTTCCGTGTGTATATACTGCATTCCCACATTATAGCATATGTTCCTAACGCAGCAGTTAAAGATGTTTTGGTACAGGCAGATCCAGAAGGAAGACGGGATAAGTGGATCGCTGCGTTGCTAGAATATGATGTGGAGATTAAACCGACCAAGCTGATCAAAGGACAAGGACTCGCCAAGCTCATGGCTAAAACAAATCTACAAGCTCTAGATATAAATTTGATCGCTGCCATGTCCGATGAAGATGAGGATAGTACGTCAGTTCAGGTATCTGATATTTTTGTTTCTTCCCCTTGGTATGCTGACATCTTATACGTACTTCAGAATTTATCTCCACCTCCCGGGATGCCTAGAAATAAGAGTAGAACATTGAAGTTGAGAGCTGCAAAATTTTGCATATTGAATTCTGCATTGTATTGGAAAGACCCTAGTGGAATTTTGTTGAATTGTTTGGTAGAGGAGGAAGCCAAAAGAGTTTTGGAGGACTTTCATAGAGGAGACTGCGGCGGCCATTTGTTTTGGAAAACCACAGCGAATAAGATCCTAAGGGCAGGTTACTATTGGCCTTCTTTGTTTTCAGATGTATACAAGGCTGTTAAGAATTGTCACGAATGCCAAATTTTCGAAGGGAAGCAGAAACTACAGCCTTTGCCTCTCAAACCAATTGAAGTTAGTGCACCATTCCAGCAGTGGGGATTGGATTTCATCGGGGAAATTCACCCAGCATCGTCAGGACAGCATAGATGGATATTGACAGCTACGGACTACTTCACGAAATGGATCGAGGCGATTCCCACTCGACAGGCCACGAATGCGGTAATTATCTCTTTTCTTGAAAACAATATTCTGTCGTGTTTTGGGTGTCCTAGTAAAATAATCACAGATAATGCAATGGCCTTCAAGTCTAAGAGGATGGTTGAATTTTGCTATAAGTACAATATCAGCTTGGGACATTCGACCGCCTACCATCCGCAAGGAAATGGCTTGGCGGAATCTTCAAATAAGTCCTTGGTGAATATCATTAAGAAATTGCTGGAAATCAACAAAAAGGGCTGGCACAAGAAATTAGTGAATGCATTGTGGGCTGATAGGGTAAGTCAGAAAAAGTCTATTGGCATGTCTCCTTTCGAGTTGGTGTATGGGATAGACACGGTTTTTCCTACTTCGCTTGCTGTCCCGGTAGTCAAATTGCTTCAGGAGGCTAGTAGTGAGGAAGATCCCATGCAGCGAAGGATTAATCAGATGATTCATTTACAGCAGACACGGGAGGAGGTATTTCAAAATACTTTCAAGTTGCAGGAGCGCATCAAGAAAATATACAACAGAAAATCAAAAGCAGATAATTTTCAGCTGGATGAGGTGGTTTTGAAGTGGGATGCTCGGAATGAAGATAAGGGAAAGCACGACAAATTTGAAAACCTATGGAAGGGTCCTTTTAAGATTGCAGCGTATCACGATCAAAATGCTTTTCTTCTCAAGGAAATGAATGGAGATGATTGTCCTGGAGGGCCGATCAATGGTCGGCTGCTAAAGCGATACCACTTCTGAGTATTTTCTGCTGATTTCATCATCATTGTATATATCATTTTACTTCTGTTTTATTGCAAGTGTGTACTGATCTCTCATCTTCAGTCTGGGGCCCGGAGCGAAGGCTATAATTCTGGAGATGGAGGTTAGTTGGTTTGAAGTTTGTCAAGTCAGTTTTATCAGTCTTTTCAGTTTAAAAATCGAGTCAGTTTTGGTCAAATTTCAGTCGGTTTTCAGTCAAGTTTGCAATCAATAAATGTATCAAAAGTTTTGTGTTATTTGTTGAAATAATGACTCCATCGCCCAATGGATGAAGGCACTGTCTGACTCCCCCAGAGATCTGCCATTCTTGGCATCTCCTTGGAGCCACCATCCCCCATTTGAGCCAATGTTAGAGTCGGTCCTTACAGCCCTCCGTCAGAGATCTTTTCGCTTTTTGCATATCATTCTTAGGTGTCTTGCTCGTTCCACTTTGTTGCATTTCGCTAGGGGCATGCCATTGACTGACGAGGGGGTCTGGTTGTCTTGTGTTTCCTCATGCTTGTACCTGTAGGGCTAATTAAAATTCCTCAAAAATCACTGAAGTTCATGGTCATTGCATTCATTGTCATAAATGATTACTTTTGTTAAAAAGAGTCTTTAGTCCTAGAGTCTAGGGTTTTCAGTCCTTTTCATACATGTCATAAAAGCCCGCAGGCCATGAGGTTGGTTTCAAAGATTTCTATTTCACGTTTTTATTATCAAAAACATTTGAAGACATTTCTAGTCCAAAACTCTGTTTTGGAACTAGAAATTGTCAAATTTCATTTTTTGTAATAATTGTATTTGTTTCACCATAAGAAGTTCCAGAGAAAGCCTCTGATCTTTTCCAAAGTCAAATGCCAAATCCCTGCAAAAGACAACAAAGTATCATCAGTCCAAAACTCAGAAAAGCAAGGAAAAGCCAAAGAAAAGCATTGTATTAAATGATCGAATGTCAAAGTGCCAAACATTATAAAAGTGGGTCATGGAGTAAATTTAAAATCAAATCTGATTTTATGAGATATTTTCTTCACATATAAATCATGGTAAACAATTTCATTTGCATGAGATCCTCAAGGCAGAAATCGAGCTTGTGTTGTTGAAGGCCGAAGTCGTGTTTTTCATAGCCGTGGACTGGATTGAAGGTGCGCGCTACTCACACAGGAGGCGCACTACCCATATAAGGGGCACTACGCATATAGCTTCACCAGCCTTTGCAAAAGAACACGGGCGCTACGCATATGGTGTGCGCTAGGCGTTGGGTAGGCGCGCTACGCACACAGTCACAGAGCCAAAATTTTTTTCTCATGCGTCCGGTTTGATGTCACAACGGCTCCATCAACTTGCAAGTAGGTTTTTAATCATTGCTCAGTGATTTTTGAACAGGGTTCTGGTATTTCTAAAGTGGGGAAATTAGTGTATTTGATGTGGAGAGGTGAAACCCTATGTTCATAGTAGATTTATTCCTTAGGGTTTTGAATACATGTTGATGGCCTTGTGAATATTTTCCCATCTTGTATGGTTGATATATATACCTACGCATCTATTGTCAAAGTGTCACTGCCCTCACGCTCTCAGTTTATCATTTTACCACTGCTGTCATCATCATTATATTACCACTGTCATGGCTATTTGTTTCACTGTGGTCATTGTCACATTGTTTCTCATTTCCCATTGACAAACACAGTCTCATACTCATTTTCCCCTTTGAAAAATTCTAGCCAGCATTACAAAGGCTGCACACTACATTTGCACTTGGTACCTATTTGTCAAATTCACTTGTGATCAAAACAGAGACTGTTTTTATGCCAATCCACTAAAATAGAGCTATTACCACTGTGACTTATTTTCTTATGATGTTTTGGTACATATGCAACATATTTGGGTTTTGAGCATACATTGAAACTTTTGACTTCACTACACCTATATCAGCATCCATATTGCAGACATCTTGTTTTCAAAGCCATGTCAGAGACGGATTCAGTTTATGAGCAGGAGTATGACAGCGATTCCACAGCAGAGGGTAATGTGCCACGGAGGTCTCACAAAGGTGGAAAAGGTGGTAAGCATCTCAGGGAGGAGCCTACTTCTTTGGCTCAATTGCAGGCTTGCCCGCTTGCAATGGATTGTTTTCAGCGTCAGTCATGTTTCCAATACTGTGAGATGATCTCACAAACCCAACATCATCATGAACTAGCTTGTCTATTTTTCTACATTTACATGATGGCCGTGTAAACCTCGCCGGAGTAGATTTTATTCTGTCACCAGTGACTATTGCTCAGGCCACCGGGATACCAAATATAGGAGAGGAATGGAACAAACGTCATCAGTTAGAGAAATTCCACTATGAGCCATACATCAAACCTGGGTATATGAGGCACCTGAGCAGGGTTTTTCCTTTCAGATTCCTGAAGGATGAGTTTGCACCACTGATGAAACTCATCATTCGGTATTTCAGTTGAGAGGGTAGATTCTCACGTCTCTATGCATACCATGTCCGTTTGTTGATTCATTTCACGAGGGTACGTATGATGAACATTCCATACTTCATGTATCGCAACATAGAGAGGATGATGATTTTTGTATAGAAGAAGACCCCAGCACAGCAGCATAGAAGTATATATCATTACGCAGTGATCAAGATCATAGTGGTACATCAGTGGACACAGTAGGGCATCACTTGGGAGGATTTCATCTCTTGTGACTTATTTACAGCACCACAGCCGCTTCCCGAGGTAGTTCATGATGCGGGAGAGCCTTCACACCAGCCTGACATTCCTGAGATCGAACATATCAGCGCTCCATTGAATGTGACATACCAGCGAGGCCAAAGGGCCTTATTTGCAGCTACACGACGAGTACTATCTCCACTTGGGTTGGAAGGGGTCTCGTTGACTCCATCAGCAGAGCGAGTATTATCTCCACATGATGTGGAAGGGGTCTCGCCTTCTTCTTCAGCACAGGTACAGAGTCAGGACAGGGGCAAGAGACCCATGCATGATGAGGGCCCTTCAGGAGGCTGGGACACTGATTTCACGATCATTGATGTTGATGCGAGCTCTCCTAGCTCGAAGCTGAAAGAGATCATCCAGGAGCAAAAGGCCGAGAATGACACGCTGAAAGAGAAATTGTAGAGGGCTCAGTGGGTGATAAAATACCTGGAGCAACGTAACAAACAACTAGAGGATGAGCATACACTTTATGAGCTGCGGCGAATCCGTGAGGATCGACAATTGGCCCGGAAGAGACCTGGTGATATGACACCGGCTGATCGAGATTCTTTCCTCACGCATGTTAACATTAATCTGGAGAAATTTTTGGCAAAGGCCAATAGGGAGAAAGACATGCTTCGTCACATGAAAGGTCATTATTGGGCTCGCATGCATGTTTGCAAGGCAAAAATGAAGATTCTGAAGAGGAGGTTGAGCAGAGCACTAAAACGGCGGAAAAGGCCTGATCCACTTTGGATTTTGGCCGAGGCTTTGTTGGCTGGGCATGATACATGATGTAGGCTCTTCGCTCCAAATTTTAGCAAATTCGGAGAAATTTTTGTCATTTTGAAATATTTTGGCCTAAAAATAGATTTTTCAGCTATACGAGTAGCGCGTCGACGTGCTCGCTTTTGTTTGGGACACTTGCTGAAGGAAAACTTTATATTTATGTGTTTTTCATGGTAATTTATGCATGCTCAAGTATTTCTGAAGCATTTCATCAAGTTCTGGATGATCAAAAGGCCCAAAAACACCATGAAAACCACCTTGCTGCCACCTTTTGCGCCAGCAGGAAGTACTTATGGGAGACTGAAGTTTTGGAGGGGCAAATGAGCTCAAAATTGAAAAATTCCACTTGTGTTGGATAGCCAACATCCAGGGCTTTCCAACGAGCTATCATGAGCTCAATTTGAATGCCAGGAAGTGCCCCAAAATTAGGATGAAAGACGCGCTACGCGTATGGCTCAGGGGCGCTACGCATATGGATTTTTGGTCAATTTTTTACCTTCCAGCTCAGAATTTCGGCCAGTTGAACCAGTTTTGCTTGTGGATGAAATTTTTGAGTTATCATGATGTAAATTGATGGTTGGCATGAAACTTTGACTCACTTTTACCTATTCTAGATGATTCACTCCTAAAAAAGTAAAAATCAAATGTAAGAATCAGTTTCCTCCCTTTTAGAGGCAAGTTGTTTAGATGCCTATATTCCAGTTCTTTGTTTAGAATTAGTTGGAGCTGCTCCTAGAAGGAGGAATTCGACCCCTAGAGGTGTGGGAAGGGGTTAGGAGGCCTATATGATGTAATTTTTGAGACATTCTACAGGTTGGACTCTTGGGAAAGATTTTGGCACACTATTGTACATATTTTTCATATTTTGGCTAAGGAAAGATCAGAGGTTTTGCAGCACCTGTTGGGATTCTTGTGGCCTTCAGTTCTTGATGGTGTTTTCTCTCGATTTATTGTAATTTATTTCATGTTTAATGTATGCCATTCCCTTCTTATGCTTCCGAAACTAAATGAATGAGTAAACGAGGTTGAATCCATTGATTATAGTGCTCTTCCTTTGAATTTGTTTAGTTTTACATGTTTTCGCCTGTTTGGAGAGGATCCATGTTCTCCCTTGCCCTCTTAAGCTCATTTTCATTCTGATCTATCCATACACTTAATCAAAAAGCGTCAAGACTATTGCCTACCTCGCCCCAACTCGAATTCTGCAAAGATCTGGCCTTATCCCCAGACCCAAAATTGTTTTTTCCCGTTTCTCCAACAAAAAACCCAAAAAAATCAAAATCAAACGTTCCTATCTCTTTACTAGCCTAAAATCAGTATTCATTGTTCATTATAAGTCATCTCATCCCTTTGAAGATCCTTTCACGAGATAGACTCGAGAGAGTCCCCTCCTATCCTCATATAGCTAGCTACTTATGGCCGAGCGTGGTTTGATGTAGCCTTGAGTTTTACCTTATTTCAGCCTAAGGTAGATTTGAGTGCTTCCACCTGTTTATGAGAATCTTTGGGACACCAAAACAACCACAACGGCATAAAATGATGGATGGGAAGTTAATACTCCAAAACCCTAATAAGACCAAAGGTGGGAAGGTATGTGACACAATAACAAAAACAATTCTCCAGCTACTAGAAGAGCTCAGCTGGTACATGATATTCAACTCTATAATATTTTTTGGTAAATTCTATCATGTTTGCAACTTTCTATTGCCATGATGGCATTATTGTATTTCGGATTCTTGAGTTCCTTTATTGATGCCAGCTGGCAATACAATCTTTTTGCCTTAGATTTGATTTGGAAATTACTCTAACTGGACAAAAGATAAAAAAGGAAATCCATCATGGAGTGAGTCAAAGGGATTGTGTATATGTATGTAATCAAAATATGAGAACCATGGGAATTCATATCATAAGGAAAAACCCACAAAAATATTGCAGAAGGCAGGCCAAAGCATCATAGAATTGGTGATATCAAATCAATATCTCAAGTCATGGAGTGACACTAAGTGTAGTGACATTATAGGTTTTCCTTTTGTGAAGCCTGTCATCACATGGGTAGATATTATCTACTGAATAACCAAAGAATTAAGCTACAGATGTCGTCAGTGAGTGGGTAGCTGCCAAGAGAGATGTTAAAATGTATAGCTTTTCTTCATGGTAGAGCCACTGAATCAAAGTGATTAAGCCACCAAAAGAGAAGCCAACATGTAGCAAAGGATAAAAAAGAACATTGATAGCTATCATACAAATTTTAACTAGTCACCACCTAGAAAATCTGTGAAATTGAGTTGCCAAAGCTCTGAAATAGAAGATGTAGTTATGAGGCATTTAATATAGTATTAAATGTGGTTGTTGTTAATTAGGTATTTGGTAGATATGAAATGTACTCCTCTTCTCCTAATATGTAATGACTTAATCAGACATTGCATCATCTAATGAATTAATGAATCCACTCTTTCTCATTCTACTGTGTATTCATGTCCATGTACATGTGTGCAAAAAATTACATTTTAGAAATACAGGTGTGGATTTGTGTAGACTATTTCTAGAGAAAGGATGGGTACTCATTTATGTTGAGTGCAATGATTCTTATAATATTTTAATATTTTCACTCGCACCAAAAGACTTCATTGCTTTAACTAATGATGGAGATGTTCATTACTGGACTCATGTTGTACCAAATCCTGTGGCTAGAGTATATAATGTGTCAGCTACCCCATTGTATGGACATGGTCCTTTCATTCCACATGGTGATAAGTTGAGCAAGGTATCCATTGGGGCTGGTATGTGTGCGGGAATTACTGATGGTGGTCGAGTCCATACATGGAGGATTGCAATGAGGGGTAGGCTTATAGGCATCGTAGTTCGAGAGAAGGAAGCTTTCACACCACTTTTCCATGACGAATGCCACAAGGATACTCTGATTGTTAATCTAGGTTTGTAACATGTTTTCTACAAAGCACAATCTCTGTATTAGATTTATTGGTTTTATTCTTTTTGGTTTATATTTTAATGTTTTTATACTTGATTTTATACTCTATTAAGGAAGTGTAAATACTAAGAGGTTATTGCTTACCATTATCTTTTTGGGGTAGTAGACATGAAAGATGTTGGCTTCACTACAACTCTGTTTTCTATGTATTAGGGGTTTATATTGTACAGTCCAAGCTTGTTCATTGCAGATGGGAAATGTTGGGGGCAGCCGAAATCTTCATTCAAGAGATGTTAACTAAGTTGCGGATCCTCAACACCCCTTCCTGGTACACTGCAGGAGAGCTGGAGTATTTCACAGATAAAACAACTCTGTTTGTGGTGGAGATGTTATTCCTTGGATGGGTTGAGGGCTGCAGATGGGCAGATATACTTAAGCATGACTCAGTCAACACCGACCCAGTCTTCCCCAACAATTTCCATTTTTTTGAAAATTGATTTGCCCAAATTTTATAGTATAAAATTATTTTACCCTAAAAGTCGCCAAAATTTTATATATACTAACATAAAATAATTAGAAACCTAAATATTTTTACAATTTACATATTGGGGACTAGTAAGATTTTCCAAGGTTTCGTGGTTTTTTTGTTGCTGAGCCCGCGCTTTGCCCTCCGCCACACTTAGGGTTTATGGTTTTGCATCAAGGTGGTGTCGTCGGGGTGCTCGCCCTTGCTTCGGCTCGGTCCAATGGCGGATTCTCAGGACCCTCCTCCACCTCCGCCTCCATCTCCTCCTCCTCCTCCACCTAAGATCGAGGCATTCAAGATCCTAATCGCTTCCCAGCCAAAGAAGAAGAAGCAACTCTCCTCCAAATTTTTCAAGCGGCTGGATGAGATCCCCTCGGTGGCACTCCCGCCTGAGGGTCCGATGCGAGTGGCCCTTTCCCTTGTAGATGGAGCTTTGTTTGGTTAGTTCATGGGCTTATGGCCCTCACCAAAAACAATTGAGGCCTAGATCACTCGCAACTGGAAGCCCCTTATTACCAATAGCATCACCTCATACTTCCTGGGGTAGGGTTATTTCAAGTTCGTATTCAACATGAAGGAAGACAAGGACTTGATTTTCAGAAGTGAACCATGTTTCATGGGGCCTCAAGTGCTGTACCTAAATCACTAGACTCCTAACTTCGATCCCTCGGAGGATGTCCCATCTGTCATTCTAGTCTGGGTCTGGCTCCCAAACTTACCAGTGCACTACTGGAACTGGGAATAATTGCAGCAAATCGGCAATGCACTTGGGAAATTCATAGACAGAGCAAACAACAAGGACAAATACGACTATGCTAGAATCTGTGTGTAGGTGGATCTTGAAAATGGGCTGCTAGAAGCCATTAAGCTAATGGTGGGGAACTGGTCCCATCTGCAGAAACTAGATTACGAATAGTTGTCGTTCAAATGCCGCAGATGTCATGAGTATGGCCACTTTGCCAAGAACTGTCCCAAAAATGTAGCCCCAGAAAAGGATAAAGAAGAAGGATGTCAGCAAGCCAAGAAATCTAAAACGAGCCCCAAGTCAGGGCAAATGGAAAAAGGAAAGGGAAGCTCAGCTCCCATGGGGAGGATTTCTAAAGCCAAACCCTCCCAGAAAGGCCAAGATAATAGTTTTGCGGCCTTGAGCTCAGAGATAGAGGAAGTCCAAGAAATTGACCCAAAGATCGTGCAAAAGGATATTCAAATGCAAGAAACCCTAGCACAACTAAATATTGGTGAATATCTTGGAGGAAAGAAAGAGGTTGTCTCTGAGGGGGAAGATCTAGATTTGGAGGAGTCGGAGGAAGAAGGAGAAATTGGGGACTCCCAAAATTCAGTTAGAAGATCTACCAGGGGACAGAAATCCTCTAGAGAAAAAAGAGAACAAGAAACCTATAAGGAGAAACTGCAGGGGACCTAGCTGACCCTAGAAAAGATGTTGGCAAAAAACCCTAAAGCACACAGAAATCAAAGTCAGGGCTCTAAGGGAACCCTCTCAACTCAAAAAATGAAGTAATGAAGATTGTCTCCTGGAACTGCAGAGGGATGGGGAGCAACCTAAAATAAGAAGCAATGAAAAGTCTAGAAATGTTGGAAAGGCCCGACATTGTTCTCATCCAAGAGACCAAAATGGAGGAAAAGGACTTTCTCCATAAAAGAAAATAGTTTTGGGAAAAAGAGGAGGTTTCGCAGTCTCCTCCAGAGGCACCTAAGGAGGGTTGGGAATCCTATGGGATGAGACATGATTTGAGAAAATGTTGGTTAAACTTAACTCAAACTAGATTTTTTCTCTGTTTTTGCATCTCCACACCAAAGAAATTGTGATTCTATTCAACATTTATGCTCTGACCCTTCTGGGAGACAAAAAATCCTGTTGGGAATCCATTAGGGACCTAGCAAATGAGATTCAAATGATTAATTTAATTCTCGCTAGAGACATGAACATTACTCTAAGCCAAGAGGAGAATCGAGGGGGTAGCATTATAAGGGATTCAGTCAGGGAATCGGTGGAGGAGCTCATTCAGGACTGGGATCTGTTGGACATCAAGCCTCCCAAGGGAAAATACACATGGACCAACAGAAGAACGGGTCCAGGCCACATTACTACAAGGTTAGATCGTTTTCTCATTCAAAGCTCCTTCTTGCTCTTAGGTCTTGATGTTTGTTTTGTTATTCTTTCTTCGTCGGTCTCTGATCACAAGCCAATTAGGCTTGAGTAGAAGTGACAAATGAATCTGGGGCCTATTACCTTCCGTTTCAATGCCCTTTGGGTGCAGCAAACCGACTTTTTGGACAAAGTGGAGGAAGTATGGAATCAACCTGTCAATGGTTCCCCGTTATTTGTGTGGGAAGAAAAACTGAGGAGAGTAAATAAACCCCTCAAAAGCTAGGCTAAAGCCCTCCCCTCTCCATCTGAGTCAAGGCCGGCTTCCCAGGCCTGTTTTGAAAGCCACCAAAAACAAATGAAATATATGGACATCTCAAAGGACAACCTTATCCTGGAAGAGGAGCTCTAGAGACTTAAATCTCGCAGTCTGTGGCTACAATTTGGGGATAGAAACACCTCCTTCTTCCATAAGAAGTCTTAAGCCAGAAGAAACTTTAACTCTATAGTGGAGATAAAATCTGGAGATCAATCCTTCTCAGACCCTAGCAAAATCAAGCAAGTTTCCCATTAGCACTTCAAAGAATTGTACTCAGTGGACAAGAAAGAAAATCTCAACTCCAATCTGCTCGAGTTGGTCCCTCCAAAGGTCAATGCCCAACTAAGAAATTGGATTCATCCTCCAGGAGCTTCGAATCCTGAATCCGACAAATCCGATACGATTCACCGAGATTCATACCTGATTCACGGGATATGGCCGTATCCGTATAGGGTACGGTGAATCTTGATCGTACCCTGTACAGATACAGCCGATTTCGCTGTCTAAAAAAAGTGCAATTTTTCTTTATAAAATACCGAATCTGAATTCCTTCTTTGACTGGTTCATGGAGTTAGTTAGATTAATACTACTTGTTTATGCATTCCTTGAATAAATCTAGGTCTTTGGAATGGATATTATTATTCTATTAGAGGTTTTTAAATCTGCATCTATATAAGGTGAGCTCCTCATATTGTAATGGTTGTTGAAAGTTTGTGGAGACACACTATACTACTATAGTTGTTTACTTTGGGGGCATAAAGCTTATGATTTTGGAACTCAAATTCTGAATACAAAGGTTGTAACTTCTACCACATCAAATTTTCTATAAGGAGCT
The DNA here is from genome assembly GCA_034641835.2 of Pinus albicaulis. NCBI lineage: Eukaryota > Viridiplantae > Streptophyta > Pinopsida > Pinales > Pinaceae > Pinus > Pinus albicaulis. Next base: position 100,132 of record JAXQQM020079874.1, on the reverse strand, counting down.
GGGTATAACATTTCCTTGGTTATGAGAGTTTTTGGATAGACTATTGCCTCTTGAAATTCATGTGTTATTATAAGCTAAAAATAGTGGAAAAGTAAATTTTCATGCATAGAAATTTCTTAAAACAACTCATTTTCAGCTATAGACATTCCTCTCTCTCAACTTGATGCATTTTCCATTATTAGGATTGGGAAATAAGTTCTAGAATTTATAAACAGCAGCAAGTATTTGGCTATAGCATGTTTTTGTCACTGTAAACAGCCCTACATCCAGAGATATAAGCTCACTTTGACCTTATCTTTAAGACCAATGGTAGAAGGAATTGACCAAGACACACAGAGACAAGCTTGTAGTCTTGGAGACTGTAGTTTTTTTGTATTTTGTATTTCTATTTTCCATTGGCAGTGTACTTATGTAACACATTTTGATTATGATGACTTAATGAGAAAACTATAGTATCTTACTATCTTGTCTTTCTGAGTAAATTTGACAATTGTATGATGTACCAATGTATTAGGTATGAGTATCTAAGATCTTAAATCTATGTTTGAATCAATGAATTTGTATGAATTTTTGTAAAAAATATCTAATTCTTAATATATTAATATATATATATTTTTTAATAAAATAATATATAACGTATCGTATCCTAGAAGTGTCCTGTTCTAGGGGTCACTGTATCCCAAATCTGATTCTCAAATCCCCGTATCCCCGTATCAGGTGACTTAGATGCCCAAATGAATGCCATGATGACTGCTCCTATGACCGTCATTGAAAGCAAGCAAGCCCTTGATGATATGGTTCCGGACAAGGCTCCTAGGCTAGATGGATTCACTGCTCAATTCATCAAAACTTGTTGGAACATTGTCAAAAAGGATCTCCACAAAAGGATCTTAAAGTCCCAGATCTGCCACAAGCTTGGGGGAAACACCAACTCTGCCTTCTTGGCTCTTATTCAAAAATAGAAAGGTGCAAACTCTTTCAACAGATTCAGGCCAATTTCTCTTTGCAATATTGGCTATAAGCTTATCACTAAAGCCATGGCCAATAGATTGAAAGGCCTTCTTCCGGATATCATTCCTGACAATCAAGGGGGATTTTTCAAAGGTAGAAGATAAATGATAACTTCATTCTAGTTCAGGAAGCGATCCATTCAAGTATCCAAAGAAGAGAAAAAGGTATGGCTATCAAGCTGGACCTGGCTAGTGCATTTTACAGAGTTAGGCAAAAATTTCTATTTGGGGTCATGCAACAATTTGGGTTTGACTGCCAGTTTATAAACTAGGTCAAGGCCTGCATTGTGGAACCATGGATTGCTCCTCTCGTCAATGGGCGTGCTGCGGAATTCTTCAAGGCTAGTCGTCGGATAAAGATGGGATGCCCTTTATCCCCTCTTCTATTTTTTTTATTCAAGCCTCTGTCCTCAGTTTTATGTTGGAGAAAAGACAAATTGAGCAAGATCTTATGGGTCTTCGGATCGCCAGGGGAGTCAAAGACATAAATCATGATCTATTTGTTGATGACTACATTCTCCTAAGGGGTGATTCCGCTGTATTGGCCTCTCGATTCTAACTGGAGCTGGATAGCTACTGCCTCGAGTATGGGAGTGAACTTAATATGGGAAAATGCTTCATCTACGCTTAGAACCTATCTGGCCTCAAGGTAAGCATGATCACTAGGATTCTAGGTTTCCAAGGATCCACAGAATTGGGGTCTTTTAAATATCTTGGGTTGCCGATTTTTCAAGGACGTCCGAGTGGGAGAGACTAGCTCCCCTTGCTAGACAAATTCAAGCTCCAAATGCAATCCTGGGGCATGTTCTGGCTCAATTTGGCAGGTAAGACCGTCCTTATTAAGTCTGTACTTAGCATTCTTCCAATTTTTCAGATGTCTCTATTGTTGGCTCCTGTGGGCATCCTTCGCAAGATGGAGAAAGCTATTTGTTCCTTATTCTGGAAGGAAGGGAAGAACAACGATATGAGAATTCCACTGATCAGTTGGAATAATATCGATTTGCCACTACTGGAAGGTGGTCTTCACATAAAATATCTTAGGGAGCACAACATCGCCCTGGGAGCCAAGATCTTATGGCAGTAGGATGCAAGGAATCCTGGATGGGCACAAATCACTTTGTGTAAAACATACAGTTTTGGAAGGCGTCTTCGTAGCCTGGAGAACTTCCAAACTAATTGTTAGGGCTCCCAGATTCATCAACTGTGTAAACGTGCCCTCCCGCTTTTGCATGACCACCTGTTTTGGATTCCAGGCAATGGAAAGTAGATCAGACTATGGGAGGATAGAGTCATGAATGCAGAAGAAATTAGGGAGGATATTGAGTTGCTGGAACTAAAAACGTGGATGATCATAGATGGCCATTGCACATTGTGGGACATCTCAGATTGGGAAAACAACAACTGGGAAGGGTGGCAGAAAATAGAGATACCTGCTCATCTGGAGCAAGCTTGGGCCAAATTCATGGTGGCACTGGCTAGGAAATCCCCTCCAAACACCAGGAAAAAAGACAGAAGGGTCTGGGGTTCCTCAAAGGGATGCTACTTCGCAGCTGAATGTTACAGATTTATTAAATCCATCCCCTTTGTTCCCCGCAACCCTGCGATTTGGAAATGGATTTGGCAGGTCAAAAGCATCTTGAAGATCGACATGTTCACTTGGAAGCTAGGGCACACCAGCATCCTCACTGCTGAAAATTTGCAGCGTCACAGCTTCCACGACCCCTCTCAGTGCCTACTCTGTCAGCAGCAAGAGGAATCCTCAGTTCACATCTTCCTTGAGTGCAGCTATGCTCGGGACATATGGAACGAACATCTGTTGATCTAGAAAAGTAGCCCCAACCTCCCATCCAACACCATGAACTTGTTGTATTTTTGGGGAGACATATTCCCTAATTCCTTCCCTGGGCAAGGTTGGCCCTTCATGGGATGGATGATTATCCCAAAGCTTATTTGCTGGAAGATATGGCTTGAAAGAAACAACCAAATGTTTCAAGAGAAGGCCATAAACTAGCAGCAAACCGATGTGAAAATTAAAATCCTCTTGAAAGAAATAATGCAGGCCAAGGTGAACCTAAAGAGGGTTGGTGGCTTAAATCAGCAATGCAGGGAGTGGTGTTAGTAGTTGGGGATAAATTTTCCCATGGGACAAAATATGGAGAAGAGAAGACAAGAATGGAAAATCAAGTTAGAGGATGAGGACTTCGACAAATGGAGAAGTAGATCAGATATCCACACTATGTTTTTTGATGGTGCAATAGAGGGTAATCTGGGGAAGGCCGGAGGCAGAGGAATTATCCATTTCCCTTCATACCAAATCATCTCCCACTTTGCCTGGGGTTTGGGGATTTCCCGAACAATCAAGTGGAAGCCATGGCCCTCCTCCAAGGCTTGAAACCACTGCAAAAACATGGTATCAAGGAGGCTCGAGTCATTGGAGATTCACAAAATTTCATTGGCCTAATTGTGACAAAATAAGTCCCTAAAGACGTCCACTTGCAATGGATGTTCGATCGTATTAAGAAGCTGATCAGGTCATTTGGGAGACTTCAATTCTTTCACGTCCTATGGAAAAATAACACAGAAGCAGACCTTGAGGCCAACATTGTTGTCTCTTTTCATGCAGAATCCCTACTCTGCGAATCATGGGACCCTCTGCCTTAGCCTGTCATGTATTTTTGCCTCTTGTTGCAGCAATTTGTTTGCACTAAAAGGTTTGCTAGTCATTGGGAAATTGCTAGACTAAATGTAAGAAATAGAGTAGGCGAATTTTTCTTGTTTGGAAACACCCTAGACATTGGGTCCCCAGTTGTACAATCACCAAGCATAAGCCTCAAATCCTTTTTGAATTAATATAAACATACCCGCTTCTATAAAAAATTAAAAAAAAATCGCCAAGGTTTCTAAATTTGAAGATAAACTTCTATCCTTAAAATTTTCCCCGCCCTGGTGGGTTGTGGTTTGACCCTCTTGGCTGGGGAACATGATGGAGAAGGGAAAACAATGATGAATACAATGTTTGAACTTTTACCTAAGAAAGCATCCATATTCTCTTGCAGTTTATGAAACCATCAACTGAACTGAGGTTGGCAACCTCAGTTTTCTTCAGAAATCCTGCAATGGTGTTCATTCACATGTACAAATATTAACAGAAAACTTCATCTCCAGCAATTTTATACAAAATATTAATAGCCATTTTTATCTCTAACACTTGTATAGTTGAATAATTATGCATATTTGATTTTTTCCGAAGCATGTAATTTTTGTGATATTCAATCCCCAAAAATATAGGTGGTTTCTGTTGCAGGTCTCAACACTTCCATGAAAGTAATATGTGTAGAAGGATCCCTGATAGTAGTTTTCAAGAAGAAAACTAGAGGTCAAATGGGACCAAGGAAGAAACCAGTGAAATCTAGCAGTGAATCAGGAATAGAAGGGCATCATTGAATATTCAACTACAGTTCTATTTGGTTACAAATCTATTAAGACTTCTATATGTGGATTCTCCTTTTTGTAAACTACCCTTATCAACTTATGGTTAATGTACAACTTTGTAAATGATATTCATCTGTATATTGTATCGATGAATTTTGAACTGATCCACTCCTGTTATGAAGAAATGGTAAGAGGATTCCTTGCAAGAATTTGTAGGCAACATGCAGGTCCTTTTATCTATTTTGAGATACTTGCAAAGAACAATTCTTCTTACAGTCTCTAAAGGGTATAGAGTGTAAGAATCATTTTATATTGACTTTTGCACATTCTTGGTTGAATTTTGAAGGCATTTCTGATTTTGACATTAACTACATGTAGAATGATAGTTATGCTTACATTATCTAAAGGGTGCGAGGATCATTTCATATTGACTTTTGCACATTATTGGTTGAATTTTGAAGGAATTTTTGATTTTGACATTAGCTACATGTAGAATTTGGAGCATGTACCCAGTTTAACTAATAACTCACTACCCCGATTTCCAAAAGGAGGATGCTATTGAAATTGCAATGATGAATTGCAGTGAGTAAGACACACTTCTATGCTCCATAATTTAAAGAAAATATTGTAGCTTCAAATGCAGGATGGAGCCATTTAGATATCATATAGCAGCGTTGAAATATGGTCAGAATATTGACAAACAATGATCTATTAAAATCCTATGCCTCTTAGAATTTTTTGTTGGTTTGTCTAAAATATATAGTAGGTTTCTTTTGAATGGATTGGTTGACATATTTTTAGAGATTTGAGGCTCTATTGCAATTCATATTTCTTCTCTATGCGATCTGACCAAATATGGCTTCTAATTTGTCGCATGCAATTTTTAGTGGAAGCTAGGGAAGATGAATTTCACAGTCACATACATTTAGTACTCCCTCATTTAGACATCTCATCAAAACATTGGCGTGCTAGTTCTCTTTTTCCACATTTGGCATACATATCTTTGATAGCAATCCCCACTAAAATGTCAGACAAAAATCTTATTCTAATATTATAAGGATGAATCCACTTACCCCATTACACAGCTGCTAACTGGGCACAAGCTAGAAGTACGTTCATCATGATGACAAAGTGAGGTTTCATGCATACGAGTTGCATTCATCTAAGCAACATCAAAGCTTCATTTGCAATCTCATTGACCACATTTCCAATAATCAAATCATGGCTTTCCAAGAGACCACATCCCTTTCAAGCATTTTATAAAACACAACACACACAATATCTATAATCCTACACTTTTCATACATATCGATGAGTGAAGTTCCAACAAAAATCATCCAATTCAAACCCACTTCTAGTTATGTAATCATCGATCCACGTGAATTTTTGCAGAGATATTAAATGGGTGCAAGCATGGATGACACTCACCGTCGTAAACCAATCGGGCACAACATATTCTTTTTGCATGTCATCAAACCGCATTTTTTGACACCGTCTACCAGAAGCCGGGCCAAACCCTCCTACACCCGAGCTTCATGACGCCTGATCCAGATTTATGCAGGAACGCAACAGAATATAGAAATAACCATGAACATAGAGATGCAGTGGAAATAATGCTTCATTTCATTAATATCAAATAACAAAAATATGCTTACAGGCATAATGGAAATAAAATAGCTAGGGTGCTGGTAGCGAATCTCTGAGAAGAGATGTAATGGCTACATACCTCTAAACTGTGTTACAATGAGGCTCGAGGGCCTATTTATTGTTGAGAAACAATGTATAATATGAAACGTCCAAAAACCTAACCGTAGGAGATGAGGCGCCAAAACTGTGGGCGCCCGTTTGGGTAAATTGGTGGTTCAACTTCCCGGGGGCGTAACTTTGGCACCCAATCTCTGTTTTACACGCTCAATAGCTCGTTAGAAATATCTATCCAAGGAGTACAACTTTTGAATGAGAAACATTAGTCCATGGACCCATGTTGCTCTCCGTTTTCCCAAAAAACGTCGTTTAGGGCCTCAAAACAGCTCCCGAAGTTCAGGACCCAAAAAGACTGCTAAAAATAGTAAGTTTTGTTGCAACTTGAAAATTGAAAGAACTGATGGTGGGGGTTCAAATGGAATAGGTGGGTGGCCACCAATATCCACCTGGATCATTAAGGCCCCAAAACGGCTCCGAGAGTGGAGGACCCGAAAACCTGCTAAAAATAGTAAGTTGTGATGTATGTGAAGAGCTGCAAGAATTGATGGTGCTAGTCCAAATGGAGTAGGTGGGTGGCCATCGATATCCACCTGGATCATTCATCCCTCCTTAGGAAGCAATGGTCCCCATTGCGTTGAGATCCTCCATGAGATGAGGCAAATTCTGTTGAACTGAGTATTAGATGTGTTGAAGATGTTAAGGACCTGCGGGTGGACATGCTGGATGCATTTAGTAAATTTGGTTTCTTTATCAGCCTCAAAAAGTACATGTTTGGATTCTGTATGTGTAGTTGCAGGATATATGGCAACATCAGGCAGTGGTGCGTTGGGAGTCAAATCAATGGAGTGCTTGTCCTGACAGTGTAGAGGAACCTCTATGAGTGAGGGGAAAACTTCCTCATATTCCTCCATGACTTTGTCCATCTGCTGTAGCCGTGCAAGGGAGCCCTGTTTCAAGGTTGTGGCCACAATACTTTTCTTTCCCCGTGAGTGAGTTGTAAGGAAAATTAATTTCCTGGTTTGGGAAACAATCTTACTGTGTTGTTTTGCTGTAGTCAAAGAGATGACAAGAGGCGGTACTACCTCCGGTATCCTGTACAAGTTATTTCCCAAAGTAATAATAACAGCACGAGGCCTAGACTCATACACAGCATGTCACCTCCACAAGTATGGTTGGCCCAATAATACATCATCCAAATCAAGAGGAGCAACATCACACAATACCTCATCTGTGAATGGCTTGATACTATATGGAAGGCGGCACTGCTGGCGGATGCGGAGATCTCTCCCTGGGTGGAGCCACCCGATGGTATATGGCTATGGGTGTGCTATGGTTGGTAGGCCAAGCCGCTTCACGACCTCTACTGAAATGAGGTTCTTTTGGCTTCCGCTGTCGATGAGAAATTGTAGTGGAGAACCCTTCACCCACATTTGCAACTGGAAGAGGCGCTCCCCCTCCTCTAGATCCTCTGGACCCTCCTTTTGGATGTTGGTGGTGGCAAAAATGGCACTGGGATCTGCATCAATGATCTGCTTCCCTTTTTCATTTCCTTTGCCTGGTTCTAACTCAGGATCAGAAAATGCATCTAATTCGGGTGCCTTTAGTTCAGCCACCAAAGACTGTTTGGCCCGACACTCGTTTGTGCTGTGAGTGGGGATATTATGAAATTCACACCACTTCCCTGTGTCCTTCTTTGGATTTGTGGTGTTGTTTTGAGTCACATTTCTTTGGCCTTGCCCCTTGTTCTTCGGTTTGGGGGCACCTTTCGGATTCGCAGATCCAAAGTGTCGCTTCTTCTGCTTAAATTTCTGCTCAATCTTGGTGGCATAGCGATATGCCGTGCCAAGCGATGTAATGTTGAGGAACTCCATTTCCTCTTGAATGTGTTTGTGCAGACAGCCGCGGTACTTGAGCACCAAATGTCTCTCTGAATCTTTAATACCCAACTTTGTGTGCAGGGTATGGAACAGATTCGTCAGTTCGTGCACATCTTGATCCTTTTGTTGCCGCAGCGTGGTCCATTGGATGTATTTGTCCTCATAGCTCCCCACAGGGTAATATTGTTCCTTGATGCCGTCTCGGAATGAATTCCAAGTGGGTGTGGCTGAGAACAGAGAGGGTTCCCCTTCGCCCTCTTGCTCACGGTAGGTTTCCCACCAGTCTTTGACATGGGGGGCAGCTTTGAGGAGTGCAAAAATAATCTTTTCTCGGTCAGAGAAGTCATGGACCGAGAAATACCCTTCAAACAAATTTAACCATCTGTCTACAGCGTCTGCATCTATTTTTCCTTCAAATATAGGAATGTCAAAGTTTACCTGTACCTTGAAGGGAGTGGCGCCTCCAGAGTGGCTGTTGGATGCAGATGTGCCATATGTGGGCAGTCGTTGAAGGATTTGAGCAAAGTTATCCATCATCGTGTTCCTTTGTTTCTCGAGGGCCTCCTCGAGCAGTATTTTGATAGGATCTCCTGCTCCCTCGTCTTTCTTTTCTTCCGCCATGGGAGGTCGTCGGGGTTTGCGAGGCTGATCTTGCAAGGGTTCAACCAGATCGAGCCCTAACTCCTTATACCCTGACCGCGTTGGGGACATGCAAAGAAAAACAAAGAAAGAGCAGACCCGCTCTGATACCACTGATCTGGATTTATGCAGGAATGCAACAGAATATAGAAATAACCATGAACATAGATATGCAATGGAAATAATGCTTCATTTCATTAATATCAAATAACATAAATATGCTTACAGGCATAATGGAAATAAAATAGCTAGGGTGCTGGTAGCCAATCTCTGAGAAGAGATGTAATGGCTATAGACCTCCGAACTATGTTACGATGAGGCTCGAGCGCCTATTTATTGTTGAGAAACAATGTAGAATCTGAAACGTCCAAAAACCTAACCGTAGGAGATGAAGCGCCAAAACTGTGGGCGCCCGTTTGGGTAAATTGGTGGTTCAAATTCCCAGGGGTGTAACTTTGGCACCCAATCTCCGTTTTATGGGCTCAATAGGTCGTTAGAAAGATCTATCTAAGGAGTACAACTTTTGAATGAGCAACATCGGTCCATGGACCCATGTTGCTCTCCGTTTTCCCAAAAAAAGTTGTTTAGGGCCTCAAAATGGCTCTGGAAGTTCAAGACCCAAAAAGAATGCTAAAAATAGTAAGTTTTGTTGCAACTTGAAAATTGAAAGAATTGATGGTGGGGTTCAAATGGAATAGGTGGGTGGCCACCAATATCCACCTGGATCATTAAGGCCCCAAAACGGCTCCGGGAATTGAGGACCCGAAAACCTGGTAAAGATAGTAAGTTGTGTTGTATGTGAAGAGCTGCAAGAATTGATGGTGCTAGTCCAAATGGAGTAGGTGGGTGGCCATCGATATCCACCTATATCAAAGCCGTAGAGATAGATATGCAAATTCATCGTTCTACTGCAGAACTAACTGGACAAAAAACCCCAGAACCTCATCAAGTTCAATCTCATTACTCACTGGACAAAAATGCCCAAAAACTCAGCAAATTCAATCTCATTTAGTTTAAAAACCAATTACGGAGAGAAAATGGCTCCAAATCTCATAGAACGAGTGGAATTTTGATGCCATAAATTTACATTAAGATGTTTTCAACAAAGATACGATTGTGTCTAAATCATCATAGAAAATGCACTCTGGATAATTCACTTTGACTAGACACTACAGTTCAAGTCAGGCTATGAATGCCAATTCTCAGAAAATGACCTCGATATCATTTACCCTGCTAAATCTCTCTATTGTTTCATCCTTCAAGCCATCCTCAGTGACAGAATCCCTTTCCAAAATTTCATTTGGGAAGTTACTAATAGCCTGAAAGTTGCCATCTTTACAAATTCCCTTAACCAATGCACTGTGAGTACAAACGTCTGGGAGAATACCTTTATCCACCATTTCATTTTATAGTTTTAGAGCCTCCTGCAAATTATCTCTGTTGCGATTTTCACCGATTAAAGAAGTGTATGTACATTTATTGGGAGACACTCCTTTATCTTGCATCTCATTAAATAGTCTATATGCCCATTCAATTTCCCCCTTGTTACAGAGACCATGTATTAAAGAATTATAATATACTACATTAGGTTCCAAACCTTTTTCAATCATTTCATTGAAGAGCTTAAAAGTTGTGTTTATTCTACCTTCCTTACCCTGTCCATGAATGAGAATGCTGTAAGTAACACAAGATGGGTCTAAACCCCTCCTTTTCATTTCAGTAAAGAGCTCCCTGGCTTCTCGAATGTTGCCCTTTTTACAATGTGCATCAATTAATGATGTGAAAGTCACTTTATCAAGAACTAGTCCATCATCCACCATCTTATGTAAAAGATCGTATGCCTATTTTATCCTCCCTACTTTGCAAAGGGCATCAATTAAATCATTGTAACTAACCACATTTGGTGCAGTTCCTCTGCTTACCATTTCAATATGCAGCTTGGAAGCCTCCTTGGCATTGCTTGACTTACACTCTCCATCAATGACAGTGGTGTAGTTAAAACAATCTGGAAACAAACCTTTATCAACCAGAAACAAACCCTTATCAATCATTTCAACCATGAGCTTATGAGCCTCTTCCATGTTTCCCCTCCTACAATACCCGTCAATGAGCGTATTGTAAGTTACCGCAATGGGCACAAGACTGCCAGAAACCATTTCATTGTGCAACTTCAGAGCCTCGATCATATTGCCATCTTTTCAGTATCCATATATCATTATATTGTACGAAATAACATCTGGGACTAGACCTCTCTTCCACATTTCATCAAATTGTTCATTTGCTTCCTTCACCTTGCCCATTTTGCACAAACCATGAATCAATGTATTATATGTCGAAACAGTAGGAAAAAGACCCTTCTCTGCCATCTTATCCCTCAAGAGAAAAGCTTCAACCATGTTGACTTTCTTGCTATGTCTATAGATGAAAGGATTGTAAGTGAAATCTGAAACAGTCAAGCCTGTATTCTGCATTTTTTGCATCAGCTACTTGGCTTTATCCAATTTCCCATCCTTGCAGAGACCACTTATAAGCACATTGTAAGTCACATCATTAGGCAAAGATCCCTTCATCTCCATCTTGACCAACAAATCCAAAGTCTCTTGCACATTCCCCTCTTTACAGAAAGCATCCAACATCGTATTAAATGTTACAATACTTGGAAAAATTCCATTGTCAAACATCTGCCGGTATATTTCCCCTCTCTCTCTGTTTGGTTTACAATAATTGAATTGTGTGGTGGTGACAGCAAAAGGAATTTCGAAATTCAATATATCCTTGATATTTCATTTTTTTAAGTTTTTCATTTATTTTTCCCTCCATTTTGATTTTTCCCTCCACCATTTTGATTTGGGTTTAGTTATTGAACAATTTTTCATTTTTTAAAAATAAATTAACTCATTGTTTAAGCTATTTTTAATATTTATAATGTTTATATAAATTTTTTAGAAGTTTTTCACCTTTTTTTTAAACGAATAATATTATGATTACATTTTTAAACATTCATTTCATTGAAGAGATTTTTAAACATTTACTTTTATATCAAAGCATAAGAACTTATAGTAATATATTTATTATTAATTTGTGATTACATGGGTTAAAATTCTTTTTAACATTTATTCACAAATGTGGAAAAGTATCTCTTGAGTATTTTCGCATGGAAAATAAGGGTTAGCTAAAAAAATTGTTATTAATGTTGATGGGTATTTGGCTAGTTTTACACTATCAAATGCCTAGATAAAATCTCTTGAGTAAAGTGCGTCACTCCACACTATCAATTTTATTGTGGATGTCATCCATGAATGTGGGGAAGCAACCCCTTTGTCTCTAAATTTTAACATTGGAAATGAATTCATAGACCCCCTTTATCTCTTAATCCATCTACAGTGTCAAATTTTAGTGAAATGTAACAGTTTGATATCAAAATTGCAATGTTCCATTTCCGGAGTGACACAATTAAAAATGACTAGCATAAATGACTAAATCGTATACTTCTTTTACTTGCTAGTTGGTCATATTTTTATTCTTAGACTATAGTGTTCATTTACATTAATCATTTTTAATTTTGTCACTTATTATGTAGTCATAAATTTTATTCATGGACTAAATTAGTCATTTAAGTTAGTCATTTTTAGTTGGGTCACTTATTATCTAGTCGTTTATTTTATCCCTGGACTAAATTAGTCGTTTCAGTTAGTCGTTTTTAGTTGGGTCACTTATTTTCTAGTCGTTTATTTTATCCGTAGACTAAATTAGTCGTTTTTAGTTGGGTCACTTAAAATTGTTCAAATTTAGTAGTAATTCACTTGAAATAGCTATGGTGACTAACTTTTTTCGTCACCTAGTCACTAATTTCTTCATTTTCCACTAGTGGTAGCTTCGTTTGTCTCATCTTTCTTCACTAAAATTTCAATGTTTTATTTTTTCTAGATGGTAGGAACTACTATCCTCTTTTGGCTTCAACTAAATACATGCGATATCTAAAGAGATTTTTGAAACAAATTACTTTGTATCTTTAAGAATTACATGAATGGTCACATCGATGATAAAGTGGAAAATTATAATAGTTCCCTACCTAAGGGCAATTGTGTTATAATTTAGTATTTACCTTAGAAAAATTGCATCGATGAACTCTCTTCATTAAAAATTAAACTATGCATTTCAAGTTTCAATGGATCCTATTAAAAACTGAATTAAAAACCCTTCCTAATATCATTTCTCTTTCATTCTATAATTATAAAAGAAATATCCAGAAATAGCATTCCTACCCTCAACTTATATAAGAAAGGAAATTCTAGTGGGTTGACATCACTATATTCATTTAATTTAAAATAAAAATATCTCTACTTTAAATGGCCCATTAAAAATATACTATGCAAACACTTGGAATATTAATTTATTCACAATATATAAATGAAGATTTTTTAATGAGAAAAGACAATTTTGTAATATCCACACGAGAGTCAAAGAATATTTTTCTACTTATGCTATAGGGAAACATTATTTTTTAGCTTATATAAGCTCAAAGGGTATACCTGGATCATATCCACTATACAAATACATTTAAGTGTCACATTACAATTAGTTTAATACTGAAATGTGTTTGATATTTGGATATATACCTTTTGACTTTGGGTGTGCTAATTGATGTGTTGATAAGATGTTTGATATATATATTTTTATATTTAAAAAATTTGTAACATTTTAAATATGACTATGTTTGGTGGTTAATATAAAATTAATTATTATAAATGAAAGAAAACAAATTTTTTCAATTCCTTGACATATATCTAAGGAATAATGTACTTTCTAAAGTATACTAATTAATATATGAGTAGTTAAATTAGAAAAATGAAAGAAAAATGTAAATAAAATATTACTAAATAGTGAGATTTGTTGGGGGAGTTGGTTGGGTCTTTCTGTTAATGATATATTTCAAGGTCATATACTTCATGAGCAAGAGATTAAAGTGTAATTGGGGTAGTATCTAGTTTTATATATTACATTGAGCTAGATGCTACTTGTAAGTGCATGACCTCAATCATGACATTATGGGACATCGACATGCTTGTAAGTGCTACCTAGCATGGACTTTTTGTTTGTTCTAGGAGTATGACCTTAATTTACTTGGTCATCTACCTTAAATTAAATGAAGGCACATATCAAATGGACAGCATGTAAACTTTAGTAATATTAAGCCACTCTTATTAAAATTTAGTAATATTAAGCCACTCTTAGTTTATCTTGATTCTTTCTTAGGTGCATAAAAGGGAAATAGATTGACATGAGGTCTTTCTTGGATAATTATTTATCAAAGAGATAGAATAGTCAAGTGCAAAGATATATCCAAACTTGCATTTTTTGGAATTAAATTACTTAGCAAAACATCTAATTTTTTTATATTAATTTGAGCAAAATCTTAAGGGTTTTCACTACTTTTTTATTTTTGAGAATTATTCTTTGTTGAACATGTTGCATTTTTTATTTTGATTTTTTTTTTCAATAAACATATCCCGAAATCCTCGTGTATTTCACTATTTCAGAAAGCTTTGAGGTATCTTAATTGGTTTTAAAAGTGATGCATTATTTTGTCATTTCTTAATGGGGTTTCTTGCAACCATTTGGAAATATATTCTTGGAAGGATGTGTGCTACAGACAAAAAAATTCAATGTAAAAGTGGTGAAATCAATGTGAAATACTTTTACCCTTCTATGCACAATTAGTGTGTGTTATGGGCCCCTCATTGAAGTAACACACACCGATTATGAATAGAACTAATTATACAAACATGAAAGTTTCATTAAGATTTTCATTTGTTATTTTTAATTAGCCAACAACACAAGTTTATTAATACTTTAAACTTTTATATTAATATCACATAGACACAATGTAAGCTCAAGTCATATTGAGCCACTCTTAGTTTATTTTGATTCTTTCTTAGGTGCATAAAATTCAAATAGATTTACATGAGGTGCTTCCTAAAGAGATTGAATAGTCAAGTGCAATTATATATCCAAACTAGAATTTTTTGGAATTAGATTACTTAGCAAAACATCTTTTTTTTTTAATTAATATGAGAAAAATCTTTAAGGGTTTTCACTACTTTTTCCTTTTGGGAAATATTCTTTGTTTAATATTCTTTCATTTGTGTTGAGAAATCTTTCTTCAATAAAAATATTCTCAAATTCTCGCTTATTCCAGTATTTCAAGAAAGCCTTGAGGTATCTTAATTGGTTGTAAAAGTGATTCATAATTGTGTCATTTCCTAATGGGGATTCTTGCAACCATTTGGAAATATTGTCCTGGAAGGGTGGGTGTTGGATGCAAAAGAATTCAATGCTAAAGTGGTCAGTTCAATGTGAAATATTTTTACCCTTTTATGCATAATTAGTGTGTGTTATGGGTCCCTTATTGAACGTAACACACACAAATTATGCATAGAGCTAATTGTACAAAGAATATAACATAAAGATAACAATACTATAAAGAAACCAATTAATAATTTCAATAGTTTATTAATGAAAAAATAAAAATAATATGTGTCATTTTTAAAAATTTGAATTTTCATCTGATTATATATTCTTAATTAATTTAAAAATATATACATCTAAAATACAACGTAAAAAATCGTGTTTTTAGTATTTGTTTACTTTATTTCAATGCAAAATTTATAATTCTACCTCAACTTTTTTATTATAACGTTATTAAAAATGATATATCTCTTCTTTTTTTCAAATTTTCAGTTTTCATCTAATTATATATTCTTAATTAATTTACAAAACTAATTATCTCAAATACAAAGTAATAGTTTAAACAATTTATTTTTTTTAACACAAATTTTTTAATTAATAAATTCTTTATTATGATTAAATTTCAAAAAATGAGTAAATTTTTTTAATGAAAGTTTCATGTTATTTTTTATTTCAATAATGAAAAATAATGATAACGATAAATACCATGAAATTGTTGAATTATAAAATATAATATGATTTTCAAAAGTATTCACAAAAGTTTAGATATATTTTATATTAAAAGAATTAAAAGGAGCTTATACATGTATTATAAAGAGTTTCTGTAAATGTTAATTTTAATATACAATACTTTGTTTTAGCAACAAAGCTAAAACAAACTATAGAGGGGTTACCACAAAGTACAAGTGATTTGCCACTACTGACTAGTAGCAAAGTAGTTTCAACAATGAACACCACAGTTGCCGCAAAGTAGAAGAGAGTTGCCACCACTACAACAGGGAGTAGTAGCAACGTAGTTTTGACAACTAACACCTAAAGTTGTGTGTTGCGGAAACTCTGTGAACAATAACATAGTGGGTCCTCCAGCAAATTGGTTACACTACATAGCCAAGCAAACTCTCTAAACAACAACATTCAAACTGCAGTCTAAGGTTTACTAATATTTTCTTGTTCACTGAGAATCCTCATTATGTCTTGCATTTACCATGATAAATTAAACATAAATTTCTAATTCTTAATATACCTATTGGAAAATTTTGTATGAAATTATTTCCATCGTAAATAAATAAAAATCGAATACGAAAGTCGAACACATATGAAATGAAATGCACATCAGAGAGAGAAAAAAAAAAAAAAAAAAAAACCTTCTCTTAGGAAGAAATCTTTCGGTAAAAATCACATTGTCATGAACAAAGTCGACGCGTTTCGAACCAACCAGTGTGGTTCATCATCAGGACTAGGTGAGAGATCAGATCAGTCGTTAAGTTTAAATAGATGTAGGCGAGGAAAGAAAACCGTTAAAATCAACTAGTTTGACTATAAAACGGTTAGTTCAATAATTAAAAAATCAAAAACGGCTAGTTTGAATATTTAAATTAAAAGTTAAATTCAATTTATTTATTTTTATTTTTTTAAATAAAAATAAATTTCAATTTTATAGTTTAATTATTTAATTTAATTATATTTATTATTATTATTATTATTATTTTTAATTTATATTTATTTATTTATTTATTATTTTTAATTGATTATTATACATTAATTTATTGTAAATCTTTAAAAATAAAATGAATAAATAATTAAATAATTAAATAATAATAATAATAAATATAAAACTAGAAATAAAATAGTTCCCTTCATTTACGAATTTAATTACAAATTGAAACGGCTAGTTTGAATATTCAAAATAATAACAAATTTTATTTTTATTAATATCGTTAAGAATTTTCAAAAAAAAATATTATTTAATTAAAATTATATATTATTGTATTAAAATTCTATCTTAAAAAATATAAATAAATAAAAGAATAATATTATTATATTGAAATTCTATCTTATTAAAAATATATATATATATATATATATATATATATATATATATATATATATAAAAATTAAAAAATTAAAAAATAAATAAAATATATATATATAAATAAAAGTAAAAAAATAATAATAATAAAGAATAAAAAATTAAAAAATAAATAAAATATATATATATAAATAAAAGTAAAAAAATAGTTCTATAAATAAAGTGTTTTTTTTTTTTTTTTTTTTAAATAAAAATAAATTTCAATTTTATAGTTTAATTATTTAATTTAATTATATTTATTATTATTATTATTATTTTTAATTTATATTTATTTATTTATTTATTATTTTTAATTGATTATTATACATTATTTTATTGTAAATCTTTAAAAATAAAATGAATAAATAATTAAATAATTAAATAATAATAATAATAAATATAAAACTAGAAATAAAATAGTTCCCTTCATTTACAAATTTAATTACAAATTGAAACGGCTAGTTTGAATATTCAAAATAATAACAAATTTTATTTTTATTAATATCGTTAAGAATTTTCAAAAACAAATATTATTTAATTAAAATTATATATTATTGTATTAAAATTCTATCTTAAAAAATATAAATAAATAAAAGAATAATATTATTATATTGAAATTCTATCTTATTAAAAAATATATATATAAAAAATAAAAATAAAAATAAAAAAAAGAATAAAAAATTAAAAAATAAATAAAATATATATATATAAATAAAAGTAAAAAAAATAGTTCTATAAATAAAGTGTTTTTTTTTTTTTTTTTTTTTTTTAGGGCTGCTAGTAAGATATTAAAATTAATAATTTAATTATAAATAAAATAATTTAGGACCGTCTAACTATATATAAAAAATTTTTGTTTTCTATTTTTATTTTTCTTAATACTGTTAATTATTCAAAATTTAAATATTATATTATTATAATTATATAATATATATATATATATATAGAGAGAGAGAGAGAGAGAGAAAATAAAAAAAATATTAAAAAATAAATAAATAAAATAGAATTAAAAAAAAAAAAAAAAAGAGGATTAAGAATATAAGGCAGGGATCCAACACCTGCTTATATTCCAACCGTCATCTCTATTGAGATTTATGGGCCTTTTTTCAATTTCAAGGGCTTCTCTTAACTTACGATGATGAAAATGATCAATTCTGGCTAAGACCTTAGCCTCTTCGATACATATATGATGGTTAGTTTTTTCCACATGTTCAGCTAGGGCAGAGGTGCGGGACCTGCCATGTCTAAGGTCAGCTACATGTTCGCAAATCCTTTGGTTAATGGACCTACCTGTTTCACCAATGTAAGGTGTCCCACATGAACAAGGAATAAGATAGACCCCTTTTTTATCCTTAGGGTTCACAGGATCTTTAACTGAGTTAAGAGAGCTGCGAATCGTGTTAAGGGGTTTGAAGGAAGAGGAAACCTTATGCTTCCTAAGGATTCTAGCAATCTTATCAGTGGTACCCTGAATGAAAGGAAGCCTAACATTGCAGGACCATTGATCAGGATTTTTATTTTTAACCAAGGAACCTCTTTCAGCTTTAAGAAAAGCTTTAAGTCCTTGTGACTTACTATAACCATTAGAACAAAAAACATCAAGAAGATGGGTCTTTTCTCCCTCAAAGTGAGACTCATCCGAGATTCTCAATGCCCTAGTGGCTAAGGTGTTGAGAACGCCTAACTTTTGAGCAGGGAAATGATGTGAATCAGCTCGAAGATATTGCTCAGTATGGGTTTTTTTACGAATAAAAATCGAAGCACATATAACATGGTAAATACACAGCCAAAAAAATCCATTTGAAATTAAAAAAAGAAAGAAAAAGAAACGACATTACCCTATACAAAGTAGAACTCAATTCTATTTAATTTATATAAATGAATGAGGAAATTCATATTTAATTAAAATGAACTAGTTATATTCGATTCGTATTCCATTGAGTAGTTGAATGGGCTTTTAACATTTATTCTATATTCCCCAACTTCAGTGAGTTCACCAAAATGATTTTTAGGCATATAGTAACACGAAACAAGATCTGGCATCCAAAAATTTGTGTATAACATGCAGCAACTTTATTGTCCATTAGTTTTTGGGTCTCCTTCTCACTTTCCTCACCTGAAAGAGTATTAAAAATCGACCGAGTGATTCAAATATTTTATCATTAGAAAAAAACGGTGGATTTAATATTCATGTGTTAAATGGTCTTTCACGATAGTTAGTTACCTGTAACACGATGATCCCAGTTTGAGTTTCGCCAATGAGAAATTTGTGTTGGGTGATACAATGATGTATCCTCAACTGTTTGCAACAAAACGCTCACAACAATAGCAACTAATCTAACTGAGAAATTTGCGTTGGCTGCTACAATGATGTATCATCACCTTTCTGCAACAGCACACTTGCAATAATAGCCTTGCAATAATAGCCTTGACATGGAACATACCAGATGGTGTAGCAAGAATGATGAGATTCAAATTTAAAATCCCACCGCTTCAATGGCATTAAATGCAATGGATCTATGGAATGAATGATGGTGAATGGATGTGAAACAAAAGACCTGGCAAACTATGGGACTGGAGACCTCAACATAATAGAAGGAAGTGTTACAGAGAAAGTTGAATTTACCGGAAGACGTTCACCACTGAGAGGATGACATAGAAACCAAAGGGTAAAATGTCAAATGGTTAGCTTACTCCGTTTCTAAATAGAAAGAAAGTTAACCATGTAAAAAATGTTACATTAAAGAATTAATTCTCGACAATTTTTATTTCTCATAGTCACAAAAGATTTCTTTAAAAATACTTGTGATATAAAAAAAGTAATATAATATTTAAATGCTAAGTTAAAAACATGTCAAATAATATTTGTGTTTTTTATATAAAAAAAAAATATATAAATCTCTTTTTCCATATTCAATAAAATTATAGAATAAGTGAGAAAACAATCATAAACATATTTCACTCTTAATTATTAATAATAGATAATGTTTTAATCTTTAATTATTAAAATAGGTTATAACAAACAAAAGATTGAGTATTATATTTTAATTACTTAAATTTTTGTTATTTATTAATATAAATTATTCTAAGTCACTTGGTTTATTAATATAAAATTTTGTAATAATTGAAATATTAATTAATTATTTTTTATTAGAGGATATTTTTGAAGAAGTTTTGTATAACATTTATTAAGTATCATAAGTTTAGATTCATCTTAATTTTGAATGTATCAGATTATGAAAAGATTATATTTCTTTTTACTAAAAAAAAATTTATACTTCAAAAAGATCAAATATAAATCCAAAATTAAAAATAAATTTAAATAAATTTATTTATTTTATTTATTTTATTTTTTACTAATAAATTAAAATATTTAACCAAAAAAATATATATAATTATGCCGAAGGTGTTCCTCTATGAGCTTTGCTGGGATGAACAGTGCTCCCAGCCAATCTCAATGCTCCACCTATCGCCCTTCTGCCCTGTCCAAATTTGACACTTGGCAGCCATCCATCCCACTTGCTGTCCAATTTCTCCCACCCTCCTGCTCCTCCTTTCCGCACATGTCAGTCCGTGCTGTTGTCCCGTCATCTTTTTTATCCATCCTGCCGGATCTCAACAGTGCAGGGTCCAACCTATCTTTGTGGTTCGTTGTAAACACAATAATTCCTTCCTCTCCATAGCACGACCATAGCCCGTCCATGAAGTTCAGAATACCAGAAAGAGTAACTCAGCTTCCGCTTCTCTCTTCATTATCGTCATCCATTACCACTGCATTTCTGTTTACATCATCCAGCTTCAAAGGCTTGGAAACCCTGTTGGTCAAGTCCAGCGGACAGTCAATATCCTCAATAACAATAATCGATTTGTTGGTTGTTTTTATGAGCAGAGTGCGATGTTCAAATTTTTCTTTAACCTTTGTGAGCTCCAGGTCATAGACTTCGTACTTCATATAATTAGCCATGGCGGCAACTAGACTGGATTTTCCGGTTCCAGGAGGACCGTAAAGAAGGTACACTCGTTTCCAAGAACGACCGACTCTGCTGTGAAACTCTTTTCCTTGCCTGAACTGGTCAAGATCCCTTATGATATTCTCCTTCATTGCGGGATCCAAAGCCAGAGAATCGAAAGAGGAAGGATGCTTGAACAGAACCCCTTTCCATCCCGATCCACTGCCACTCTTATTAGTATAGAGGGTTCTGGTGCTCTTCAATCTCTTCAATTCAGTTGCTCTATTTGCAATGTGATCAAAATATGCTGATAAACAAGATTTTCTTTGTTTGGATACTTTTAGGGTAAACCTCTGCTTCTCTGTCAGTTCGTTCTTGCCAGCATATTAAATGTGGTAAGACCACCAAACAGTGGCTCCCTGGAAGGAATCTACCACCGCCTCACCAGAAGCGGGACTGAACTTCGTAGTGTTGGAGTTCTTGGAGCAAAATACAGTTAGTTTTTAGGCGCTGTCAATGGCATTGAGCTCAGACAAGTAGAGCTCGAGGTCGTTAAAGACCTCATTGGAATTTCCTCCACCACTCCCCTTAAACTCTGGAATGTCGAGATAGCAATAGGGATCGAAATGATTCCCAATAAAGGACCACCATTGATTCAACCACTGATTCAGCCATTCTCGGAATTGTGGAGGGAGGATGTTGGCGAGGAGTGAAGAAGCCAACTAGCGACCATATTTTTCCAATTCCATTCTGCATCGTTCTAAACCTTCAGAAAGGAACGGAGAAATGCACAAAAAGAAGGGTTACTTCCTAGAAGCGGAAGAGAAATGCACAGTGAACTTAAGAAAATTCTCCAGCAAAACGCTACATTCTTGGTCGGGGGCAGTCTTGAAATTTCTTATCTTAAAGCACAATTAACAGCTATCTCCACTTCAGTTGATGCTGGCAGGCGTGGTCACGCCTTACATATTCTGCACCTCCGGTCTACCTACTCTACTCCCAGTTCCATTACCCACCCATCGCCACTGAATCTTACTCAATCTTATATGTCGTAACAGGGTCTGTGTTTCTTGGGAAAATTTGGTGTGGAAATGGAGGGGTTACTGTCACAGAAATCTCTTGGAACTAAGCGAGCAAATTCAATTGCGAGACACAGAGAATTCATGGTCAATCATAGTAGAATCATATGCAAGTGGAGAAGGTGGAATTGAATCCGTAATTACCAAGGAGCTGTCCAGGAACAATATATTAAGGAAGTTGAAGCGATGGAATTGTAAAAAGGCAGAACCATGAATAAGTGATTAAGTGGAACAGTGAACGCGAAGGCGGTTTTGATGTATGAACCCGGCAGTGTCGCGTGCAATCAAAGCAGGTAAATTATTTTTATAAAATGAACGCGATATCACAAGGTGAGCACCACGTGTCCCTGAGCGGATTTGAGAAACCGCGAATTTCACGTAAAAATTGAGCATTAGCGCTCGGACCTCAAAAAATTGCGAATCTCCATTATAACCGTCGAATTGAAGGTTGTGGCGCGACGCAACATGGATCATTAGATCCGTTCGAAAGTTAACCAAGGTACGCACATTCGTTATATGCTGTCGAGTTATTTTGATTCAAATCGAAGTCATAAAGGATGTGGCCAGCGAAGGTTTGATTTAATATATGTTGCATGGTTCAAATTACAAAACGGAATATTGTGTTATGTCAGGGTTTATTAAGGGATAGAGAATCTTTGTTATTTTATGTTGGTGGTTGATCCTCTATTCGAGGCGGAGTTATAGGAATTTCCATAGCCCGAATTTCATGCATAGAAACGTTGGGTTTCGCTTATGAGCGCGTATTATATGCGTTGTATTGCCAGGGGTTGAACCATAAATAAAGTTGGACCTAGGTTTATTGCTGTATGTAGGGTTTTTATAACTTTTGATAAGGGGTTCCCACGTTAAAGATTGAATGTTGGGTTATATAAAAAGGACGCATTATAAGCCTTGGGAAATTTTCAACCTTTTATGTAAAGGGGAAGTTTGACTATTGTTGAATCCATAGGTTGAGTAAGGGCGAGCACCGTTACGTTATTCGAATGTTAATTCGAATGGACTATGGGCCATAGTTGGGCTTTTGAAAAGTGTAATGTCTAAAAATTGAAGAAATTAGTACCGCCGAAATTAATACCGCAATTACAATAGGTGTCAAATTTCCTATGGTTCTCCATGGTGCTTTCAACATATTTTAGAAATTATTACCACTGAAATAAGTACCGCCATTGGGTTATAATATAATATAATCTCTTCGTTTATGAGACATTGGATGTTTATAATTAGTGGGAGAGCCATAGGAGTAAGGCTCTAAAGAGATTCAGTTATAAGGCTGGGCCACTTGCTGAACATAATAACAACTTCAAAGGTAATTCACATACTCATCATCTTCTTTTTCTGTACATATGTGATTATGTTGTATTTAATTTATAATATTTTTTTTTATTAAATATTATTATAAATTTATCTTAAGCACCAATTTAATTTAACAAATAAATAAATAAAATAAAAATAAATTAATTAATTAAATTAATTAAAATTTAATACTGTTAAATTAATAATTAGCATTTTTATTAAAATAAATATAAATATTTAAAATTCAAATTATAAACTTTGATCATTTGGTTTACTCTTTTTAAAATAAAATAAAATGATTTCCCATGAATCAAAAAACTCCAAAATTTTCACTATATAAAAATATATAATGCCTAATTCAAAAAGAGAACAACCAAAAACATTTTACCCCAATTGTCAGAAAACAAAGGCCTGACCTTGTCAAAAATGAAAGCGAACAACCAAAAATTGCATAAAGTATTCTACATGCAAAAATTTGGAGAAATTTCAGAGGGATCCTTCATCCTGTACCATGTCATTACGAATTGAAAAAAAAAAAAATGAAACTTTCGTGTGGAAGCATCCAGGCCGCCTTTTGAAAGCGAGTTCGACAAGTCGTTTAACTCCTTGTAAACATGCTCAAAAGAGATGACGGGAAATGTTTCTTTTAATTTCTCAATGTGATTCATCCAGTTTTCCAAGTTGGGAGAAGTAAGTTTTTCCTTTCTAGTGAACCAATCAATGACAACTTTCGCGTCACCGTAGACATAAATCGTTTCTAATTTTAGTCTACTAGCATCATAGAGCAAGCCCCACGGAGCGATAACTTCAGCTCTAGTGGTTTGTATCATCACTACCTAACCAAAAAATGTTTACTGACCAAACATTTCCATTCCATAGATCAGTATTTTTTTGGACAATTTGAAGCCCAAGTATGTAAAATTGTCTTCCACACTGAGACATTTACCCTAACTACATCGTTTCTTTTAGAATACTATATCAAGGAATATTTATGATTATTAGAAAATAAACTGGTTGCATCCCCAAATCTATACAACCAAATCTGTTTGGTTGTATGGTTTCGTGTATTTGGTTCGATAACCCAAACTACGCTCTCGGTGAAGCTGGGTGCTGCTACCACCAAGGTAGCTAACGAGCTCTAGATATGGTTTCTTATTGAAGTGTAGGATGCAGGTTGCAGGTGGTTTGTTTCGAAGCTGGAAGCATTCTACGTGGGAGACGCCGAAGAGTGATCTCTCACAAGGCTATGCAGATTGGTGGTGCTTTGTTTAACTACAAAGCAGTTTTGTTAGGGTTTTTGTGCGGTGCTGGTGTTAGTTGTCTCCTCTTGCTTCCTGTTGGAACGTCTTTCAAAGGCAATCCCACTTTCTTTACGTTTGATGTCGTGTCAATGCACACCTTGCGCCAATCAATCTCTGCTGGACATTTGAATTAAAAAATGAAATATTGTTTTAAAAAATTTTAATGTGAAATTGTTTAAAATAAATTAAAAAAATGAAATATTGTTTTAAATATTTTTAATGTGAAATTGTCTTAAAATGAATTACAAATTGAAATATTGCTTTAAATATTTTTAATGTGAAATTGTCTTAAATGGGTTAAAAATTTTAAGACTAAAATGTTAATAAGACATCTTCAAGATTTTTAATTCATTTTAAGATCAAAATGACCAAGTCTATGCTGCTTTCGCTAGTCCCCTTCAGCGTTCCATTAGATCATTTATTAAAATGACCAAGTGCTAGTTATAACATCTCTTATACTAAACCAAAAACACATAACATAACAAGAAAATTACATCATCTCCGAACCTATAAAGGGTGTGTACTCTATTCCACCCAATAAAGGGCAAGAAACTAGAGTCGATACACATGTGAAATCAAAGGGGAAGGTGCCCATTTAGATGTCATTTCCTGCCTTAGTGAGTGGGTAAAGGGATGGGGTGACGAGGAAGTCAATGACGATTCTAACATGTGAGGTTTGAGGGCCAGTGGGGACAAACCTCATTTTCACTGGATGCTCTGGGTTCCACGAATTGAACACATGAACATTCCATGAAGTATGAGATACTCCAAGTTGTATATATAAAATTATATTTTATATTTTGTTAGGTTTATTTTATGACCCTAGCACGAATTTTTAAGGTTTATTTTAGGACCATCGCATGATTTAGGTAATTGTAGTGTAATCAATAATGGATATTATGTTTTTTTTTTTAAATTAGTGTCATAAACATTGTAATTTTTTTTTATGTTTTAAGTATATATATAGTTATTCCATATTTCTTAATGAAATTATGATTTGAGTAAGTAATTAGAATGGTTTGTAGGAAAGTAAGGAAAAGAAATGGGTATATTTATTTTTTTATGAGTAAATTAATGTTAATATTGATATATTTTTCTTAAAAAAAACTATTTTAAGATGTGTTATGTAAGTTATAAATTTAATAACAAAAATATTTAAAATAACAAATAAATATGAAAGAACAGGTTGTGGAAAATACTAACATAAAAGATTAAAATTAAAATAAATTAAAAAATATTAGTAATTGTATATGGAAAATATAATGGTATGGAAATTGATGTTATTAAACATATAATTTTTGACAATAGTAATTTTAATGTTTTTGGTGAAATAAAAAAATAAGGACGATAACTCTATGGGTTTAGTTTAGATTTTATAAATATTATATTTTCTCATCTATCTGATAATTGGCGTATTTTATTTATAAAAACATTTTATACTTAATCTTATTAGTTTCTATACAATTATAACTTTTGTATCACCTTTTAAATCTTTTATCAAGGAAGGACCTTAGTAATCTATTTTATTATTGACCGCTATTAGTTTAGCATTCACCAATACAAATTATAATGTTTAATTTTGAAAACTAACTATTTATTTTTCAATATTATCAAAGAAACTATTTTTCAAACATTTGATTGAAACATAACTTGATACCATGTGGATAACTCCCTTACATATTGTATGCCACAATTTATTAATATGGTTGCAATATTCATGCATGATTTTACTTATCTACATAGTGGTTTTTATTCTTAACGGATAGAACCATTAAAGAAATCCTTGAAAATAGCTCATACTCAGGTAAATAACATATTTACCCTAAGTTACCTCCCACGATAATTTAAGCCTTTGTATAAACAATGGTTAGGAATAAGATGTATAAATCCTTGAAAATATCTCATACAGGAAAATAACATATTTATCCTAAGTTACCTCCCACCATAATTTAAGCCTTTGTATAAACAATGGATAGGAATAAGATGTAAAGAAATATACTTGCCAAGAGTTATTTCTATTATCCCCTACATTGACCTCAGGCTGAAAAAAGGTAAACCAGGGTAACCACAAACCACGCTTAACCTTGTAGCTAGCTCTGCAAGGCAGGGAGAGGGATCTCTCCGTAAGAAATCTCAATGAAAGATGACTGCAAAAATGATTTTAGGCTAGGTATAATAGCTCGAAAGGGTTTTTAATAGATTTTCTGATGTTGTTGGTTGGGTCAGATGGATATGGGTAGTTTAAGTCTGGGATATTAAATTATAAATGCAGAGTATTCTATGGGGCAAGGTAGGCATGGAATTTAACACTTTTGAGTTTATGATTGTGAAGTGTTTAAGACTGGTGAGGAGCTGAGGAGGGAATATGAGATGAATCCTTCTAAAACAGTAGAAAACATAAAATATTGAATGATTTCCCAGGGCAGAGCACTGTAACAATGGATTCTACCTATCTAACTTGAAAACATTCAACATAAATGAATGGAATGAAAGATGGCATACATAACATTTAATAAATGATTACAAAAGAAGGGACTGTGCTAAAATACCATACCACAGGGATCCCATAAAAAATAGCTGCAAATATTTATTAATTCCCTGCTAAACTGGTTACAAATATGTACAATCAAGCTCAGAGCGTCCCAATGATTCCAATATTTTTCCACCTCTACAAATCACTAAAAAATTACATTAAATAGACATAACCTAAGGGGGAAAATTCATAGAAAGAGGAGTTGTTTCACCTACCCCCAAACCAAAACCTGAAGATAGAAAAACCCAACAATATGCCTCTGAAAGAGAGGAAACTGTATATTCAACCATCTTGAAGAATCATATGTCACACTTACTCCAGCAAATGGGAAGAAAAAAAATATGGAACCGACCTGCTCCCTCATTTATCATTTGTTGTTGTTTCATGGGAAATGCCATAGTGATCTCTGTATTCACAATTGGCTCACAGCCTTAACATAGTGCATGTTCCTTTAACCTTAGACAAAAAAAAATTGAACCAATAAACGAATTTGCCTCATAAAATGGAGAAAAACCCCTTTTTCCTTTGAAAAGAGCGGAAGAAGTGGTGGGCCCAGAAATCGCAATCGCAATCGCAAGCAGAAGGAGTGGGAATACTTTGGCGGAAGAAATCACGATATGCGATGGAGCGATGGTGGAATGGTCTGATGCGATGAGCCAGCGATGGATGGAAATGGAGTGATGAATTAATGGGCGATGGAGGATGGTGGAGTGATCACATCGGCGGAAGTCGAGAGGTGGGAGTTAGCACTGGATATTTATCAATCGTGTGATGCAATGAAAGACTATCGGATCGGTAACAACAAAAGGGTGGAGTTTAAGTGCTGGTGTAGAGCGATCATGCGATGCGAAGCACGATGAGATCTCATCGGCGAAAGGGAGATGGAAGGTTAGGCGTAGCGGGAATTATGATATGCGATGTGCGATTATCGCATCAGGGGAGTCGGAAATGCGGAGTAATGCGCTGTGGGAATGCGAAGTTGCGACGTGATGGTGCAATGGCGATCGCATCGGCAATGAGCCATCGCATCGGCATTTTTAGGAGACGTAATTTCAAAATAAAAGGGACTTTTCGGTAAAGGGAGAAAAACATATAAAAAGGTAAAGTTAAAGGCCAGTGGAATAATGGAAAAAAAGGGGAAAATTGTGCTTTTTGAGCCATTTATTCATTTGGGCATATTTTCTGATCCAGAAAGTGATTTTGGGAGTTTGATATACCGTTGGAAAGCTTTTTCCAAGCTCCTTCTGATGAAAATGCTTAGAATATTATTTTTTCTCAAAATAATGTGGAGAACACCTTTGAAAACAAGGCAGAGAAAAAGACCCTTTGACCCTTGGTGACGGGCTACAAAAGACTAATAGCGGCTTTGTGGAGATAGCAGCTTCTGAAGTTCAACTTATTACATATGGAGACATAAAATTACATAAGAAATGATAATAATAAAAAAGTACCCTTTTTTCACCTCAAAACATGTTATGAGATGAAAATTACATTAAGCTTCAAAGAACAACTCTTTGACATTTCCAGATACTATGCTTTTGAGTTTGTTTGGCATCCTCATGTCCTTGATGATATTTATTGACACTTTGCTCATCAATTTGACTATGGCAAAACCCTAAAACCTAATGAGTCCAAACCCTATGACCTAATGAACTTTATAGTGAAAATGAATCATGACTGAAGACCATAGAGATGAGAACCAACAAGTATGTTCATGAGGGAAAACTGATGAAGTGACCACTACCATCAGTGAATCCATGACCTAATGGAGTGATAATGAGCAATAGTATGAGACTCATACTATGCAAATGCAAAAGAGAAGATTTTGATCACTGATGGTAGTATAACAAGATTGACACTAACATTGGCTCCAATGGGGATGGTAGCTTCTTGGAGGTGCCAAGAACACTGTAGACCTAGTAGCCTTATCCATTGGGCAATACGGTCGAAATACTTCAAAGACTAAAAACTGACACAATGCAGACTGACTCTAACTCAAACCATGACTGTGAACTAAATCAAAACTAACAAACCTTACACATATCATATAATTTTTATAGCCTTTGCTTTGAGCCCCAACCTTCAATGACTGTGCACTTGAAATCTCACCAAAAATGAATATGGCATGTACAATGGATGTGACATAATTTCAAAGAATCATCTTAAAATTAGTAGTGCTTCAAGTGCCTACCATTCACTGGCC
Source organism: Pinus albicaulis (assembly GCA_034641835.2). NCBI lineage: Eukaryota > Viridiplantae > Streptophyta > Pinopsida > Pinales > Pinaceae > Pinus > Pinus albicaulis. The sequence goes on along the minus strand of JAXQQM020079874.1, from coordinate 70,773 downwards.
CTCCTGGGAAATCTTGACCATCCATGTCTGTGAGAAGAAAAGCATTTTGTCCTTTGTATGCTGAAATCTTATACAGTCCTTTCCATAGGTTATCGAACTTACCATGCTTTCCTTTGTCCTCATTTTTTGCATCCCATCTCAGCACCACATCTTCTAACTAAAATTTCTCTGCTTTGGTTTTGTGATCATAAATTTTCTTTATTTTTTCCTGCAACCGAAAAATGTTTTGAGAAACTTCTTCCCTTGTTTGGTGAAGGTGGATCATTTGATTGATCCTTCATTGATTATCATCCTCTTCGCTGCCAGCTTCTTGTAGTAATCTCATGACCAGAACTATAAGTGATGTAGGAAATACAGAATCAATGCCATAAAATAATTCAAATGGTGACATACCTGTGGATTTCTTGCCACTAAATCTGTTGGCCCATAATGCGTTGACAAGTTTTCGATGCCAATTCCTCTTATTCACTTCAAACATTTTCTTGATTATATTCACCAAAGTATTATTTGATGATTCTTCCAATCCGTTGCCATGTGGGTAGTAGGTTTTCGAATGGCCCAGTATAGTATTGTACTTATTGCAGAACTCCACCATCTTCTTGGATTTAAATTCCGCTGCATTATATATTATGATCTTATGAGGGCAACCAAAATGAGACAAGATATTTGATTCTAAAAATTGAATAATTACCGTATCCTTCGCCTTCCTTGCTGGAATGGCCTCAATCCATTTGGTGAAATAATCGATAGCTATCAAGATCCATCAATGTTGTGCTGATGATGTGGAATGGATTTCCCCTATGAAATAAAGTCCCCACTGCTGGAAAGGTTTATTTACTTGAACTCGTTTCAAAGGAAGAGGAAGTAGTTTCCTTTTTCCTTGAAAAATCTGACACTGATGGCAGCTCATCACTGTTTTATACAAATCTGAAAATAGAGTCGGCTAATAATTTCCTGCTCTCAAAACTTTTTTAGATGTTTTTTTCCAAAAAAAATTACCACCGCAATCACCTTTATGAAAGTCATGCATCACTTGTTGAGCCTCATATTCAATCAAACAATTAAGTAGAATACTTCCCGGATCTTTCCAATAAAGAGCACTGTTTAAAATACAGAATTTAGCAGAATTGAGTTTTAGTGATCTACCTTTGCTTCTAGACATCCCTAGAGGTGGTGAAAGATGTTGAAGAACATAAACTATATCTGAATACCATGGTGATTGGAGAAAAATTTCTGAAACTGGAATAAGGGAACCCTCATCCTCATCCTACGACATTGTTGCTATGAGATTTATGTCCAAGGCATGCAGGTTTGATTGTGACATTATTTTTTCCAAGCCTTGTCCCTTGATTAACTTTGTGGGTTTAATATCCAAATCATATTCCAACATTGTTGCTATCCACTTACCTCTTCTTCCCACCGGATCAGTTTTCACCAAAACAACTTTTACAGTTGCATTAGGAACATATGCTGTGGTATGTGAATGCAGAATGTACACTGTAAAATCCTTTAATGCTTTTATAAGAGCCAATGCTTTTTTTCAATGATATTATATCGCAAGGCAGCATCTCGAATGGTCCTACTGGAAAAGGCAATGGGTTGTTCAATCTGATCTCTCTTTTGCATCAATACCGTAGCCATGGTATGCTCCCATGCAAATGAAAATATAATGAAATCTTGAGTGTAATCGGGAGTAATCAAAACTCGGGCATTGGACAAAGAAAAATTTACCAGCTTAAGTGACTTCATAACATCGTCACTCCATTTGACAGTGCTATCCTTTTTCAACATATTAGTCATTTCTCATAAATGTTCTGCCAAATTGGGTATAAATCTGCATAGGAAGTTCATTTTTCCATTGAATGCTTGAATCTCCTTTTTGTTACGTGGGAAGTCTATGTGCTGAATTGCCTCCACTCTTGAAGGATCAATGCAGATACCATCTTTAGAAATGATATGACCAAGCAGCTTTCCCTCATCCATAGCAAAAATACTTTTCTTCGGGTTGAGAGAAATCCAAAACTTTATGCATCTCCGAAATACAATCCTCAAGTGGTGCAGGTGTTCATCATCATAACTAGAAAACACTGTCAAATCATCTAAATAAACAACCAGAAAAACATCATTCTCATTAGCAAAAGCGATGTCCATTGCTCGCTGGAATGTGGCTCCAACATTCTTCAATCCAAATGGAATTTTGGTATACTGAAAAGTTCCCCAAGATGTCGTAAAAGCAGTTTTGTCTTGGTATTTTTCATGCACCAAGATCTAATTATAGCTTGAGTACCCATCAAGTAGTGACATGCGTGACGCTCCAACTACTCTTTGCAGAATATGATCCATCTTCGGAAGTGGATAGTTATCCTTTAAGGATACTTTATTGAGATTCCGGAAATCTATGCACAACCTTATTTCTCTTGTCTTTTTGCGTACAAGAACTAAATTCGAAATCCAATCAGAAAATCTAATTGGAACAATGATACCAACTATATACAATTTGTTTACCTCTTTTTCAATGGATTGAAGCAGCTTTGGATTGATCCTTCTGAGCTTTTGTTTAAATGGCTTCTGATCCGACTTGATAGGAATAGTATGCTGAATTATATTTTTTTCATACACCTTCAAATATGAATAATACCACGCAAACACATCAGAAAATTCAGAAAGTAATTTAACATACTGGGCCTTTACCTCAGGAGACAATGCTTTTGATAACTACACAAACTTAGGAGCCTTGTCAACTGTTCCAAGATTGACATGTTCAACTCCTTTATCAGTAGGCACCAAGCTTGGCTTTCTTGCAACATCGTCTTGATCAAAAATCTCCTCTAAAGGTATGAGACCTCTAGGAATAACATTATCTTTCAGCTATAACACGTCCATGTAATTTTCTTCAATCTATTGCTCATCAGTATCATCTGTTTCCATTCCCTGAACATAATTTTGTTGCAAAGAAGTTCTGATTTACTACTATTGTATTGTTTGGTCTTGCGTTTTATGTTCCCTCTACTTGATTCAGAATTTGGGCTGCTACTGTCCTCTGAAATTTGGATTCCTAATTGGTGCTTCAGGTCTATCTGAAATAGTCAGCTGATCCACCATATTCTCCACTATTCAGATCAAAATATCCATCTTGGTATCTGAAGGAGTTTCCTCCTCCTTTACAGTCACTCTCTTTTCAACCCTCATCCGTGCTCTTTTATCCAGGAGATTTGCTTCCATGCTTACAGCATTTTTCTTCATGTCTTCAAGTGTGGTAGGATCTCGTTCTCGTAACTAATATTCCATGTCAACATCGAAACCATCTAGAAATTTGATCAAAGCTAACCCCATGGGGGGTTTGAGGTTGGCCAGAATAGAATTCTATACTACATTAAACCTCACATAATAATCTTGTACACTTTCACCCACATTCCTTTTGATATTTTCATACTTAGAAAAAATATGGAGTGGGTTTTTCTTTACCTCCCACCGGTCTAAGAATTGTCTATGTAGTTCCACCAAAGTGTGGATAGAGGCTAATGGTAAGGCTCTGAACCATTTTTGAACTTCACCTCCAAAACTTTGGAAAAACAATCTCACAGTCACATTTTCTGCCTCTACCTCATGAAGGTCAAAGAAGTCATTCATCTTATCAACATGTTGTTGGGCTATAATGCTTTGAGTGGCATCAAAAAGAGGAATTTTACTTTCATAATTAGCAGGCATATCATTCATATTCTAAGGTAAAACTAGGGGTGCATACCGAGTAGCCATGACTCGAGGTGGATTTACAACAACGTTTGAACTACTAGGATTCAAGGGAGCTGTTGATGGAGAAGCAAGGGTGATAAGTTGGAGGGGAAGGGTAGGTATAAATGGAATTTGAGAATTTATTTCAGAAATTGATGGGAATACTACTGAATTGAGGGTAGCAGATGTTGATTCTAATGATTCTGAAAGCTCAAGGATATTGGTAGCAGTGATAAATGATTGAGAAGATTTTAAGATATAATCGTCAAATGATCTGTTTTCCCTTTGAACTTCAAGACCTACAAGAAACTTCAAGTCTAAAACTGTGTCATCGAGTGTAGTTTCAAATTTGGTTCTGAACAGAGAAAGCTCAAAACACTCATCAAAAGGGGGGTCTTCAATGAACAACCACTCACTGGGCCAGGAATGGGATATGCAAATAGGTCTAGGGCTTACTGAAATTTCTCATATTCTGATTATTTGTGGAATAAGGTTAGGATTTTCAAATATAGGAGGAGGATTTGGATCAAGATTATCCCTCGTGTATTTCCTTGAAGCTAGCGTGGTTGAACTTCGAAATTTTTACTTGGCAGCGTTTTATTTCAGCCTAGGAAATTCTAAAACTCATCATCCAAAGTTCAAGAATTTATATGGAAGATATTACTAGGGTGATCAGTCTTTCATTTTAGATTTTTCCCCAATATGTTCGCCACTATGTTATCACCTAGATTGACCTCAGGCTGAAGGAAGGCAAACCAAAGTAACCACAAACCACTCTTAACCTTGTAGCTAGCCCTACAAGGCAGGGAGAGGGATCTCTCCATAGGAAATCTCAATGAAAGATGACTACAAAAATGATTTTAGGCTAGGTAAAGTAGCTTGAAAGGGTTTTTAATAGATTTTCTGGCGTTTTTGGTTGGGTCAGATGGAGCTCGGCAGTTTAAGTCTGGGAAATTAAATCAGAAATGCAGAGTATTCTATGGGGCAAGGTAGGCATGGAATTTAACACTTTTGGGTTTATGATTGTGAAGTGTTTAAGACTGGTGAGGAGCTGAGGAGGGCATATGATATGAATCCTTCTCAAACAGTAGAAAACATAAAATATTGAATGATTTCCTAAGGCAGGGCACTGTAACAATGGATTCTACCTATCTAACTTGAAAACATTCAACAGAAATTAATGGAATGAAATATGGCATACATAATATTTAACAAATGATTACAAAATAAGAGACTATGCTAAAATTCCATACCACAGGGATCCCATAAAAAATAGCTGCAAATCTTTATTAATTCCCTCCTAAACTGGTTACAAATATGTACAATTAAGCTCAGAGTGTCCCAGTGATTCCAATCTTTTTCCACCTCTACAAATGACTGAAAAATTACGTTAAATATACATAGCCTCAAGGGGTGAATCCGTAGAAGGAGGAGATGTTTCACCTGCCCCCAAACCAAAACTTGAAGATAGAAAAACCCAACAATATGTGTCTAAAAGAGAGGAAACTATATATTCAACCATCTTGAAGAAGCATCTATCACACTTACTCCAGCAAATGGGAAGACAAAAAATCTGGAACCGACCTACTCCCTCATTTATTGTTTGTTGTTATTTCGTGGGAAATGTCGTAATGATTTTTGCATTCACAATTGGCTCACGGCCTTAACAGAGTGCTTTTTCATTTAACCTTAGAAAAAACCATTTTAAAACAATATATAAATGTGCCTCATAAAACGGAGAAAAAACCCTTTTTCTTTTGAAAAGAGCGGAAGAAGTGGTGGGCCTGGAAATCGCAATCGCAATCGCAAGTGGAAGGAGTAGGAATACTTTGGCAGAAGAAATCTCGTTATGCGATGAGTGAGCGATGGATGGAAATGGAGCGATGCGACGATGGGTGATGGAGGATGGTGGAATGATCACATCGGCAGAAGTCGCGAGGTGGGAGTTAGCGCTGGAGATTTATCAATCGTGTGATGCGATGAAAGACTATCGCATCAACAGCAACAAAAGGGCAGAGTTTAAGTGCTGGCGGGGAGTGATTGCGCTATGCAATGCGCAATGAGATCGCATCGGCAGAAGGGAGATGGAAGGTTCGATGCAGCAGGAATTGCGATATACGATGTGCGATTATTGCATCAAGGGAGTCAAAAATGCAAAGTAATGCATTGCAGGAATGCGAAGTTGCGACGCGATGGTGCGATGGCAATTGCATTGGCGATAAGCCATCACATCAGGGTTTGTAGGAGATGAAAATTTCAAAATAAAAATGGAATTTGCGGTAAAAGGAAAAAAACATATAAAAAGGTAAAGTTAAAGGACCAGTGAAATAGTAAAAAAAAAGGGGAAAGTTGTGCTTTTTGAGCCATTTATTCACTTGGGCATATTTTTTGATCCAGAAAGTGATTTTGGGAGTGTGATATACCGTTGGAAATATTTTTCTGAGATCCTTCTGATGAACATGCTTAGAATATGATTTGTGCTCAAAATCATGTGGAGAACACCTTTGAAAACAAGGCAGAGAAAAAGCCCCTTTGACCCTTGGTGACAGGCTGTGAAAGACTAACAGTGGCTTTTTGGAGATAGCAGCTTTTGAAGTTCAACTTATTACATATGGAGACATAAAATTACATAAGAAATGATAATCAAAACAAAGTACCTTGTTTTCACCTCAAAAAATGTTTTGAGGTGAAAATTACATTAATCTTAAAAGAACAACTCTTTGACTTTTCCAGATTCTATGTTTTTGAGTTTATTTGGCATCCTCATGTCCTTATTGATATTTATTGACACTTTTCTCATCAATTTGACTATGGCGGAACCCTAAAACCTAATGAGACCAAACCCTATGACCTAATGAACTGCATAGTGAAAATGAATCATGACTTAAGACCATACAGAGGAGAACCAACAAGTATGTTCATGAGGGAAAACTAACGAATTGACCACTACCATCAGTGAATCCATGACCTAATGGAGTGATAATGAGTAATAGTATGAGACTCCTACTATGCAAATGCAAAAGAGCAAATTTTGATCACTGATGGTAGTATGACAAGACTGACACTAACAATTTCCACCATTATTTATGTAGGTGTAAAATTATAAATGAGTAGACTTATTAGTGGTTACTACCCACCAAAACTTATGCAAGTATTTGTGCCTAATCAATAAATTAATTTATCTACTTCACATATAATTAATTTATCCACTTTGCATATCAATTTATTAGTTCTTGCCAAAAGAAGGCTATAATATTCATTTTTTCTATTTCACTATTAATTTATCATCAACCAATGTAAGTAATATTTTTTATGAAAAATTTTCCAAATCATAATTTCTAACTTGATTGACAAGGACTAAGATACAAGGACAATACTTTTTTCTTTATGATAAATTTGTGAAAATAAATCTAGCTTATAAGGTAGGTACATCCATATACTATATATTTGCATCATCCATATGAAGATAGGTGAAATGTTTTAACTTTTTTCTACCATTTTTTTGTGTTTCAATTCATATTGATAAGCCATGGTATTGATCCATATATTTTCATCATCATTTGACTTCAATTGAATATATTTGCATCATCCATATGTGTTTCTTTTGCAAGTCTTCAAGTATTTTGTGAAGCTAAATTATTTATTTTGTAGCTTGAGCTACTGCAACATATTCAGCTTCCGTGATAGAATCAATAGGAAAAGATCACTTTTGTGATCTCTAATTGATGATTTTTGATCCAATATTCATCAAATAACTAGAATTAGAGATCTCATTCTCCTTATCTCCATCAAAATCAGAATTTGAATAGTCGGTGAGATGGAGATATACAACTTTGGAATACTTTATGCCATATGTTCGAGTGACTTTCAAATACTTGAGCACTTGCTGCACTGCATTCCAATGACCTTCACATGGTTGATCCATGAACCTCAAACGTATCCCTACAACAAAAGCTATGTTAGGTCGAGTAGTAGTCAAAAAATTCAGACTTCCAACAAGTCTCCTATACTTTGATGGATCCTCAAATGTACTTTCTTCAGTGGAAATAAGTTTCAATTTTTTATCCATAGGAGTAGAAACAAGGTTAAAATTATGTAACCTAAATATGTTCAATAGATTTCAAATATAATTATTCTGAGAAATTATAATATATTTGGTTTTCTGATCAAATCCAATCGCTAAATAAGAATGCAATAAACTCAAATATTTCATGTCGAAAAATTTCAAAAAAAAAATTTAAACAGATGTTATATAGTCATCATTATTTCCTGTGATCATCAAATCATCTACATGGACAACTAAATATACAACCAACTTTCCTACTTTCTTAACAAAAGGAGTTGCATCATCAAGATAAAATAACTTATAATTTAACTTGAGAAGGTGTTCAGTAAACTTTTATACCATGCACAAATATTTTTTTCAGTCCATGTATATTTGTTGAAACATAAGTCACAAGTTTTTGAAAATTTTAAAATTTCTCATTCGATGATAAAAAATGAAACTCAACTAAACATTAGCATTCTAAGAACTGATATTGGTGGTGAATATGCTTCTAATACTTTTGAAAATATTTGAAGGATAATTGAATAAAAAATAAAACTGCAATACATTACATTCTGCAAAAAAATGGTGTTGTAGAGCATATGAGTAAGACATTTCTTAATATAATTAGATCCATGATGTTTTTTAAGAATGTGAAGTTGATGTTTTGGGGAGAAGCAATGATTTGTGCAACTTATATTCACAATCATTGTCATTATTCTATCATCAATAACAAATCTCCTTATGAAATGTAGTATAAGCATCTTCCTGTTGTTCAACATTTTAGAGTCTTTGGTTCTCTATGTTATGCATTAATTACTAAACATCAACACAACAAGTTGGGTGCTAGGAGTCGCAAATGTATTTCTTGGGATATTCTTCTACTTCCAAAGCTTACAGGTTATATGATGAGGATAACAATAAATTTATTCTTTCCAGAGATGTTATTTTTCTTGAATGTGATAAAGATAGTTCCACTTTTGATAGAAAATTGACTCATTTCAAGAAATTTGAATAAAAAAACTATCTTTGAATCTAATAATGATGTTCCACATACTAAAGGGGAGGTTTCCATTTTGGATCAATTTCCGGTTCTTTCATATTTGAATCACATGAATGATATTGTTGAATAAAATTTGGATGATAGTAATGTTTCTGTAGGATCAGAAATTTGTCTTGAATAGCCTATTCTTGAGCCTATTTTTCAAGATGAGCAAACATCACAACGACTTCAAAAACCTTTACGAAAATCCACATGTGTTCAGATATTTCCAAGAAATTATGATGACTTTGAAATAAGATGTTCTTCTAAATGTGTTGTTACTTCGAGTTCAGGTAACGTTTCTCATGATCGTGGATTCAATCATTCTACAATTAGTAAACCCGATTGTTTTGAACAAGCTGCTAATTGTGATGAATGGAAGAATCTACAAAGGGATCATCAAATTGCATAAATTTTCCTCTTTACTTTTAACAACAAAATCTTTAGGATGAAAAATATAAGTTTCCTCCTTCAAATAGTCATTCAAAAAACATTGTTTTTATATCCATATGGCGTATCTTTCAACTATTTTGAGCTACAAGAGAAAACAAAGTTCTAATTATGTCGCATTTTGTTGTAGGAGAAAATGTCTCTGTGTAGTCAACACCTTGCTTCTGAGTGTAGACTTTTGCTAGAATCCTTGCCTTGTATTTATCAAGTTCACCATCTTCCTTGTACTTGATCTTATACAGTCATTTGAAACCAATAGGTTTGATGCCAACATGAGGATCCACTAACCTCCAAGTTCCATTCTTAATAAGTGCATCATATTCCTTTTTCATCGGTACCTTATTCAACTCCTTTCATAATGACAGCATGATCAAATGCTCTACGTATCTCAATATGTCATCAAAGATATGTATGGAATGCACCTGTTGTTGAATATGTATAAGAGACATTAGATTTCTTTGAAATTGTGGAATGTAAAGGAAATATTGTAGAACATAATCTATAAACTTTGGTATATTCAAATGAATGGATCTAGGTCCTGAAGGCTTAATTTGAGATTTGTCAGCAAAATATACTACTCCATCAAATTGGTGATTGAAAGTTTCAAAAAAATATCGCCTAAAAGTCACATTTCATGCAGAACCTGAATCATAAATCCAACTATATTTCCATGAAGAAAATGTATAACTAAAAGCATAATTGATATTAAAATTTCAATGTGCGACAATGTAATGTGTAGACTCTAATGATATTCCCTTATCTGGTGGTGGTTGATCTTTCTTTTCATTCAACTGTTCTCTCATTTCATTTACTTTTTCCAAATGAATTCTACAATTAGTTGTAGTGAGACAAACTTTTGCACATCTAAAACATTTGATCAGTGGTTTATCATTAAAATTCCTTCATTGTCTATCATTTTTTTTTTGTATCCCTAATTATTTCCGCACCCCCCCTGCCTCTATAATTTCTTCTACCAAGACCCTTAATACTTATATAACCTCTAGAAGTTTCACAATGATATTTATGTTATTGTTGTGCAAAACTCAAAGTTTCTACATTAGGATTTTGTGGAGGCTCTTTATTCCCAAAGGCCTTTTCTCTCTCAGAATTTTTATTCATTAGTTTATCAAATGTAATATATTTCAATTTTCCACTAGATTGGAGAAATTCCAAGTAGCTTGAATATACATGACAGAAAACTTTAACAAAAGTAGCAAGTTGCAAGTCTACTTCAACACCAGTAGCTTTTATGGCATGAAAAATAGATTTTATTTCGAAGGCCATCTTCGAAGGATCATTATCTTAAAAAAAACTAAATAATTTCAAGTTCTGAATGTGAATCATAAAGCTTCTTGAACTTCTGTAATGCTTAAAATGTAGTATCACAAGAAACAACATATCTGCTTACCTCCTTTATCACTAATGCAATGATAAGTGCATATGATTTGTTGTTTTTTGTCTCCCAAATTACACACTCATTTTTTTCATTAGTTGGCTCAAGTGAAATTTATTTGTCATCTATGTCTTTCTTTCCCTTGCAGTATCCATCCCACAAATCATTAAAAATAGGTGCACTATTTAGCTTCCTATTCCATTCTTGATAATTCCCCTTTTCGCTAAGCACAAATCCAACTACTGATATCAATGAGGTCATGATTACTTGCAACCAAAAAAATCCTTTTGAAAATATGAATTAAGTGTAATATTCTTTAGAAAAGAAAAACATAAATTCTTTCTCCTTTTAATTTAAACAAATATTTGGCTTAATGGTTTGTTGGTGAGCTCAAAAAATAACCCACTAGAGAGTTGGGTTCAAGCCTCATTGTTTCCCATTATACTCAAGCATCACTATCAATGTTTAAATTCATTGTTTAACTTCGTTTCCAACACTCCTGCAGTATTTATCTCATGCCTTTGTAAACTCAGTAGGCATGGAGTTTATATCTCATGCTCTCATGCCTTTGCAAACTCAGTAGGCATGGAGTTTATATATCATGCCTTTGCAAACTCAATAGGCATAGATTTTATATCTCATTCCTTTGTAAACTCGTTAGGCATGGAGTTTATAAACAACTCAATGAGGGTTCTTTATCTCATGCCTTTTCAAACTCAATAGGCATGGAGTTTATATCTCGTGCCTTTTCAAACCTAGTAGGCATGGATTTTATATCTCATGCCTTTGCAAAATCACTAGGCATGGAGTTTATATAAAACTCAACAAGGGGTATTAATCTCATGTCTTTGCAAAATAAGTAGGCATGGAGTTTATATTTAATGCCTTATAAAACTCACTAAGCATGGATTTTATATCTCATTTCTTTTCAAACTCACTAGGCATGAAGTTTATAAACAATTCAACGAAGGCTCTGATACCATTGTACAAGCACAGATGAGATATTTCCACAATGAAAGAGCTATTGTATTAATGATAAAATAACTTATTTATTATAGATATGAAATCTAAGTATGAGACACTTATGTTTGAGTAACTTATTAATATAAATATATATATATATATAAACCGGGCCTAAGTGACGCAATAAGGGCCCTGTCGTTAAGAGCATATGTTTCCTCCTAAGAGGTCACATGTTCAAAATCAAAGTGGGTAGAGTATGTATGTCTTCTTATACTTAGTAGTCAAATCGTTTCATGGAGGTGGGTCCCTTCTCCCAAGACGGTCTCATACACCAATTTGGTGTTTAGCTTGGCCATGACCTTAAATCGGATATATATATATATATATATATATATATATATATATATATATATATATGACGATACATAGCCAGACAACTGTATTTAATGTTATGTTTCAATATCTTTAGTCTGCACTTTTTCTATTTTATTGCTTTTCTTATTTTACTTAGTGTGATTTTAAATTATTATTCAGGTAGTTTTTTTTTTGAAATATTAATCATGAATACTTATTCTTTTATTTTATTTTTTTCGAAATGAAAATTTACAATATAATCATAGTTTCTTAATTAATAATATTACAATCATTTTTTTCCAATAATATTTTATTTAAAATTAATAATAAATATATTTTTTTATAATATATGGTCTTTAAAATATTTTAATATTTAACAAATATATATATGATTCTTTTTAATACTACAAACTAAAAAGATTTGAACTTGGATTTTTTTAAGTAAAAAGGTTTGAACTTGGATCTTTTAATAAAATATAATGATAATTAATTTTTTATCATTAATATATATATTTTTAAAATATTATGATATTAAAAAAATTATATAACTTGTTAATATCTACTTGTAATGTTTAGAAATTTAAATTAGTACTTAATTTAAGGTTATAAATCCTAATGATACCATCCCTTCCTCAAATATTATGATATTAAAAAAATTATATAATTTGTTAATATTAATGTTTAGAAATTTAAATTGATACTTAATTTAAGGTTATAAATCGTAATGACACCAACCCTTCCTCTCATAAGATTAGAAAGGATATACATATAAACCTCATTCAAACATCACAATTTTATATAAATAATTGAAAAAAAAAATATACACAAAATATATAATTTCCAATAAATAAATAAATAAATATAACTTTTAGAGCTTCCCATAAGTAAAATTAGCACTTTAGAGTTTTAATGAAGAAACATTTGCTATCTGTGCCTAATGTTTGGGTGCCTGTTCACAAATCATGACTGGGTGGCTTTAACTCTATGATGTTACCTAAGCAGGCGACATTTTCTTTTTCCTTTTGCTCATCCCAGAGGATCATGCCTGCTGTCGCTCACGAGTAGGAATGGCTGTCCGCCATTAACGAGGAACAAGGGCACAAAAGTGCAAAGGTATTCTGAGAGGGAATTTGAATGAGTTGAAAATTTCCAACATGCGATATGGCTAGGTACGAGAAAGTAATTCAATAGAATCTCATATCTACATCTACCCGCATTCAACACCATGAACTTGTACGAGGAACTAGAGGATCGTCGATATGCGAGCATAGGTAGACCACGTAGGATGCTCGAAAGGCAGATCCTTTCCAGCTCCTTGGGTTTTACCGAAACTAGGTCTCCAAGCCATCCTGAAACCCATTTGACTGTGATGTGCCTCTAGGAAGATAGATCCTCTTGATGAAATTCATCTGAGATGTTCTCAGGAGATGCGAATTTCTTTGTGGTCTCTAGTGAACGGGCATGGCATCCTTCCTTGAAATCAATAGTCGGAGAAGAGTGCGGCGGTCTGCATGGCTTGTTTGAGGATTCTGAGGTTGGATTCGCATTCTTAGTTTTGAGATACATGAAGAGTGCCCAAGATGGTTTTGAGCAGCCATGGCAATCCTTAGTTAAAACCCAGAACCGTAGCTGGGAAGTGATATTTACACTGAAGGTGTTCCTTTGCGGGATTTTTCGGCGCTTTAAGGCCAGACCTACTGCAGGAGGGTGTTATATTTGGGGGATTACCAGGGTGTCACTGTGCATAAAGTCTCTGTGCAAAAATTGATAGAGAGCAGAAATAGAGTTTATTCGGTACTGTGATTGTGACATAAGATCCATAGGATGGGAATGTATGGGTGAAAGCCAGGTTTGCCTTGAGCAGAAGCTGTGGATTGTTTATGAAGGCCGTAGTGTCGTCTCAATATAACCTGGTTGCAAAAACACTTCAGTGCTGGATGCCTCACTTGATTTTTGACAATCAGATTCTGGTTTTGAAGGTGGAGCTGCCCTGTTTGTTTTTATGTGGCTGTTGCTGCCATATCTGTGTCAACATTTCTCCTTGGACTGGTTTTTCCGGGCGAGCTGTCTTCACCAACTTTTTTCTGGGACATCTACCTTGCCGGTATTTTTGAATTTGATTTCCTACTACCTGTTAGACATGAAGTTATCTTTTTGATGACTTGTATGACATGGGGATATCATAAATTCTTTTGTTGTGTAAATACTCTTGGTACTCTTATGACGTCGACGTCCATTTATGGCTGGATTTATGAGGATGTCAATGTCGACTGATTTTTATCTGGACGTCTCCATCTCAAGGCTTTTCCAATTTATACTCTGACCTTATCAATCCATAGGACAAGGGTTGTTGGGATTATTTTGCTGATACGAACTTTCCTTCATGAATACCCATGTGACAGGCTGCACTGTGACAGGCTGCACTCTTGTTTCGGATGGAACTGGCCCTTAACTAGCTTTGTTTTCCTGGTGGGATTCTCTTACATTGACTTCCCTGATCTGTTATCCTTTGACACATCGGTCAAGTTGCCATGAAGAGTGCCACGGGGGTTGATGCACAATCTGGGTAATTGGATTTTGAGCTGGATGCTTCTATTATAGCTCAATCCATCATCGCACCTCCAGGTTTTCTCGCGCATCAACAGGAAATACCTGCTGAAGGAATCTGAATGGGCTCAATGGTGGGTCGACTCGCAGAAGAAGACACAAGCTGAAAAAGAATCGACTTGCCTGCTTCAAGCCTGCTGTGGACATCAAAGAAGTGGTGTTGGAACATGAGGATCTTTGGGGGTGAGTCATTAGTTTGCAAAAGCGTGCATTAATCGGGCGCTGGATGTTTGCCGATGGTCATGTGATTGATATGTTGGAATGGGCTAAGAATGTTTGGAGTCCAATTGTTGGATATGCTCCAAAGGTCAGTCTGCTCCTAAATAATTGGTATAGTATTCATTTTATGAACGAAAAAGATGTTGCCTTGATTGTTAACAAGCCATGGGTACGTGGAAAGAGTTTCTTGCAACTTCTGCCCTGGTACGTAGGTTTTAATCCAATATTGGAGGCTCCAAAGAATAGGTTAGTGTGGGTAAAGCTCCCGGGCCTTCCGTTGGAGTTCTGGACGGACAAAGCATTAAGGGCCATTGGAAATTCCATTGGATGCACGAAATACATCGACCCAAGTATTCTTGGTGTCACTGACAAACGCATTGCCTAGATATTAGTCGAATTGGTCTTCTCTGGCGGTTTGCCCGCGGATGTTGACCTCGTTTGGGGCTCGAGAAGACATAGGCAAAGGGTGGATTATTGGGGCATACCTTTCCGCTGCTTGGTTTGTCACAACATTGGACATTTGAAGGGCAACTGCGCTCGACTGCATTGGAGGCCCCGTAGGGGCAATCAAAGGTCAGATGGTGCTAATAGCGAGCTGACTCCAAATGATCATCGAAATGTCCTCCCATCAGGTATTTCTACTCTTGCAGATTCTGCTATTGTTTTGTCTGCTAATGTTAATGCACAATTTGCGGAGTTAACTCCACCTGACAAGGAGCTGATGGCTCCTACTGTTTCTATAAACAATAATGTCTTTTCTCCCCCAGTGAATTCCAGTTCACCCATGCAAATAGAATCCGAAGTAAACCTTGGATCGACAATCATGAGGAAGGATAAAATGTCGCATGCATCTACGGCTCTTGCTGACCACCATCAAACCTGTCCCATCTCTGCGCCATTATATACCTCCCCATCCATGCCGCCCCTAGAAAACGCATCCCCTCCCCCTTCTCCTCCCTCTCCGCATAATACCGAAAAGGTAACTTATCGGACTCACCTAATGTCTCTACTTCTCTAGCTGACCACCATCAAACCTGCCCCACAATTGCTTCTTTATATACATCCCCATCCCCTCCCCACTCTCCTCCCTCTCCACATAATGTTGCGAATGGGGACTTATCAGAATCACCTATTGGATGTGATGTCGAATCCCTTTTAAACAACCCGAACCTTGACCTGGCTGCCCTCACTATATTTGAGAATATCCCTAGGAATCCTGATATTGTCATCTCGCTGGCTTCGAGTTGCAATATTACGGTGAGGAAAAAAACGATGTCCGCATCCAGACACTTCAGAGGGAGGCCGAAAACAAAATCCCTCTTCCGGGATGAACTTCTGGACCTCCGGGAGGTCCCTATTTTTTTAGCTGATGATCCTAGGGTGGATAGAGCTTGTGACCTTCCTAGGGTCTCCAAATGATTTTCGCCCTCTCCTTCAGCGCATGTGGCATGGGCGAATAGTTTTTTTGCAGATGGCTTTATATGATTCTATCATGTTTTTTTATGGTTCATCTATATGCCCCACTTCATATGTTGCTACGGTATATGTTGTGGGACGTCTGGCTTAACGATGAAGTGGTTCTTGTTGTCACGACTCTAGTGGGTTCACATCTACGGATTTGGTTGATCCGCCTTCTTTGTTTCTTTGATTTGGTGGATACGGGTTCACTTCTACGGTGCTGGACTGTCCCCATGATATGTATATGTTTCTCATTCTCTCCATGCTGCTTGATTATGAGTCTCATGTGATGGGTAGTTTTTGCTAGATCACATTATTTTTGGTATTAGGGGCAATGTTGCATATTTTTGGAAGTGATTACTCACTACACTTCTTATGCTGTATTATGCACTGTTTTCTATTTATCATGATATAAAACAGCGTTTTCTTTGTAAAAAAAAAATAGAATCTCATAGCAGCGCATAACGAATATAGATTGTAGTTGTACAACAAAATTATACATATAAATAGTATCAAACACAGAATATCAGAAATTACTTTGTATTATTACGTAGATATAAATGCTGATCAAGCAAGAAATAATAATCCATAGAACGAAGTCGCTATATAATTATAACATAATTGGTAACATAATCTTACTATGAAAACTCAAATTTGTAACGTAATTTCTATTGAATTGTAAAATTTTTGAACACAAATTAATTGTTATAAATTCAATGTTTAAATTTTCCGTTTGGATATATATGATTATTTTTTAATTTCTTTTTATTATTATTTGTATTTGGTATACATCAACGGTGTGGAAGGAATGCTTAAAAAAATTAGTTATAAAACACTTAAAATTGATGACAAATTGAGATATCAAGGAGATATACCTCCTGTGGCATTCAATTTGATTTGGCAGCTTCTTCCCATTGGTACCACGATGCCCTTGGCTGTTCTTTTGGGAATATGGATTTGTAAAAATGACAGGTGCTTCCATTATTAAACTCTTTAGCAACATGGATTTGTAAAAATGAAAGGTATTTCAATTATTCAACTCTTTGAATGACTCCTTCAATGTTGCATGGTGACTCCATTCACTAGGAGTTTGGCTTTTTCAATTAATAGTTTTTGTATTTGATGTAACAATTATAAATGATTGTTGGGACTCAACATGTCATGAAAATGGCTCAATCTATATAGTGATTTCTTTGCAAATTGGTATGTATGGGTTTTGAATAGAAAATATTATGGTGAGTTGTAGGTAATGGCCTAAATAGATTGATATTATAAATACTTCATATTACTGAAAATTTTGGCTTTTGTTGTAAATAAAAGAATATGATTAATCTTACATAGAGGCGCCAAAGAGAATTGACTTTAATCTTTTTTGATTCATGAACACCTACATAAGTTGGTAGTGATTTGGCCCCTTAAAGGACTTTTGTGAGAATCTAGCCTTTTAAATATATTTAATTAGTAAAAGAGCATACTTAACTATGCAAGAAATAAAATAGATCTCTAATATGCATGACTAGTCCTAAACATTCTCCCACTCTAATATCATGATACAAGATCTATAAACTCTAGATATACTAGATTAAAAATAACATGAGAGGTATTTATGCAATAACAATCATAATGAATAATTAGTTCGATTGTCACATTGAGATTTGAAACTTTTAAAGCATAGTTCAAGAGGGGTTATTTTTCAAACACCATAAAAAATAATAAGAACAAAGTTTCTAATTGTTATAGTCTAAGCCATTAAGGGGAATTTAAGTTTTATATTCTAGCATTTTTAAAATTCTTTAAAGTCTTTTTCTAGAATTTTAGCATGGTAAGGATCCCTAATCTTCCCTTACAATTTTGGGCTTTTGAATTACTAAAAGATTTTTATAGAAATTCCAACTAAAAGTTCCATGTTAGGAATAAAAATTAAATAAACAAACACATTATCACTTCTTCCAACATTGTATGGAAATGGACTTCTCCAAATTGGTTTCCCAATAAAGATAAATGTGATAACCAAAGATTACCCATGAAAGTTACCTCTACATTATGAACATGTAGCATTCTAATGTAGATCATTCTTTGTTACCCACTTCCCTAAGGTTGGTACAAGTAACTAGATATAAAAGTAACTATAAATAAAATAAGACCCCATCAAGCCTCAATTGTAATTCTTCCTTCATTTTCTTTTTGATTTCATTGTCCTTTGTGTAAAGTGAGGCTCTTTCTTCCTCCATCTTCTCTTTAGCTTCATTCTTCTTTGTGTGGGCTTAAGCTCTTTCTTTCTTCATTTTTTCTTTAAATTCATTCTCCTTTGTACTATGTGAGGTTCTTTCTTCCTTCAAAAATGATGCACACACATATCTAGGTGATATGGCTCTATCTCTTTCTTCCTTCATTGTCTATTTCTTTCTTCAATAATGGAGAACACAAATACATGCATGCTCGATCTCTTCGTGAAATGTTTCATTTAAATGGATGACAAATTAATTCATCCCTTGGTTGGTATTCTCCTTTCCCTTAAAGGGGAGAATAAGCATTCAACGTAATAAATATATAAGGTGTTTCACTATAGATTCATCTTAACTTTGAATTTATCATGTGAAAAGTGAGATCATTGACATGCAAATATTACTATTATTGCTTATATATATATATATGAATGATTTTGAAGGTTAAAAATTCTATGATAAAGAATGTGGGTATATATACCCCATAAATTAAGTACTCAAATTGATACGCTAAAGAAGTTTATTGCTACACAATTAAAATATCTCATACATCAATGCAAAAATTTGACATTTAATTATTTTGTAACCTTAAGTCAATATAGATCCATCTTAATTGTGCATATATCTTTCATCAGATCAAATCCCTTGAGGTGCAAATATTTCTTCAAGTTTTTGCAATCTAAAATGGGTTTGCACCTTGAGGGATTTCATCCTACTTTATGCATATCGATCATGCTTCAAAGAGCAAAGAGCTAGTGGTTTTTATTATTTCAGCTACCACCAATGTTATGTACCGTACTCTTAAATAGTTCTCTATCTCTACATTGTCTACATTGTGTTGTGGATATAGTCTTTATTGTGGTACCTGTAATCATTAGCTCCAACCAACTAGTTTGTGTTACAAGAAAACCACAATGGTAACACATTACATGTATGGATGTACTTAAATGTGATGCAGTATTTTATATTATTAACAATAGAAAATTAGATGTCCTCTATCTTTTTTGTGCTGAAAGGAAATTTCTATAGCCCAATATGAAGGAATGTGTAAGTCCTTCATTCCTCAACATGAAGTTAACATGTACCATTAAAACACTATTATTAGCAAAAAAAAATATAAAGGAAATATGTAAGTCCTTCATCGCTCAACATGAAGTTAACATGTACCATTAAAACACTATTAGTAGCAAAAACATATATATTTCAACATGGCCCATAAATCAAATATTTCAATCTCCCATATATATGTGTGTGTGAAACAAGAACATTTTTTTTTTTTTGCATGTATCTACTTTGGTGTTTTTTTTCTAATTTAGGAGATGTGTTTTTAACATGGAGTTAACAAGTGGCATTAAAAAATAAAAAATAAAAATTAATAATTCAATATCCATATTATGTTTTTATCTATCTAGCTATATATAAAGGGTTTGAAAGTGAAACGGATATTGTTACAGCAAAAAACAAACAACCTACTACGAGAGAAATGTATCATTTCCTTTGTATTCAACATGGAATTGTCACATGGTATTTACAAAAACAGTAATAGAAAATAATATTTGAATGTCCCAATAAATAAATATTATTTGAATGTCCAACCTAAGTTAATTCTATATATATAATAATTAAAACTAAAACATTTTTTATTTCCTATATATAGATACTTTAGTGTGAGTAACTCCCTTAAAGTTGCATTTCTTATTGAGCTTATATGTGTTTTTTACATTCTAATATGAGGTGTGTTAATGTCCAACTTAAAATTGACAAGTGGCATTTTAAAAATATATTAATAGTTTTTTATTTTTTATTTTTGTAATGTCCACCATAAATAAAAAATTTCAATATTCAAGTTAAGTAAAATATTTCAAAATCCACTTTACGCACATGTTAAGCAATTCAAAATTAAAATTTTCTTATGGAAAAAACAGTTTAATAGTAAATTATTAAGAATGAAATTTATGTGTAATATATCTATATAAAGAGCTAACTTAAATCCAATTTAATTTCATATGGAGATCGATCAAATCCTTCAAAGTGAAAAAAAAATAAAAAAAATAAAAAAATAAAAAATAAAATAAAAAGTGTGCACCTTTATAGATTTTATTCCTCTAAATACATGGTGAATATGATGGATATTAAGATAAAATTGCAATTAACAATCTTATAGGCACATCTAAATTCAAGTTCACATAAAATTATTTTCATAAATACAGTACACCAATTTCAAAATAGATGAGCAAATATAATATTTATAAAATCTAAACTATGACCATGAAGTTATTGCCAATATGTTTTTATTTCACTTTAAAATTATTCTGGTTAAAAATTATATGTTTAGTAAAATCAATTTCATACCATTATATTTTCTATATACCATTATATATATATATATATATATATATATATATATATATATATATATATATGTAATAAACATACCCATTTGTTTTCCTTACTTTCCTTTAAAAAAAAAAAAAAAAAACATTCTTCTTCTTACTTACTCATATAATAATTTCATTTTGAAGTGTGAAACAACGGTATATATACTTAAAACATTAAAAATAAATAAAGAAATATAATGCAGCTACTATGTTTATGCGAGTAATTAAAAAAACATAATATACATTATTCACTACACTACAATTACCCAACAAAAAAATCACATGCTATGGTCATAAAATAAACCTAACAAACTATAAAATATAATTTTACATATACACCTTGCACTATCTCATACTTCATGGAACGTTCAAGTATTCAATTCGTGGAACACTCTCGTACTAGCATCTAGTCAAAATGAGGTTTGTCCTCTTGGCCCTCTTACCTCACATGTCAGAAGTGTCATTGACTTCCCTGTCAACCCCATCCTTTGCCCAGTGGCTAACGCAGGCAATGACATCTAAATGGCCCCTTCCCCTTTTCATTTCACAGATGTATCGACTCTAGTTTCTTGTCCCTGATAGGGTGAAAAAGTTAATTATGAGAGGGATTATAGTTAAAAAAAAAAAATCCCTCTCATAATTTGATACATCCAAAATTAAAACAAATCTATGATACTTCATAAATTTTATACAAAACTTTTTTCAAAATATCCTATAATAAAAAATAAATAATCAATATTTAAATTATTACACAATTTTGTATTAATAAATCACTTGATTTATATTAATTTATATTAATAAAAAATAAGATTTTAAGTAATTAGAATATAATACCTAACCTTATTTGTAGTAATTTATTTTAATAATTAAAAATAATATTAATAAATAATAAGATTTTAAGTAATTAAAAGATAATACTTAATCTTTTATTTATAGTATTTTATTTTAATAATTAAGAGTAAAATGTGTTTATCATTGTTTTCTCACTCATTTTATATTTTCATTAATAGGAAAACATAAGATTACTTTCTTATCTTCTTTTGTTTATTTATTTTAAATTTTTTATATAAAAAACATAATATTTTTTTAATTAATATTTAAATACTGTTATTATCTTAGTAATTCTTACGTCGTGGGATTTTGGTTTATAGTTAAAGAAAACCAGAGGTAACCAAGAACCTCTTTTGAAATCTAGGATCTAGCCTTCCTAAATTCTGGAGAGGGATCTCTCCTCAAGATTTAGCTTGATTTTTGTTATAAGATTTTAGGCTAGGTATGACTGGACAATTGGTTTGTTTTGAAAGTTTGGCAAGAATAAAAGGTACTTGAAGATAAACCACAGAGGGATCTACCAGACCATTGGGCTATGGAGTCAACTTCTTGGCAAGAAGAGCTGGGAAATAAGGTCAAAAGAGAAAATGTACTAAGGGTAGGGTAGATGACCTTCAAAGGGGTTTGAATAAGCTTTTTGATGAAATGACAAGGTCTGAAAAAAAGGGCAATTAAGAATCCTTAAGTTACAGAAATGAAGATGAAAGAAAGGGGTCAAACAAGGACTAAGAGAATTTAAGAATTCTTAAGTCCGGTTATCAGCAGAAAACATATCAATGAATAACTAGTAAAAAACATGGATCTTTTGACACTAATCCCGTTTAAGCTTTCCTAGTCAATCATTTAAGACAGAAAGCATGTAAATGTATGTATGGAACTTTAGAAAGATAAATATTGAAAACAGGAAAATACTTGACTTCTCTAATTAGCACAAGAATCCTGAGTTATGATGTCTGTTTGACTTAGTTCTAGTCTGTTGCTTTACAAATCGGCTCACACAAGCTCCAATGTATTCAGCAAAAATGTCTATAGTAGGCTTGACAAATTTTATTCCACCCTTAATACTTCAAAAAGAGAAGTATTTATACAAATTGATTGTTTACAAAATATTTAAGAGATATGAGAATATCTCTAGGGAAAAATAAATATTATTACATAGAAAGAGGGACAAATGCAAAACAAACTGGCAAGCTGTGCTCTTATCAATAAAAAATAGGACTAATTATCTGAACTTATTGCTTTGTTGTAGTTGCTAGAAATGCTTGCTTCCACTTGAAAAAATATCTTGTTAGAAGATAGCTTGGAAGACACTCTTTCCAATTCACATCCTTTAACCTGTGCTTTATCTCTGATATTATTTACGATGTTTTCTTAATGCTTGACTACTGTAAAATGAGGAAAAACCCGCAATAATTTTTTTTTGATTGATACACTTTGACTCTGATTATTACCCCGATACACTTTAACTGCAAATCTTACCCTTTAGGCAACAATAATATTCTGTTTTTGTTTACAAACCTTTATATCAAATCAGTGAATTCCTACCATTGTTCTGCACTGGGAATTCTCATGTTCTTCAATTTCCTGTAGCTCTCATCTGCCTCTGTGTACTTTGCAAAGTTGGGCTTGAAAATGAAAATGTGTTTAATTTCATTTTGTAGAAAAAATAAGTTCTCAAAATTCACCAAAATAACATTGCCAGATGGGGATGCTTGTGGTAAAGGTTTCCTGACCCGCTCTTTGGCATAAGCCCTGATTTTCTTATCATAATCCTTCTACGCCATTAACTTTTCATTTAAGGCATGAATGTCTGGAAGGCTTGCTTGTGTTAGTATAGTGTATCTGGCCCAAAACCTTGTAATTGACAGGTTCATGTCTTTACATATGTTCTCCAAATTGTTCATCATATTCCTTCTATTCAGGACTTTCTTGATTTGTAGTGTGATTTCTGTCCTATCCTGAATTTTTAGCTCTTCAAGCTCTTCTTTGTGTTTGTTGTTCAAAAATGTAATAAGTTTCAAAGCTCGAGAAGGTTTTTCAGCCAGTTTTTCTTTAGTTTTCTGAATTTCTACTTGTGCTACCTTGATTAAAACCTTTTACTCATAAATGATTTGGATTGAAGGCCACTATAGATGTTTGATTTGAATTATGTTGTTCCAAAGATAATTCTTGATATATGATACTTGTTCACTGTGATTAACATGTTGCTGTAGAATCTTCACCTGCTCTTGAAGTCTGTTGGCTCTCTGGTCATGTCCCTTGGATGTAATAAATGCATCTCTATTTGATGTTTCAAGATTTCGGATAGTGCCTTACAAGTTGATTATCTCTTTATTCTTTAGGGACATGTCTTCCATAGCCTTTACTATGTTATTTGTTTCACCTGTTTGATTTAATTGTGATGTAGATGATGAAGTGGCGGAAATATTTTTAGATGTAATTGAAACTGTAGCTTCCAATACTCCTTTTGGTGCTAAATGTTCTACCAATTTAGAAGGAACAACAGTATTGACAGTTGGAATGACTGTAGGAATGGAAACTTCCTGTGCTTTTTTCAATGTTTCATTTTCTTTCATTAGAGTTTCTATTTGATTTTCCATCTCTTTGATCTGAGTTGTCATCTTTAAAACTAGCTGCATAGTTTCATCCTTTTCTATTTTCTCCTAAAGAATTTCTTTAGCCTGTGGGTGCTCACTCTGTGGTAGTTTAAGTTGCTTTCTCAAGGCAACAATATCATCATTATTTTGCTTTATGACAGTTTTAGCAACTTCAATATTGGAGGGATCCACTCCAATTTCTATCACCAAGTCTTCTAAGGATTTGATTCTCAAATCCTTAGCATGAAGAGATGCTTTATCTAATTTCATTTGAGTTTGTAAATTAGATTTTGTCTTTTGAAGCATGGTAGAATTCATGGTTTTATTGACTACCTTTGAATACAACATTTCTGAAGCACTTCTATGAAACTCTATCTGGTCAAGTTCATGTGTGGTATCTGCATTTACTTCAAACTATGTTTTTCTATAATCTGTAACTGACTTTGGGTCTGTAACCATTGGCTGGAGAAAAGGCATAATCATTTTATTTGTTGAATAATCAAAAGCTGTCACAAGTCTATCTTTGACTCCTATTTTTTCTTTAAGAAGTTTAAAATAGATCTCATTCTTCATTTCCTCATTCTTTTCTTTGATCTGCTCGAACTTTTTCTGGATGTCAGAATTAGTTTATTCTACTACTCTAGAAGAGGAGGGAGCTTATGTATTTATCTGTGTTTCAACCATTTCTTTTCCTTTTCCCTGTGATAGTACCTGCTCATTCTTAATTTCTTTAAGTGTTTCACTGACAATTATTGTGGCCTCGTCATCTATTTGTTTATCATTGTTGTTTGATTGATCTTCGTTTTCATCAATCTCTATGGCCTCTTCTTCTACTTCAGTAGTCATTTTGGCCTTCTTGCTGCAAATTGTCTTAAATTTATTTTCTATAATGGTTTCTGGTAAATAGCCTTCTTCTTTTCTAGGTATTTTATTAGACACTTCTGTTTGTTAGCCAACTTTAACCACCTGTGTACTATCCATCTGTTTTCCTTGCATGTTATCTATTTGCATTCTCTCTGTATCATTTGTTTTCATTTCCTGAATATCATCAATCAATGTGTTTGCAACCCATTCCATCTAATTAGCATACTTTTCCATTTGTGGCTTTGACTCATGGAGGAATGGAGTTAACTTACACTTGACCTTGAGGTTACTTAAAACACCTTGAGGGTCATAATTCCAATGAAATATTTTCTGGAACTTAAATGTTGATAATTTGCTGATTATCTCTTTCAAAGCATCTCTGCTATTGACTATGAAGGGGCCAATTTGACTTTTTAGCTTGAATTATGCTTTCTTTCTGGAAGCTATGAAATTCCGTGCATCTGTATTCAAGATCTGTCTTAAGTACTCCAGAGAAAAAAATCTAGTAGTTACAAACTTGGGTAATTCGTAAGGAGCCAAGAGTGCACCATATACTCTGATTTCTGTGTGATTTTTGTACAAATACCAGTCTCCTATCTTACAGTTTTCAGACAAATGTGAATTTTTTTTTATTTCTTCATTAATCCTTGGTGGCTCTACTTTGTTCAACAAACTCATGGCAGGTTTAATAAACAAATCATTGAAGTCCTGGTAGCTATATTCACTGTTGTTTTTTCTGAGTAGAGAAGTCCAGAATGTCACTAAAAGAGGTTTACCTTCCACATGCATCTTCTGTAATGCAATTAGGAAATTTTCTACTTGAAAAAATAGGAAGAGATGTAACAAATAGGATAAATATATAAACACTCCTTCATCAGGTAATTTAATCAACTGATAATGCATATTATGAACAATGAATTTGGCAAAGTTGAAGACTAGTTCTGAATGTTGTCCTAGAGACAAGGTAGAGAGGAAACCTAGAATGGAGGCATCTGTAAACTCATCATTAGCATAGCCTAAAATGAATAAAAGCATGGAAATGATTTTTCTAGAGCCCTTAGGGAAATCAAAAGTATCATAAGGTGGATTTACCTTAGGAAGGTTAACATGATTGGGCATGAAGTTTTGAAGGATCATAAACTTCCTAGGGAATCAAGGTCTAAATACATCTGAGTTAAATCTTCAATGGAAAATGATACTGCTCGTGGATCATGACTCAGTTGGGGCATCTCATTGATGGCTTCAGCAGTTATGTAAAACATGACCTCATTATCTTTGTTCACCATGCATCTTTGGTCATGGATATATTGTAACTGACACAACCTAATGAAATCTTGAGCTTCATAGGTGATGGGAACCACATATTTAGGCAAGTTGGAGTCCCATACAGGTACATCATTCGCCACTATCTTCTCAAAATTTTCATGACACCAGCTATGTACTTCAAGTAGATCGAACTCTAATGTAGCATCCGCAATTCTATAGTCTAAATCAATCAAGGGATTGTTCTCTTCAGAGGTGACAGGTGGCTACAACGGTCTGACTACTTCAGTGGAATCTGCAGTTAGGGTAGGAGTAGGTTTCTCATTTTTTGAAGGTTTAGGGTTAGGAAGCTTGTGGGAGGCAGGCTTCTGAGGTTTAGGACCTCCAGTCTTAGGAATGACCTGATTTTTTGTCATTTTGAATAAAACCAAGAAATATTAGACTGTTTTCTTAGTTTCTTTTGGAAAATAGAAGGCCAATTAAGCTGTTTTTAGGAAAAATTCAGAATCTGGGCAAGAGTTTTATGATGAAAACACAGATTTTCAATGTACAGAGGACTGGAAAGGGATTTTAATGTCTTTTTCTGTAATTTAAATGGGTTTCAACCACATAAATAGATTTTGGATGGTAAAACACTCTTTTAAACTAAATTAAGCGGAAGTGGCAAATTCTGGGAAAATTTTGATAGGGTTCCCCCTGTTTGTTCAAAGTTTGAGTACTTTCAAATGAGTAATTTTGGCATATATATTCAAATTGGTTTAATATTATTCTTTGAAATTAAGAATTTGTAAGTTGGATTACTGAAAAAATACCTTAAACAAGAATGGTTGCGGTTGAAGAGGGTTTCCAGGTTTATACCAGTCTTCAAATTGGTCGCATTTGCTTGGTAGAAGACGCGGAGAGTATTCAGCGGTGAATTTCAGAGGGGAAATGCCTATAGAACGTCAAACTGGTTCAGCAAAGGCTCTGCAATGGTGTCTGCGAATGATTTCTCAAGGTATGAAGGCACAAAGGTATGCAAATACTAAAAACTAAGGTTGAAACCTTAAGTTTTATTAATATACACAACATTTATTACAGGTCGAAATTAATGGCGGGAGTGGTTTTTGTATTGAAGGAGAAACCATTACTAGTTATCGCATTGCTCCTGGGCGGTAAACGGTTTTTCACTTTTGGAATGCGATCTAGTAGAAATGAGACACTTAGCAGATGGTGGTTTCATGAAACAGATTTTATCGCATAATTTTTTACAAACTTTGCTCGATCACTTTTGTTATGCAATATTGAATATGCACTGTCGATTTTGATCACATGATGTGAATGGTCGAGATTTCTTGGGAAGCTGCGAGGTAAGGAAATGTGGGACCCGGGTTAAATGTCAGTCGTTGATTCAATAGGTATAGTCAACGGTTGAGTTTTAATGCGATGAGGAGTGGTGGAGCAAGGGAATATTTTATCGCATTAGATTTGGATCGTAGGATCAAGGCGAGCATTGGTGATCAGGCGGCTGGGGATGAATTGTAAAAAAGTTGGATTTATTTCAATGGATTATGGGTTTCGAATATATAAAATGAGTTTATATATAGAGTAAAAAATGCATGAGGTGGGTTAATGGAGATTTTAACCAAGTTTTGGACTTTGGTAAAGGGATATATACCGGGGGAAAGGGGTAAGGTTAAAGCATTAACCTTGGGTAAAGGTAATGCAAGAATGGGAGTATGAGTATTTTTGTGCGTTATTTTAAATACACAAAATGTAAATAAAATGTGCCCTTTTGTATTATTTAACTTTATTATATAGTTTTAGACTACGGAGGGGTCTAAAAACCATAGGGGAAAGCGGTATATTTTTATAGGTAGTTTTATGTCAAAGGGGTAATTTTGGGATGTTATTTCAAAATGTGATTAATATCTTTGACACAAAAGCATATAATAAGGGGGTTTTTTGGGATATTAAATAAAAAGAAGTTATATTAATAGGACTAGGATATTTGACAGGGAGTTAATAAAATAGGTTAAGTGTTAGTATTAAAAGGGACAATGAATACTCAAAATTTCATAAATAAAACCAAGGAAAGTGAAAATTAGAGTAAAGCTTCATTTTCATAACTCATTCACTTTTACTTAGTATATCGTGTTTTTTGAGGATTTTATGTCTTGTGAAATAGAGGAAGTTAATCAAATGGGCCTTTATGTAACATTTAAGTAAGAAAAGAGCTCTCACTTATGAACTTAAATGGTGATGAGTGTCTGAAGGGGTAAATGATTAAAATTTATGGGATTATTATAGAAACTTAACATTTTCAACTAGTCAGTCATTGAGCCTTAGGTCTGGTCCTAACAGAAGTCAAAGAAATGCCTTGAGCCTCTTTGACTTACAATGTAGAATGTCAAATTTCTATGGGGAGGGGAAATTAGTTATTTATAGCCTGGTGAAAAATATTTACAATGATGTTTCCCACCTTCTTCTACCTACCCAGTCATATCTTCTAACATTTTTTCTTTCATTTTGATCAAGTGCATTTGAGCTAGCAACTTTACAACATTTTATTCTTTTTGAAAGCAGTAAACTATCTAATTCTATACTTATTTCATCCAAGAATCCAGATTAAACTATTGGATTCTTTTATTCTCTACCTAACTTCTGAATTTTTATGATTAAACTGTATGACAATTCTTTGTTCACTATCTACAACATTTGAAATTGAAAGATAACAAGTCAAGGTTAAATTTTTCAACTCATCACAAATTATAGCAGATTATGGCATTTATTGACACTCTACCATAATCAACTGCAAAAAGTAAAAGTAGTGGCATTTAGACTTGAACACTTTCATGTTTTACTCATCTTATTTCTTTTGGGGTATATTATTTTTTCTAAGTCCTTTGATTTTTCTTTTAGGACTTTTACCCTCTTTTTGATTTTTTATTTTTTTATTTTTTTACAAAATATGGGAAAATAACTTGCAGAAAGCAAAGTTTGTACATTTTTACAAGACTACCATCAATCAAGTCAAAATTATGAATCCTATATTTATACGTTACTAACATTGGCTTCACTTGGGGATGGCATTTCTTGGTGAAATGTCAAGAATTCTGAGATCAATAGCCTTCAAATTTAACCTTGGTGATCCTGTAATTGTCTTCAAATTTCTGCAACAATTCATACTTATGATATTTTATACTGCAAAGCTTAGGGCCTTCTCTTCAGGCTTCAACTTTGTAGATAAAATCTCCAATCCAATCTACAAAATAAATATTTACAACGATAAAATTCAATCAAACTAACTGGTGAGTGAGTCTGAAGAATAGTAGTGTTTCAGCATCCTACCATTCACTGGTCCTTCTTGAAGTTCAATTCCATCCAAATTCTTGATGAAAAAAGAATTGTTACCTCTGTAACCATGTATCACATAAGGTCCTTGCCATAGGAAGTCAAACTTTTCATGTTTTCCTTTATCCTCTCTCCATGAATCCCATATCAAAACTTGATCTCCAATGAAAAAATCATCTTCTTTAACCCTTTTGTCATAAATATTTTTGATTTTATCATGTAAAACTTGTGATTTTTCATAAACTGCTTCCCTAGTTTGTTGAAGATGTATGGTTTCATTAATTATTCGTTGAGTATAATTTGTTTCCACCTGTGATTCATGAATGATCTTGATGACTAGAACACCCAAGGAAGAGGGGAAAACTACATCCATTCCATAGACAATATGATAAGGTGAAGTTCCAATAGACTTCTTTGTAGTGAGTCTTCAGCCCATAAGGCATAGACAAGCTTTTTGTTCCAGGTATTTTTGTTTTCTTGAAGTAATTTTTTGATGATATTAATTAAGCTTTTGTTTGAGGATTAGGCTAAACCATTACCTTGGGGATAATATGCAGTGGAATGACCTAAGGTAATATGGTATTTATGACAGAAAGAAATCATCTTTTTGGATTTAAATGCAACTGCATTGTCAGTAATAATCTTATGTGAACATCCAAATCTTGATAAAATATTACTTTCTATAAATGAGATTATAACTGAATCAATGGCTTGCCTAGTAGGAATGGCTTCTATCCACTTGGTAAAATAATCTGTAGCAGTTAAAATCCATTTATGTTGGCCTAAGGATGGAGGGTGGATTTCACCAATGAAGTCTAAACCCCATTGTTGAAATGGCCTTTCAGTAGATATAGGCTTAAGAGGTAATGACAATAGTTTCTTTTTCCCTTCAAAAATTTGGCATTTGTGACAGGAGGTAACAAATTTTTTAAAATCAGAAAATAAATTTGGCCAGTAAAAACTAGCTCTCAGTATTTTTTCTGCTATACTCTTCTATTATAAATGGCCTCCACAGTCACCTGCATGAAATTCCTCGAGAATTTTTTCAGCCTCTGATTTTAATAAACAATTTAGTAAAATCCCACTATTTTCTTTCTAGTAAAGTGCATTGTTTAAGATACAAAACCTCATTGCTTTCTGTTTGATGAATCTTTCTTTGGTTTTAGTTAACCCAGGAGGAGCTTGTAAATGTGTCAGTACAAATATAATATCAGAGTACCATGGTGAGTCTAGATAGGCCTCACTGATCAATGGAGTCACCATCTCCTCTTGGTGATCTATTTGTGCAATGAAATTTATATCTAAAGCGTTACAATTGGATTCAACCATCAATTTGGCTAAACCCTATCCTTTAATGAGCTTTGTTGGTTTGATTTCTAGATCGTACTCAAGGATAGTGGCAATCCACTTTCCTCTCCTACTATCAGGTCCGTCTTGTGTCAGAATATCTTTAACTACTGCATTGGGGACATATGCAATGATGTGGGAATGGAGTATGTAAACTCTGAAATCCTTTATGGCTTTAACCAAGGCTAAAGCTTGCTTTTCCATTATATTGTACTTCAGAGGTGCATCTTTGAGGGCTTTACTAAAAAATGCAATTGGCTGTTCAAAACCTTCATTGTTTTTCTGCAGTAAAACTGCAGCTATGGTATGTTCAGATGGAAAGGAAAAGATTATGAACTCTTTTGTATAATCTGGGCCGATTAGGATTGGTGCTTTTGTCAAGGCCTATTTTATGTATTTGAAATATTGTTTGGCCTTTACATTCCACTTTATTGCAGAGTCATTTTTAAGCATATTATTGATTTATTTTATGATTTTAGCTAGGTTAGTGATAAATCTTCTTCAAAATTTGATTCTACCCAAGAATGCTTGAAGTTATTTTATGTTTCTTGGTGGTTGAATGTTCAAAATTGCTTCAATTCTTTCAGGGTGTATTCTAATGCCTTCCTTGGAGATTATGTGACCTAACAACTTTCTTTCTTCTAGTCCGAAAAGAGTCTTTTTAGGATTTATGGATGCACCATATTTTCTGCACTTGATAAAGACTTGTCTCAGGTGATCTAAGTGTTCATCATTTTTTTTTGAAAAGACAATAATGTCATCAAGATAGATAACTAAAAATTCATGGATCTCCTTAGCAAAGGCAATATCCATGGCCCTCTGAAAAGTGGCTCTTTCATTTTTCAATCCAAAAGGCATTTTCACATACATGAAAGTGCCCCAATGAGTGGTAAATGAAGTTTTATTTTGATCATCTTTATGAACTAGAATTTGATTATAACCAGAGAAACCATCTAGTAAAGAAATTCTTGAAGAAACTGCCACCCTCTGCAAAATATGGTCAATTTTGGGTAAGGGTAATTGTCTTTCAAGGAAGCTTTATTGAGATTTCTAAAGTCTATACACAGTCAAATTTCTCCTGTTTTCTTTCTGGTGGGCACTAAGTTAGAAACCCAATTAGAATACCTAACTGGTGTAATTATTTGTGCATCAAACATTCTTTTAACCTCTTTTTCGATTAAAGGTAACAAAATTGGATTAATTCTTCTTATTTTTTGTTGAAAAGGTTTTTGATTTTCTTTCAAAGGAATCTTATGTTGAATTATGTTTTTGTTGTAAGTTTTCAAATCTTTGTAACCCCATGCCAAAACATCCAGGTATTCTTTCAAAAGTTCTATATATTTAACCTTTTCTTATGATGGTAAGGACTTCAATAATTTGATCATTTTTTGTTTTTCATTTGTTCCTATGTTACACTCTTCTATACCAGACCTGACTGGTTCCATTTTTGGCCTTTTGGGCACATCATTGGAATCAAAAAAGTCTTCTAAGGGAATTAAACCTCTGGGTAAAATGTTATGTTTTAAATCTATCAAATCTGGTTCATCTTCCATCATTTCCTCTATATCTACTTTTTCCAAGTCATCTATGTCACTCTGAGTGAATATAGTAGGTTTATTAAAATTATGTACATCTAAATCATCTATTTGACAAAAAATTGAATCCATGTTACAAGATGAATCTATATTACAATCATTATCAATTTGGAAATGTTGAAATTATTCCTTGTTATTCAAAAAGTGATAGATTTGTTCATCTTCTGAGAAAATTTGCCAGTATTTTACATTATCTGGGACAATAGGTTTGTGTTTGATTTCAACAGTGTATTTTTGTATTCTTGAAAATGGAAATTTGTAACTACTGGCAAAGGTTTCTAAACAATGGGCTTGTAATTCTGTTTCCTAGGAATAATAGCAAACTTGCTTTCTAAAAAATCCTCAACCAAATCATGTGTTGTGTCCCTGTATCTGGCTAATATGGGATTATGGATGGAGTATTCTGCATTTATTTGTTTGATAACTAACTCTGAATCTCCCATGATAAATATTATTTTACCTCCCAATTTTCTAATAATTTGAAGACCTAAGATTAAAGCCTCATATTTAGCCATGCTATTAGTACATTTGAAATTCAATCTAAAGGCATGCCCTTGGGAATGTCTAGTTTCAATGTTGGTGATCCATACGCCAGCTCCGACTCCTGATTTATTCAGTGACCCATCAAAATCCAAATGCCATAAAGCTTCATGACCAATGTAATACTCCATTATTTTAGGCTTTATATCAGTAAGTTCAGTTCGGATACTATTATGATCAGAGTTACAAAGAATAAAGGAATCAAGACCAGTAGGAGTAGAATAGATTGGGTAATTGGTAGGTCTTTCGGCACTGCTAATCATAAACTTCATTAAGGTTTCTCTGTAAAGCTTTTTGGGCCATCCAAATACCAAGATGGTGGCATAAATCATGTCAAGTTGTAGAGATCCCTGCAACTTTGCTCCCCATGAGTGAGAAAGAAGCATGTCATACTTTGGCAAGATATCAGCTAGCACAACATCCATGATCATGCTTTTACCAGGATATTGGACCAAGTTTACACACAAATTTTAATCAATCCTATGCATTGGACTTTAGATGAATCAAATGAGAACAAGTCTTTATATGGCCAGGTTATGTCTAGATTCAGGGTTTCCATTATTGCTCTTGGCATTAGATTATGGGAAGCTCTAGTATCTAACATTGCATTGTGTAATATTTGATCATGTATAGTAAGGCTTAAGTAAAATGGAGGTACTGACCGATCTGAATGTTTACCATCTACATTTGGACTAAAGATTAATTCAGGTCGATCATCACTCATATTAATTATATCCTCATTTTCATTTACATTCAATGTTTCAGTAATAATAGATCTATACAAGTCATTTTTAGCCAATTCAATTAAGGGAATGGCTATCTTCAACTTAGATATTTCATATTGAATGTTAAATGTTGACTGAGATTTAATAGCTTGAATTATTTCATCTTTTGGAATTGTTGTTTGGGATGATTTTTATTGAGTTTCAGCAGTTTTACCTTTAGCTTGAGATTTTCTTTTATCTTCTGTTTGAGTTTCCTAATTTCTACTATTTTTGATTTTTTTTTAGGAACAGTTTGAGTGTTAACAGATGCTTTGTCAGATTTAGAATTTTCAGCACAAGATTTAGGATTTGATGATTTTGAGTCAACTGGATTCTTTTTTGGATCAGTAACTGTTGTTGAATTGGTGGCCTTTGTAGTATTGGCCTTTTGGGCATCTTTGGAGGATTGAGCCACCTCATCAGTGATATCTAAAATCTTAGGACTAAGCTGGATTTTAGGACTGGGTGGGTTCGAATTTTGTTTATTTTCTCTGGGAAGAATCTGCAAAATTTTTGTTTTGGGAGCCTCTATATTCTTTTTGTTTTGACTTTGTTGAGTTGGAGCATTGTTTTTTGTAGTAGGCTCATTTTTTTTCTTGCTCCTAAGGTTATATTAGCTGTGAATTTCATTGATTGCGAAGTCATAACCTTGCTTATAATCAAATAATTCACCAGATTCCACTTTTAACTATTGTAGCTCAAAGAGTTCCTGATCCTCCTGTGTGAGGAAAATTGTATTCCTTTCATCTATCTCCATAACTATGTTGATGTCTTCCTCATCCTCAACATTGTTTTGAAAACTTTCAGCAAAGTTCTATTGGAATGGAGCTCTAATGTTTTGGTCTGGGGAGGGTTCTTTACCTTTCCCAGGATTTTTGTTTTTTTTTGTAGTTGGGATTTCTGATTTGGGATTCATTATCCCATTGCGGTTTCCTCTCAATGTGGTCTAAACTCTCAACTAATTTTTCTAAAGTTTTGTTAATAAAATAAAATTTACCATCTAAGCTTGAATTCTCTTCTTTGATGTCAACCCTCCTCTCATTTCTAAGTTTGGCTTTTTTGGAAAGGATATTGATTTCTACACCAACAACATTTAGTTGAATTTTTTCTAGGGTCTCTACATCTCTCTCTCTAAGTTGGTAGGCCATGTCTACCTCAAAACAATTAGAGAATTTGAGTAGCATGGAATATGAAGTGGGTTTAAGGTCTGCAGGAATAGAATTGTAGATACTATTGTATCTAGTGAAAAAGTCTTAGACAGACTCAGTAGGAGTTCTTTTAACAGCATCAAACTCAGACAATATTTGTAGGTGATTTTTTTTCTTTTCCCATTTATTTAGGAAATCTTTGTGAAAGGTAGCTAAGTCTATTATAGTACCAACACCTAAATTTCTAAACCATGTTTTTACTTCTCCAGTTAAGCTTTGTGCAAACAACCTCATTCGGACATCAAATTCAACTATCTCATAAATTTCCCAAAAATCATTCATTCTAGTGATATGTTGTTGTGTAGTAATTTGTGAACAATTATCAAATAATTGGATATCCAGTTGGTAATTTTGGTGCATGTCATGGAGGTTTTGAGGTAAGACCAAGGGAGCATATCTGGCTGCCATGGCTTGATTTTTTGCTAAACTAGGAGGTACAGTAGTAGTGGCAGGGATAGTGCTAGTTATAATAGTAGATGTACTGAAGGCTGTACTTGAAGAGCTTGGAAAAGGGGATGAAAAATAAGTGGTATGGCTAGTGCTTATCAAGCAAGTGGGTGCAGTGGTAGTGGATGTCGTGGACTGAGTAAATGATGGAAATACTACTTTAGGCCGGCAGTTGCACTCTGCAGACCAACACGCTTTTGGGGGGTGAACTGACAGTGGAATCTATAAATGAAGTGGCAGCATACAGAGTAGAATCTGCTGCTAGAAAAACTGTGGTGTATAGTTGAGAAACTGGAGATCTAAATTGAGACAAAAAATTGGCTAATTTGATAGCCTCATCAATGTCTTTAATTCGTGTAACACTTACCCTTTATACTGGACTTTGAATTTCAGTTTTTTGTGATTTTATAGGTGCTGAAATAAATTTCTATTTCTCATTCACAAAAGAAGTAAAAACAGGATCTATAACAGTTTCCTTTAAATCAGTTTCAGATTTATTTCTAAATAATGAGTTTTCAAATTTGAAATAAAAATCTATATATGATAAGCTTACTAATTCTTTGGGTAAAGAATCAGCCTTTCTCAGGGGCACTTCAGTTTCTAAGCTAAGAGTTTGTTTTTTCTTTTTTCCTATCTGGTCTGGATTTTCTACTATATCTGCAGGGTGGGGATCAGGGTTGGATCTAGTATAATATACTTTCTTTGGAGCCAGAATGATTATTGTATAAATACCCACAACCTTTAAACTTAAGCTTAAAGTAAAAAAGATATGTTTAAAAAAGAAATTCTCTAAGTTTAAACTTAAAACTGGAGAGTGGTTAGTTCCCCATTATGGTCGCCAGTATGTTATTACCCTAGTAATTCTTAGGTCGTGGGATTTTGGTTTATATTTAAAGAAAACCAGGGGTAACCAAGAACCTCTTTTGAAATCTAGGATCTAACCTTCCTAGATTCTAGAGAGGGATCTCTCCTCAACATTTAGCTTGATTTTTGTTATAAGATTTTAGGCTAGGTATGATTAGACAATTGGTTTGTTTTGAAATTTTGGTGGGAATAAAAGGTACTTCAAGGTAAATCACAAAGGGATCTTCCAGACCATTGGGCTATGGAGTCAACTTCTTGGAAAGCAGAGCTGGGAAATAAGGTCAAAAGAGCAAATGTACTAAGGGCATGGTAGATGACCTTCAAAGGGAAGGGTTTTGAATAGGCTTTTTGATGAAATGACAAGATCTGAACAAAAGGGAAATTAAGAATCCTTAAGTTACAGAAATGAAGATGAAAGAAATGGGTCAAACAGGGAATAAGAGCATTTAAGAACTCTTAAGTCCAGTTATTAGCAGAAAACATATCAATGAATAACTAGTAAAAAATAGGGAGCTTTTGACACTAATCCTATTTAAGCTTTCCTAGTCAATCATTTAAGACAGAAAACGTGTAAATGTATGTATGGAACTTTAGAAAGATAAACAGTGAAAACAAGAAAATACTTCACTTATCTGATTAGCACAAGAATCCTGAGTTATGATGTCTATTTGACTTAGTTCCAGTCTATTTCTTTACAAATCGACTCACACAAACTCCAATGTATTCAGAAAAAATTTCTATAGTAGTCTTGACAAATTTTATTCCACCCTTAATACTTCAAAAAGAGAAGTATTTATACAAATTTATTGTTTACAAAATATCTAAGAGATATGAGAATATATCTAGGCAAAAATAAAGATTATTACATAGAAAGAGGGACATTTGCAAAACAAACTGGCAAGTTGTCCTCTTATCAATAAAAAATAGGACTAATTATCTTAACTTATTGCTTTGTTGTAGTTGCTGGAAATGCTTGCTGGCACTTGGAAAAATATCTTGTTAGAAGATAGCTTGGAAGACACTCTTTCCAATTCACATCCTTTAACCTGTGCTTTATCTTTGATATTCTTTACACTGTTTTCTTACTGCTTGACTGCTGTAAAATGAGGAAAAACCTGCAGTAAATTTTTTTTTGATTGATACTCTTTGACTCTGATTATTACCCTGATACACTTTAACTACAAATATTACCCTTTAGGCAACAGTAATATTCTACTTTTGTTTACAAACCTTTGTATTAAATCAGTGAATTCCTGCCATTTTTCTGCACTGGGAATTATCATGTTCTTCAATTTCTTGTAGCTCTCATCTGCCTCTCTGTACTTGTAAAAGTTGGGCTTGATAATGAAAATGTGTTTAATCTCATTTTGTAGAAAAAATAAGTTCTCAAAATACTCCAAAATAACTTTGCCAGTTGGGGACCCTTGTGGTAAAGGTTTGCTGACTTGCTCTTTGGAATAAGCCCTGGTTTTCTTATCATAATCCTTTTGCGCCATTAAATTTTCATTTAAGGAATGAATTTCCGGAAGGTCTGCTTGTGTTAGTATAGTGTATTTGGCCAAAAGATTGTAATTGGCAAGTTCATGTCTTTACATTTGTCCTCCAAATTTTTCATCATATTCCTTTTATTCAGGACTTTCTTGATTTGTAGTATGATTTCAGTCCTATCCTAAATTTTTAGCTCTTCAAGCTCCTCTCTGTGTTTTATGTTCAAAAATGCAATAATTTTCAAATCTTGAGAAGGTTTGTCAGCGACTTCTTCTTTGTTTTTCTGAATTTCTACTTCTGTTTCCTTGAGTAAATCCTTCTGCTCATAAATGATTTGGATTGAAGGCCACTGTAGATGTATGCTTTGAATTATGTTGTTCCAAAGATAATTCTTGATATATGATACATGTTCACTGATATTAACCTCAAGTACGTAGAATCTTCACCGTCTTGAAGTTTGTTGCTGGCTCCCGCTCATGTAATATCCCTCGCATAAGCCACCATAAAAACTCTCATAAAATGAGGGTTATCAAATAATTAAATATTATTAATTATTATATTGATATTAAATGAAGAATATTCTTGTAATTGTTGATTATAAGAATATTGGAAGAATTATTTCTTAATTATTTTATTTATAATAATTTATATTCTTCCATGGAAATAAATTATATTTCCAAGTTGGTATATTTATGAGTTTTAGAAATAATGAGTAATAGATTTGGAAAAAGTATGGATAAGTGATATTTTTCTCATAAGGAAAAAGAAAATCTACCTTTAAAAATAAAGGCATGAGGGATTTATGGAATGCTTTTCTGATTTAGGAAAAATCAGATTTATGGAGGCTTTATGGATTGCTTTTGTGATTTAGAAAAGCTGGAATGCTTTTATGATTTAGAAAATATGGAATTATTTTATGATTTAGAAAAAGATGGAATACTTTTAGGATTTAGAAAAGCTTGAATGCTTTTATGAATTAGAAAAGATGGAATTCTTTTATGATTTAGAAAAAAGTTGGAATACTTTTATGATTTATAAAATCTATTCCATTTTAATTAATTCTATCTTTTATTATAATCCCATGAGAGAAATAGAAGAGGGAAATGGGAGAATACATGGAGAATGGAGCCAAGGAAGAGGAAGAGAGTATTTCAAGCATGCATCAAGAGATGAGTAGCCATATCCTTTGAAAATATCTTTGTTTGCATATGGACCATGATTATATAATGATTGAATTTATTTGCAATAAAAATTTCAGTGTATTAAAAGCTAGATCTACACTTATTTATGCATTATTTTGATAAAACCCCAGGGGGATCTTGTTTAGAAGGATGAGTAGTTCCAGAGCTGGTATAGATCTGATGTTTCAGCCATATATCAGTTGTATATCTAAATATTAACCTACATCAGCTGAAGCTCCTCATATAAAATGTTGTCAAGTCTTTCTGCAGCTTTTCCAATTGTTTCTGCTATTATTTTTGAAGGATTCTTGCTCTTGCTTCAAGTAAATCCAATGCTTCTACAGAGGAACTTGATTATAGATCTGATTTCTTGATGCCATACTATAACATGAGTCTAATGGCTGATTTCTAGTGTCTTCCAGCAGAAACTGCGCAATTTCTACAGGACGGTTTCTCTATTTACCAACTCTCTCCTTTAGCTGATTTTCAGCTAGTGTTGATTGTGGGAGATCTGTTAAAACCTCTAAACTCATTTATTTTTGCTGAAACTTTTCTTGAGGTCTGACATAGCCTAAAATAAGGGAACCCATCCCTGTTCTACATTATTTTCACACTGGCTTGCTTATACAATGTCCTCCTTGAGCCTATTGCAGATTTTCCTGAGAGTGGAATTTAGCGCTTCTTCCTTGGTTGGTTTTTACTTATCTTTTGGATCCATTGTTTAGATCTATAGATCTAAGGTTCCTAAGAGCAGAAAACTCTAAGATGAGTGTGTCATTCCCACACTTGCTGTGTTCCACCATTCTTCTATAGACAGAGTCTGGAATGGGCCAGGAAGCCTCTGGATTTCACCCTTCCTTGTGAAGGTGATGCATCTAGTAAATGCCCTGCCAGTCTATATCTGGTTTATATATATTGGTGTAATTCCATATTGCTGTGATTCCATAGTGGAATATCTTAAGATATTCCCTACTGAGCCTATATTTTCCCATTTGGAACATTGCATAATTGTATGCAAGGAAATAATTATTGTGTTAAAACTCTTCAAAATGAATAGAAGATAAAAATATATCCTTGTATGCATTATTGGATTAGATTCTTAGAGAGGAAAAAGAGTAATCACAAGCTTTATTATGTAAGATTATTTAGAGAAACATATATGCTTGCATGCATGGGAAAAATATATTTTTGAGTATTAGATTTCTAGAGAAAAGGAAGATGCAATCACATAATATTTATTGTGTTAGCCTTCTTTTGGGAAAAATAATATGTATTTTTCCAACCTAAAGGGGTAGCTATGGTATTAGCTTTATCTTCGGAGAATATTATGCATAGTTATTGGTTATATCTTTTGGATGAGAGGGAAATGTCACTTTGCATGCATGAAATGATAAGTGGTATGCGTTTGACCCTTGGAAAAGAAATGTGTTTATTTTTCCATGAAATATTTATTTGGTTTCTTTTGGAAAGGAATATATGTTTTACATGCAGGAAGAACAAGATATGTTATTGCATGCACAAAACTATAACTTGTATGTTAACTTTGGTTGAAATAGAGTTGGCATTGTTATACATAGTAACCATTATGAATAGAGCTTGGGTGGAAAATATGCTTTTGGAAAAGAACATGTATTCACATGCGTAAGTATAACATCTATTGCATTAATCCATATTGAAAAGAAAACATACGAGTAGGCAAAAAGAGAAATTGCTTGTTGGGATAGTTATCTTGAAAATATTGCTACGCATTTGCATGCACAGTATTATTATATAGTATGTTAGCTTTCTTTTGGAAATAATAGGAAAGTGCATGCAAGATTTTATTAGTGTTTGGTGGAAAGAGGATGCTTGATATTGATTTATTTGTTA
The DNA here is from genome assembly GCA_034641835.2 of Pinus albicaulis. NCBI lineage: Eukaryota > Viridiplantae > Streptophyta > Pinopsida > Pinales > Pinaceae > Pinus > Pinus albicaulis. The sequence continues at coordinate 29,716 of JAXQQM020079874.1, read as the reverse complement.
CTAATGCATGTGAAATGATGTTAAATAAGGAAACTAATGTCAATGTGGTTATTTTTTATAAATGCATACAAATATTTGTTGAAGTGTCACAAATAGAGATTGATTATTGGTTTATTAATATTTTATCTAATCATGATATCAAGTGTGCTGACGACATAAATGGCAGGAAAGAAGGATGACTTGAGAAAAGGAAATTTCAAGTTTAACATTGTGGAAGATAAAGAGTTGTTAGTCCATGCAGGTTTAGTAGTTCCAATTGCACAATGATCCCCTCAAGGAAGCAGTCTGACTACAAAGACAGAGATTGATGATTCGTGGGTAAATGGTATCATGATGATTGTAATAACTTATAGCTAGTTATGTTTCGTTTAAGATTATTTTTATATGTAAATTTTATTACAATGGTCAAGGGATGGACTCCCTTATAACCATTGAGTGAGGGGTGACAATCCTCACGACCCCCTCTCTAAGTTACAACGTCAATCTACTAGGAAAAGAATACTTTATTATAAAGTGAGGTGACTAAAGTGAGGTGACCCCTCTTATTTCTCACTTTATTTATTATTTCTAGCTAAAGCGGCAAAATAAAGCAAAAATGCAATATTCCAATTAGCAAGGCTAATTGGGAATATTACAGTTTCAAAGCTTGAGAAGGTTTGTCAGCCAGTGCTTCTTTTGTCTTTTGAATTTCCAGCTGTGCTGCCTTGAGTAAATCCTTCTGTTCATAAATGATTTGGATTGAAGGCCACTGTAGATGTATGTCTTGAATTATGTTGTTCCAAAGATAATTCTTGATATATGATACCTGTTCACTAAGATTGACCTGTCGCTGTAGAATCTTTACCTGCTCTTGAAGTATGTTTGCTCTCTGCTCATGTCCCTTGGATGTAATCAATGCATCTCTTTTTGATGTTTCAAGATTTCGGATGGTGTCTTTCAAGTTGATTATTACTTTATTTTTTAGGGACATGTCTTCCATAGCCTTTACTATGTCAGTTGTTTCACCTATTTGATTTACTTGTGATGTAAATGATGAAGTGGCAGAAATATCTTTAGATGTAATTGACACTGCAGTTGCCAATACTCCTTTTGGTGCTAAATGTTCTGCCAATGTAGAAGGAACAGCAGTACTGACTGTTGGAATGGAGACTTCATGTGCTTTTTTCAATGTTTCATTTTCCTTCATTAGAATTTCTGTTTGATTCTCCATTTCTTTGATCCGAGCTGTCATCTTTAAAACAAGCTGCATTAATTCATCTTTTTCTGTTTTCTCCTGAAGAATTTCTTTAGTCTGTGGGTGTTCACTCTGTGGAAGTTTAAGTTGCTTTCTCAAGGCAGCAATATCTTCATTCTTTTGCCTTATGAGAGTTTTAGCAACTTCAATATTGGAGGGATCCACTCCAATTTCTATCACCAAGTCTTATAAGGACTTGATCCTCAAATCCTTAGCATGTAGAGATGCTTTATCTAATTTCATTTGAGTTAGTAAATTAGATACTGTCTTTTGAAGCATGGTAGCATTCATGGTTTTGTTAACTACCTTTGAATACAGCATTTCTGAAGCACTTCTATAAAACTCTATCTAGTCAAGTTCATGTATGGTATCTGCTTTACTTCAAACTCTATTTTCCTGTAATTTGTAGCTGACTTTGGGTCTGTAACCATTGGCTGGAGAAAAGACACAATCATTTTATTTGCTGAATAATCAAAAGCCGTCACAAGTCTGTCTTTGTCTCCTGGTTTAGGAGTTTAGAATAGACCTCATTCTTAATTTCCTCATTCTTTTCTCTAATCTGTTTGAACTTTTTCTAGATGTCGGAATCCGTTTCTTCTACTGCTCTAGAAGAGAAGGGAACTTCTGTATTTATCTGTGTTTCAACCATTTCTTTGCCTTTTCCCTATGATAGTACCTGCTCATTCTGAATTTCTTTAAATGTTTCATTGACAATTATTGTGGATCATCTGTTTGTTGATCATTGTTGTTTGATTGATCTTCATTGTCATCTATTTCTATGGCCTTTTCTTCTTCTACAGTAATCATTCTGGCCTTCTTGCTGCAATTTGTCTTAAATTTATTTTCTATAATGGTTTCTGCTAAATAGCCTTCTTCTTTTCTGGGTCTTTTATTGGACACTTCTGTTTGTTTGCCAATTGTAATCACCTGTGTACTATCCCTCTGTTTTTCCTGCATGTTATCTGTTTGCATTTTTTGAATATCATCAATCAATGTGTTTGCAACCCATTCAATCTGATTAGCATACTTTTCAATTTGTGGCTTTGAATCATGGAGGAATGGAGTTAACTTACACTTGACCCTGAGGTTATTTATAATACCTTGAGGGTCATAATTCCAATGAAAGCTTTCTTGGAATTTAAATTCTGATAATTTGTTGATTATCTCTCTCAAAGCATCTCTGCTATTGACTATGAAGGGGCCAATTTGACTTTTCAGCTTGAACTGTGCTTTCTTTTTGGAAGCTATGAAATTCATTGCATCTGCATTCAAGATCTGTCTTAAGTACTCCAAAGCAAAAATCCTGGTAGTTAGAAACTTGGGTAATCTGTAAGGAGCCAGGAGTGCACCATACACTCTGATTTCTGTGGGACTTTTGTACAAATACCAGTCTCCTACCTTACAGTTTTCAGACAACTGTAAAATTCTTTTGATTTCTTCATTAATCCTTGGTGGCTCTGCTTTGTTCAATAAACTCATGGCAAGTTTAATAAACAAATCATTGAATTCCTTGTAGCTATATTCACTGTTGTTTTTTCTGAGTAAAGAAGTCCAAAATATCACTGAAAGAGGTTTACCTTCCACATCCATCTTCTGTAATGCAATTGGGAAATTTTCTGCCTGAAAAAATAGAAAGAGATGTAACAGATAGGATGAATATCTGAATACTCCTTCCTTGGGTAATTTTGTCAACTGATAATGCATATTATCGGCAATGAATTTGACAAAGTTGAAGACTAGTTCTGGATGTTGTCTTGGGGACAAGGTAGAGAGGAAACCTAGAATGGAGGCATCTATAAACTCATCATTAGCATAGCCTAGAATGAATGAAAGCATGGAAATGATTTGTCTAGAGCCCTCAGGGAAATCAAAAGTGTCATAAGGTGGATTTACCTTAGGAAGGTTAACATGATTAGGCATGAAGTTTTGAAGGATCATAAACTTCCTAGGGAAATCCAAATCTAAATACATCTGAGTCAAATATTCAATGGACAATGATACTACTCGTTTATCATGGCTTATTTGGAGCATATCATTGATGGCTTCAGCAGTTATGTAAAACATGACTCTTTGTTTACCACACATCTCTGGTCAGGGATATAGTGTAACTGACACAACCTAATGAAATCTTGAGCTTGATGGGTAATAGGAACCACGTATTTAGGCAAGTTGGAGTCCCATACAGATATATCATTTTCCACTTTCTTCTCAAATTTCTCATGACACGAACTATGTACTTCAAGTAGATCGAACTCTAAGGTAGTATCAGCAATTCTATAGTCTAAATCAATCAAGGGACTGTTCTCTTCAGAGGTGACAAGTGGCTGCAAAGGTCTAACTACTTCAGTGGAATCTGTAGTTAGGGCAGGAGTAGGTTTATCGATTTTTTAAGGTTTAGGGTTTGGAAGCTTGCTGGATGCAGGCTTCTAAGGTTTGGGACCTCCAGTCCTAGGAGTGACCTACTTTTTTGTCATTTTGAATAAAACTGAGCAAGATTAGACTGTTTGCTTAGTTTCTGCTTAGTTTCTTTTGGGAAATAGAAGGCAAATTGAGTTGCTTTAGGAAGAATTCAAAATCTAAGCGAGGGTTTTAGGATGAAAATGTAGACCTACAATGTGCAGAAGACTGGAAAAGGATTTTAATGGCTTTTTCTGTAATTCAAATGGATTTTAACCGCAGAAATAGCTTTTGGATGGTCAAAAACTCTTTAAAACTGAACTAGGCGGAAGTGGCAAATTCTGAGAAAATTTTGACAAGGTTCCCCCTGTTTCTTCAAAGTTTGAATACTTTCAGATGAGTAATTTTGGTTTATATATTCAAAGTGGTTTAATTTTTTTCTTTAAAATTAAGAATTTGCAGGTCGGATTACTGAAAAATACCTTGAACAGGTATGGTTGCGGTCAAAGAGGGTTTCCAGGTTTATACCATTCTTCAAACTAGTCGCATTTGCTTGGTAGAAGGCGCGGAGAGTATTTGGCGGTGAATTTCAAAGGGGAAATGGCTTCAGAACGACAAACTAGTTCGAAAATGGCTCTGCAATGGTTCTGTGAGTGATTACTGGCGTAAAGGTATGTAAATAATAAAAACTAAGGTTAAAATCTTAAGTTTTATCGATATACATAACATTTATTATAGGTCGAGCTCAAATGGCGGGAGTGGTTTTTGCATTAAAGGCGAAACCATTAGTGGTTATCGCATTGCTCCTAGGCGATAAATGGTTTTTCACTTTTGGAATGCGATCCAGTAGAAATGAGACACGTAGCAGATGGTGGTTTCATGAAACAGCTTTTATCGCATTATTTTTTACAAACTTTGTCCGATCACTTTTGTTATGCGATATTGAATGTGTTGTCGGATTTGATCGCACGATGAGACCGGTTGAGATTTCTTGGGAAGCTGCGGGGTAAGGAAAGGTGGGACCCGGGTTAAATGCCAGCCGTTTATTCGATAGGTATGATCAACGGTTGAGTTTTAATGCGATGAGGAGTGGTGGGGCAAGGGAATGTTTTATCGCATTAGATTTGGACCGTAGAATCAAGGCGAGCATTGGTGATCGGGCGGCTGGGGATGAATCGTGAAAATGTTGGGTTTAATTCAATGGATTAATAGGTTTACGTATATATAAACTAGGTTTATATACAGGGTAAAAATGCATGGGGCGGGTTAATGAAGATTTTAACCAAGGTTTGATACTTATATGAAACATGATGTTTCACATATTATGAAGGGGAAAAGGCTTAAGGCAAAATAGGCTTGGGTTTTTAACCTTGGGTTAAGGGTAATCGGGAAAGGGTACAATGATGTAAGTATTTTTTGTGCGCTGTTTTAAATACACAGAATGTAAATAAAATGCGCCCTTTTGTATTATTTAACTTTATTATATAGTTTTAGACTGCGGAGGGGTCTAAAAACCATAGGGGAAAGGAGTATATTTTTATAGGTAGTTTTATGTCAAAGGGGTGATTTCGGGATGTTATTTCAACATGTGATTAATATCTTTGACACAAAAGCATATAATAAGGGGGTTTTTTGGGATTTTGAATAAAAAGAAGTTATTTTAATAGGACTAGGATATTTGATAGGGAGTTAATAAAATAGGTTAAGTGTAAATAAGGACAATGAATACTCAAAATTTCATAAATAAAACTAAGGAAAGTGAAATTTGGAGTAAAGCTTCATTTTCATAATTCATTCACTTTTACTTAGTATATCATGTTTTTTGAGGGTTTTATGCTTTGTAAAATGGGGGAAGTTAATTAAATGAGCCTTTATGTAACGTTTAAGCAAGAAAAGAGTTCTTACTTATGAAGAAAAATGGTGATAAGTGCATGGAGGGGTAAATGATAAAAATTTCTGGGATTAATATAGAAACTTAACATTTTCAACTAGTCAGTCATTGAGCCTTGGATCCGGTCCCAACAGAAGTCAAGGAAATGCCTTGAGCCTCGTTGACTGATAGTTTAGAATATCAAATTGCTATGGGAAGCGGAAATTAGTTATTTATAGCCTGGTGAAATATATTTACAATGATGTTTCCCACCTTCTTCTACCTACCCAGTCATTATCTTCTAACATTTTTTCTTCTATTTTGATCAGGTGCATTTGAACTAGCAACCTTACAACCTTTTATTCTTTTTGTAAGCAGTAAACTATCTAATTCTACACTTATTGCATCCAAGAATCCAGATTAAACTGTTGGATTCTTTTATTCTCTACCTAACTACTGAATTGTCATGATTAAACTATATGACAATTCTTTATTCACTATCTACAACAAGTAAAATTGAAACATGACAAGTTAAGATTAAATTGTTCAACTCATCATGGATTATGGCATTTATTGACACTCCACCATAATCAACTGCAAGAAGTAAAAGTAGTGGCATTTAAACTTGCACACTTTCATGTTTTATTCATCATTTTTCTTTTGGGGTATATTATTTTTTCTAAGTCTTTTGATTTTTCTTTTAGGACTTTTTACCCTCTTTTTGATATATATATATATATATATATATATATATATATATATATATATAATTTTATTTTATTTTTTTAACAAAATATGGGAAAATAACTTGCAGAAAGCAAAGTTTGTACATATTCACAAGACTACCATCAGTCAAGTCAAAATTATGAATCCTATATTTATAGGTTGCTAACAGGACTACAGCGATATAACTTTTTCAGAGGTGTTTGACAAAGTTACCCAGCAACATCAATGCAATAATTTGCTTAATGAGCTCAGCACCAAATCGACATGCAGCCCTTACTATATGCAGGAGTATTCATCTATCGCAGATGGTGGTATATTTTTGTGTCAGCCACCAATGATGGATTTAGGAAGGGAAAGAGGTCAAGTTACTCACTACTACAACGTTAACTGGCTTCAACCTTATTTTGGAGTTATTTTTAGGGTGTGTAGAAATACTAGAGATTACTTGGATTGACCATTGCAGACTCTAGACTCTACTGTGAACTACTTTGGTGATAACAGGGATTGAGGGACCAGACAGAAATATAGATCAGGGAGTGACCTTGTATGGCAAGAAGGGTCAATCTTCTAAAAATACAATCGGCAGGAAACTAGTGACCATAGGACAAAAGTGCTTTTTCTGCACTCTTGGATAATGCAGGAAACTCACACAAGAGAGGGGTTTGATCTTAAAAATGGGTACACCATCATGGAGCTAGGAACCTTTTGCTGCTGCTATGATCCATTGACTTTATTTCCATGCTATATATATAGTAATTCTCTGATGAGAATGACATTTGTAGAAGATAGACAACTCCACAAACTTGAAATCAACCTAAGGCTATAATGCAGTGTAATCAAACCTTGTATGCACAGAAAAATGCTGGATCAAAGCCAATTGCACTTGTTAATCACAAATCATTAAGTATTCGCTATGGAACACAACTGAACAAGCCCAAAATTCAATTTTGCTATGATTGAGATTTGGCAACTTCAGCATTTTTCTAGGGGTTCACCTACTTGCAGGTCCCAGGAGCACTCTTGGTAGAGCTACGCACCCAGGTCCCCAGAGCACATAGCAGCATCTGGGAGTGCATTCACAAAATTCTCGTGCATTCACAAAATTCTCTAAGGAGCACAAATGCAGCTGCCACACTTTGCCCAAAACTGCAGTTTTAGAGCAGCTGCGACCCCAAGGAGGGTCCACCTGCAACACTGCTACAAATTAACAAATATTAATCTATTTATATTAATACAATGATTTCCTATATAACTTTTGAAAATGTGATAACATCAAAATTTAAACACATTCATGCTATTGTTTGAAATAGGCCAATGTTAATTACAAAATCCTAAAACAAGACCACAGATAATGACGGAGGCCAAAAGTGCGTTGTGTTACTTTATCTAATTCAAAAAGATAACTCAAAAAGTTTCTAAGCAGTATAAAAAATGAGAAATGTGGATGGAAAATGGAACTGTCTAAGAAAATTTTAGTCTATACTTCAAAAATGCACACTATATAAGATCAACACAGATTTGGGAAGCATTGTCTTTTGACCTGTTGCTTTGAACTTTTGTGAGGATCTACAGCAAAATGGACTTCGTGCATTAGGCGTTCAATCATGTTGATTGTATATGGCCGATCAGTCTCAGGGTTGATTGTCTTCTCCATCACAATTGTTGCAATGTCACGGAACTGGCTTGATAACTGAGATTCTCTCTCCTTTCCCGCAATTTGGAGCTCACCTTTATTAAGAACCTGATCATCATAAATCATGATAACCAAACAATTTTAGATAAAGTTTCAGACAACGCACACTCCAAACTCCATTATCCTTTAGGTAACAATAGGAAGTTGATAATGTCGTTAAGTTAGACTTCGTAACTATGCTTGTAATAACAAAATACATTAAAAAATTCAATAACATATAAGATGGAGAACACTCAGAGAAAAACCATGTGAAAAAAAGCTAAGCTATGTTTTTACTTTAAGGCTTGCATACATTTCGGATCCGCATTAGTGGGAACACCCAACTCTTTAAAGAATACAAGGATATCTTTGCATGGATTTATTGGGATTTAAAAATGATCACCCCCGCATTGTGTGCATAAAATAGATTCATCACACCGAGTGAACCCAGTGAAAGGACAGCTGTATTGAATTAATCCTAGGAATGTTTCTTGGGTTGATTGGGACAATTGAAAGTTTATATGCTACAAGGATCAATCTTTAAGGTATAAAAAGGTGTCCCCACTTTTGCTAATCCCCAGAAAGGATAGTCTGCTGCAGAATTTTATGTACTTTTTACTATGGAAAGCAATATAAAGACAAATCCATTCCCCATATCATTCACTGATGCCATATTGGAAGAAGATGAAGATAAGATGACCCTTTGGACTATAGCAAATATGTTACGAACATATATATATATATATATATATATATATATATATATATATATATATATATAATATGTATAATTAATGATTATGAAATGACATGTCTCAAAAGAATATGACTATTAGTGAAAGGGCACTCCACTTATCTATATATACGGGGCCCCATTGTACTATCATATGATATCTAAGTTGCCAGGAAACGCAAGTTCGGGTACGGGGATGGGTTCGTCACTTTTTGAAATAGGGGGTGTGGGTTCGTCGAGGGCAATACTATATATATATATGAAATTCAAATTATCAATTTTCAATTTTGAAATCTTCCAATTTACAACAAGAAAAATAAAGAATTCAACATTCACAATGAAATTTCAAAGTTAATATCAAGCAGAGAGATATGAATCATGATAATAGATAAATATTATATGTCCAGGACTCCATGTTTATTTTTGGTAGCATCGGAAGTTCTCTAAGTCTCAAATTTTGTGGAGAGGCTTAGGCACTGGTATTCCAAAGAACCCAGAAACCGTTTGTGAAAATTCCATTCGGATTATGTTTTATTGTAAAAATTAATTATTTTAATGGAGACCCTAAGTCTAACTTAGGGAAATTAAATAATTAAAGGGTATTAATAAAATAGAGTGAGAATGATCTAGAAAAAACGAAAATCAAGTCATGTTATAATCTTAATCGTTGATTAGAGATCTAATCTCGGTCGTTGATATCCCAACGATCAGACTATAAAGGAAGACTTGAGGGTCATTTGGAAAGACACACCGAGTGAATCAAGTGATCAAATTCTTCTGACGGAGTAACTGCTCAAACGAAGATCAGATCTAAGTGATTCTAGCGCAGAGAGGAGCAGAGTAGCTTCCGGAGAGAGTAATTTTCTCAATTGGAGAATCATCAGTAGAGAAAGGCAGAGAGACATCCAGCATAGCCAGTGCAGAGCCCGTTAGGCTGACACGGAGCCAGCGCAAAGCCACGCAGCGGATGCGTAGTGGCTGAGAGGGTTTCCAAGATTTATTGTTGAATCAATTACAGAAGCTAGGAGTCGGGGTGTGAGACCGGGAGGCTGAGATCTGAGATTCTAGGGGTCAGATCGATCCATAGTTGGGGTGACACAATGCCCAAAGAGGGTGACACAGTGCCTAGAGAGGATGACGCAAGGACTGCGCAGTGGCAACGCAGATCCTGCCAGGGGCACCTCATCCAGTGACCGGATCAGTTGGATTTTCCAATGATTGAGTGAGGTAAAACTCACATTCTTTCTACCAGTATTTCTCTCTTTGTAACTGAATAACCCTTGAAGTATTCAATAATGTATTCAAAAATTGATACTGATTAACAATACAAACCCTCAGATTTGTTGCACCGGTTTTCCCGCATTGGATTTTGGGACTTAGTCCAAAATAAAGGTGTCCTATGTGTGATTCGTTCTTTGCTCAGTTTCCTTGTTTCAGAATCGTAAAGTGTTAGGTGTAGGCTACTTCAGTAATTTACTGCAATAATTCATGAAGAAATCTGAATTAATTCTGTAATGTAATTTACAAAATAGGAGTAGTAAATTCAGTTGGTTGTAGTAGGATTCCTGAGATTGTTAGATCCAGGAATTTTCACATGGTATCTGAGCAATTGATGTGAAACAGGAAGAGCAGAACTAAGCATTGAAGTGAAGGCCAAATTGCTGCAGCAGCAGCAACAGATCGAATCCCCAGAGGGATTGCACAGTTCTTGCCAGGAGGGCTAATTTTTCGAGGTTGTCTCTCTTTGAGTGAGTCGACAGAGAGGAAAGACTTCCGGATCAAGATCTTGCGGAGGCAGAGGGAGCAGCACAGAGCCAAAGGGACGCAGTTTTCTACAGGCAGTTACTGGGCAGAGAAGCGTCAGAAGGAGAAGTGCACATAGCAGCGAATTCTTCCTCAGTGAGTTCCTTGATGAGGAATTCAGCATTTTTCCAAGATCTGAGAAGCAGATTTACGAGCTCCACAAGGAGTCCGTAAGTCTGCCTAGTGTTGCGCAGTGGGGGAAGAAGAGGAGCAGTTCGACAGTTTTCGGCTGAAATGGCATCTCACAGACTGCGAGATCAAGACCGGTTGGAGGGATCCTCCAACTACATAATCAGGAAGGAAAGAATCAAATTCCTTCTAGATGAATATGATCTCAAAGCGTTCAAGGACAATGTGGTTGTTGTACCTACAGATCCGGATCAGAACAAGAAGTACAAGTTTGATATGGCAAAGGCCAAGAGACTAATCCTTGATGGTGTCAAGGATCACATAGTCTGTCATATATCTGGCAAGAACACCGCCAAGGAGATATGGGAGGCCTTGTCCTTGCTATACGAAGGAACTTCCAAGCAGCGGAAGATGTACTTGGAGTAAGAGCTTTGGATGATCCAGATGCAGAAGGGGGAGCACATTGCTCCATTCCTTACGAGACTCAAGAGATTCGAGACCAGTTGGCAACCATGGGATCCACCCCAACTGCGGCCACTATGGTGAGGCTAGCCCTTAACGCAATCACGGAGGAGTGGCAAGTTTTTGTCCAAAGTATTCTAGGGAGGGCTACGCTTCCTAGTTGGGAGCAGATGTGGGCAGCACTTCAGGAGGTGGAGCTAAGGAGAGATCTAGTCAAGTGCAAGCTTGAAGGCAGAAGCAGGAGTGGATCGAAGATTCAAAAGGAGGAGGTGTTAATTTTGGGCAACTAGGTCCAAACTCCATGTTGTGATGCTCAGATGACGATGCCAATATTTTTATTGGATTCCTCTTTCGGAGAGGTGCAAGATCGATCTAAAGATCATCTTGATCGGATGAGCAGAACATTTATTTTGAATTAATTCCACTTATGTGCAAGGTCAGCCAGAATTGTAATGTAGGCTTGGAGCCCCAACAGATGTGTCACACACCCTCACAAATGGATATATATTGGTCAACGTTGGAGGTCATTTTCACCATCACTCGTCTCACACTTCTCTCTTGTGTCTAATTGGTTCAATCATCATTTTGGAAGCTTCTCTAACAGCAGCTAGGGTTTTTCTGTTTTGGACCTGATCTAGGGTTTCCAGCGCAGGTTCGACCAGCATTGACTTTGGTCAACGCTTGGTCCATTTGACCTCAAACTTTCCCAGAATTCTGATTTCTGTAGTCTGCATTTTTTGGCACAAAAACCAAGGTTGGGCATTGACCTTTGACCTTGCTGCGTTAACTTTCTGTTGCTGTTGTTCTACGTTAATTGGACAACGTTGACTTTTGTTGACTTTGGGTTGACTGTTGTAGAGGTGTCTTGAGGGTTGTGTAACACTTCTGGTTGGCTGACCATGAGGAGACTTTGCTAGTTGAAGCATCCTGTTGACCGTCGTAACGCACCACAACACATATATTTTGCTGATTAAGTTAAGTGTATTTTTGGCTTGTCTTCTGTCCATCTATTCGTATGTTCTATCAGCATTTTACTTTCATGTTTATGTGATTGCTATTTGATATCAGGTTTAAGTAAAGTTGCATCAAACATAGAACATCTACGAAAATTTACATGGAATCAAAGCTAAGTTGAAGACAAAGCCCAAGTCTATATTGAGAGCAATCATCGAAGAAGTAGTATTGTCAAAGACTCATGGGTACCTCAAATTATAATGGCTTCAAAGCTGATGACAAGTTGACTGGAAAGTTTGACTTTCATGCTTGGAAGATGTCTTTGGATTTGATCTTGGAAGATCAAGATGTCATGGACTATGTGCAAGGTAAAATCCAAGAGCCTGCATCATCTGCACCTGCTGCCACCAAGACGAAGTATAACAAAGGGGAAATCAAAGCTAGTCTGATCATCCGGGATTCCATCCATAAAAGTCTGGTTGCCTACATCTCTGAGCTGGGCACATCTAAGGAGATGTATGATAAGTTGGTCAATATGTTCAGGGCCAACAATGCAAATCAAGTTCTTTTCTTTAAGAACCAATTGAAGAATCTCAAGAAAGGCAGGGATGAATCCGTTCAATCATGTTTTCTAAAGTTGACAGAAATCAGGAATAACCTTCTTGCCATTGGGGAAACAATAGTTGATCGAGAAATGGTTCTCACCGCAATTGGAGGTCTCCCCTCTGAATGGCATGTATTCATTACTACCATTCCCAATAATAATGTGATTCCTGATTTTGACAAAGTATTGTCAAGATGCACTCAAGAGGAAACAAGAATGATGGAATATGAAAAGGAAGGTAATGTTGCCTTCACTGCTCATGCTAAGAAGAAGAACAATGGTGGTCCGAGGAACCATGGAAGAGTCGAGGCCAAAGGAAAGAAAGGAAGATATTACACATGTAACAAGTTTGGCCACTATGCTAGAGAATGCCCTAATAGAAGGGATTCTCCAGGGGATGATGACAACAACAACAGGGGGAATGACAATCAAAGGAACAACAAGCTCAAAGGAAAGAGGAAGGCTCCCTCTGGTCGAAATGGAAATGGGCAACGTTTCAAAAGGTCAAGAAATTCCAGGTATGAAGAATCTAATGTTGTTGACGATAAAAGAAATGAATTCATTATTATATCTTCCCTCTTTGCTGCATCTCTACCCGACTTAGTTGATTGATAGTGGTGCTCCAAGGCACCTCTCTGGGTTTAAAGAAGTGTTTTCTGATTTGATTGAGAAGGATACTAATCTGAAAATTATCCTTGGAGATAATGCCACCTATCCCGTGAAAGGGATAGGGACTGTGACCCTCCATCTATCTCAAGGTCAAGTCCTTCGCTTGCAAGATGTACTATATGTACCTGATTAGAAAAAAAACCTTATGTCTATTTCGGCCATGGAAGACAAAGGTTTCAAGGTGGCATTCATCGATGGGAAGGTATGCATCTAGAAGAAGAATTTCAAGGAAGCTCTTACGATTGGGTTTAGAGTTGATACACTCTACCAGGTTGGAGGAAGTCCACTAGGGGCTATGACATGTGATACAATTCGTCAAACCAAATCAAGGCACCACAAGTATGGACACCTTCATTACACAGCCCTTCTCGAAGCAAGGAAGGTGGTGACAGGAATGCCCAAATTCAAAATTGACCAGGAAGATGTATGTCTAGGTTGTGCCGAAAGAGAAGTGGAGATATGCCACGATGTTACCTTTGATGAAGATGTTTCCCTCAGGAAAGTGATAAATCTTCCAAGCTATGAGGAAGATCATGATGTAAGATCGGCAAATCAAAAAGAACCGAAGGATGAGATGATGCCCGATGTTGAAGGACCGATGGACCCCATTGATCTACCTCCTTCAATGAAGAGAAGACCCTCATGGCTCCAGGATACTCTCGAAGATGCCGAGAGACATATGGCCCCAAGGGGGACATTCCGTGAAAGCAAGAAGCCGAATAGATACCAAGGGTATCTAGCAGCCATGAGTACAATCGTACAATCTGAGCCTAGATCTTTTGAAAAAGTCGTAAAGCATCAAGTTTAGAAGGATGCTATTCTCGAAGAGTACGAGTCCATTATGAAGAATGATGTCTGGGATGTGGTTCAGAGACTGGAGGACAAAGCTGTTGTCACCTCGAAATGGCTCTATAGATCAGGCATGGATCTGATGGTAGTGCTGAAAAGTTCAAGGCAAGATTTGTTCCCCGAGGCTTCTCTCAAAAGGAAGGCGTAGACTATGATGATATATTTGCACTAGTGACCCGATATACCACCATTCGATCTATTATTTCCCTTGTTGCCACGCAAGGATGGAATCATCACTAAATGGATGTGAAGGTCGTTTTTCTACATGGTTCGATAAAGGAAGAGCTGTATGTGGAGCAACCTCTAGGGTTCAAAGTCCAGGATAGAGACTCTCATGTATGCAGGTTGAAGAAAGCCCTCTATGGGTTGAAGCAAGCCCCCAGGGCTCGGTACGAGAGGATAGATAGCTACTTGGTGAAGCTAGGCTTCACTCGAAGTAATGTTGATCCAAACCTTTACTTCAAGGTTGATAGAGAAAAGCCTCTCATTCTAGTTCTCTATGTGGACGATCTCTTCCTGACATGTGCTGACCCTCTCATTTATCAGTGTAAGAGGGAACTCGCTTCTGAGTTCAAGATGAAGGACCTAAGACTGATGCATTACTTCATAGGCATGGAGGTCTGGCAGAGACCTGGCGAGATTTTCCACTCTCAAGGAAAATATATTGTGAAGCCGCTGAAAAGATTTGCAATGGTGGACTGTAAGTCCGTGTCGACACCGATGGAACTCAACTTTAAGAAGTTGAGTGGAACATTGTTGGGCCTATTCTAGCAAATCCTACCGAGTATCGACAACTCGTAAGGGCCCTGATGTTCTTAGGAAACATCCGTCCGGACGTATGTTGTGCAATGAACACTTTGAGTCAAAACATGGTTGATCCTCATAACATTCACTAGGTTGGTGCCAAGAAACTCTTGAGATATCTCTGGGGCACGACAGACCATGGGCTAAGATACACCGCCGGGAGTTTGAGACTCCGTGGATATTCTGATGTTGATTGGGCTGGCAGTGTGGTGGATTGCAAGAGAACATCAGGATGCTGCTTCACACTTGGGTCTGCTTCAAGCAGGAAGTAGAAGTCGGTGGCTTTGAGCACCGCTGAGGCCGAATACATTGCAGCGTGTATGGCCTGTTGTGAAGCTACTTGGTTCTGAAAGCTCTTCAGAGAGCAGTTCGAGCTTGTGTTAGATACCATCGTTATCCTTTGTGATAACCAGAGGGGGATTCGTTTCTCAGAGAATCTCGGGTTCCACGATCGATCCAAGCATGTTGATATCCGGTACCATTTTATCCGAGATATGGTACAGCGAGGCGTCATAAGGCTCAATCATATAGGAACTAATGAGCAAGTCACGGATATTCTCACAAAGCCCTTGGGGAAGGTCATGTTCCTAACCTTCCGTGAGAATCTTGGAATCGTGGAAAGACCCTATGCTGAGGGTCATGTTAGACGATGAGCTCTAGGAGCTCTAGGGGGCTTTAGGGATAGCTTCTTGGATATCAAAGTACGATCGAAAAAGAAAATATTTAAAGGAGAAAAATGAGAAATCACAAAAAAAATGGCGAGAGGAAAGGGAAAGATTAAGGCATGAAAGAAATGTGGAGGTAGAGGATCGTGAAATAGATGTAGAGGTACATGACAATGACGAGGAAATGAGAAATGTTGAGGAACTTGTCAACGAGAATATAATTGATATCAATGTCACCGGTGAGTCAATTTAGTTTCTTCAATTTGAATTTTGTATTTTGTATACATGTCAATTTCAAATTAGAATTTTTAATATTGTTTTTTTATGCAGGGACAACATCAAATCCACAAGAAGAAGCAACCACACATCCAATTTCACTGCAATTAATTGGAAGTTCCAATAATGTTGTATACAACTACAAGTTTCTAGAAAATATGGATGCAACTAAAATTGAAGAATTGGGACCACCATTGGCTAAAAGGATAGTTCGAGATAAAGTAAAATCTATATTGAAACATACTTTTGAAGGTTTATCTATCATAGCACAAGCTCAACTATTACGTGGACTTATAAAGCACAAATCTCTCACAAATGTTGTGGAATTATTGGGCATTAAAAGTGAAAAAGAGGTTTTAGCAAATGAAATGGTAACAAATAATGTGACATCGGCGCTTGGCATACTAGCCAAAGGGCGATCTAATGTTGCAAAGAATGCTCGTAGAGCACTTTTAACAGGTGCAGTTGCGAAAGGAACTTCATCAAGTCGGTTGATATCAACAACTTCAAAATTGATTAAAACATCAAGAAAAAGTTTATGGAGGCATTCAAAATTTAGAACTCAAATAGATGAGAATGATGAAGGAGCATGTTGGGCTAATATCTGCAGGCGTCCATATCATGATAGACTTCTTGATGGTGTGAGGGATAGGGTAAAAGATTTTTGGGATTCGAACTCTCGTGTGTCGCCAAATGAAAAGGATCAACTGCGACGCCGTATATCTAAGGGAGTTTATGAATCTCATTCCAAACATATAACACATGTCAGTCAAGTAGAATTATTCGAGAGCTTTATGGAGAGTAATATTGATGTGAAGATTTCCCTTAGCACATTTGTGAAGCTTAAACCATGGTATGTTAGGCCTATCACTGTTCGAAACACATGTTGTTGTCGATACCATGTAGAATTCGAATTATTGTATGAGACATTTGTAAATTTTGGCATAAAATATTGGTCAAATGACCCTCCTCCTTCAAGTGTTCATGAATTTTTATTAAATATATTATGTCCACGAGAGAATAATGAATTATTTTATAAAAAGGAATGTGTTGGTGGAAGAAAATGTGACAAATGTTCTCATTTGGCACTCTATGATGAAAAGTATCCCATTGATCCTAATGATCCCATACTGTCAAATCTCAGTCTGAATTGGAAGAGATATGAATATGTTACTTACACTCCTGTTGCAGATTCAAGCACAACATCAAAAAAGATCACTTTACTTGATGAAGAGATTCCAGTGACATCCTTTATGGAGAAGTTCAGGGTGCAAATATACAAATATATTAAGCATTGTCATATAGCACGATGGCAGGATTTACAGTTCAAGCAATCACGTGAGGTGTTCCCAAAAGGAACAATATTATCAGTGGTTGATTTCGCTGAAAATTACACGTTTAGTCCACAAAAGGAGATACAAAGTGAGTATTATCATTCAGACCAAGTATCGATATTTGTGCATATTTTGTATAGACACGCAGAGCTTGCTGTGGATGGTTTTGATAGCGATGAAAATAATCGTGAGGTGATTAAGGAGTACCATTTCTACATCAGTGATGATCGAACACATGACACGTGTTTTGTTCAACATTGTTTTAATGTTATTTATAATGATTTATTGAAACGAAGAGTCACTTTTAAAGAACATTGGGTATGGTCAGATGGTTGTGCTGGTCAATTTAAATCAGCAAGATCGTTCTATTGGTTGTCTCGTCTTCATAGGAAAATCAAAATTCGACATACATGGAATTTATTTGAGACAGGGCATGGAAAAGGAGAGCATGATGGTGCTGGGGCATGCGTAAAACGTGCACTTAGGAGGTATCAATTGAATCACTCTGCTTGCCGACTTGCAAATTCTTTAGATGTTGTTAATTGGTGCAAGGGCAATTTAAGTCATGTATCAAACCCAAGGATGGCTCATGTGCACAGGTAAGCATACACATTTAACTAAGAATATATTATACATGTGTAAATATATATATGTGTACATACATATATGTGCACGTATTTTGTTATAAAAAAAATATATAATATTTTTCAAAATTTGACTCATACATATGTGTGTGTTTTTATCAAGCAGGTACTTTTGGAATATTACAATGGGTGATGTTGATAGATCATTGCCATATAATGCCAGTGTAATCCCTAAAACAAGAAGTTTACACTCAATTAGGAGTAAGGACATGACAAATATACATTGCATTGAGAAACGAAAGTGCTCTTGCTTTTGTTATGCATGTATTGATCAGAGAGAGTCCATCGATGAATGTGAAAACCAAATTAAGAAATTTGTTCAACCATGGAAACTCGAACAATTGACACCATTGCCCCCATTTGGAAACGTGAGTGACAAGGAAATGGACAATGAAGTGGCTATCATTGACAATGATAATGATCGTGTCTCTGATATGGTTAGAGAAGGTGATGTCTTTGCTGTCATTGCACCAGAAGATAATCGAGAAAAAGTGCATTATTATTTATTACGATGCACTATGTCTAAATCCACGTTGTTGCAAGAGTATAATGATCCATCAAATTATACATACCCAATCGGTTCAATGGTGTTAATGGGACATTTCTTTGAAGAAGTAAAGAAATGTAAAGATCATATTATTTTCAAGATTACCAGCCAGAGGTTATTTATGCCCAATATAGTCACTTGGTCATAGCAAATCGACTGCAGTTGAAGCAAGTGAAGAGTAGAAAAAAACAGCGACAATGGAGGTTATCGATAGATGATCATGATGCCATTTTGGAAAATTTGCCACTAGCACATTTCATATGAGTGGAACACATTGTTCAAGATGAACAATGAACTTTGATTCTAAGGTTAGAACATATAATTGCTACAATGCATTGGACTTTATATATTTAAAGACTATATTGTGGACTGCTTGAACAAATAAATTGACATGTGGATGCTTGGATGTGTGTTGGTACATAATTTATGATGCAGATTCATCAAGGTTTTGATTCAAGATCAGGAAGCCTTTAACAAAATCCATCCGGAAATGTTGTTGTGCATGCCATTCATGTGAATACACCTTAGTAGATTGCAATCTATTTGAATGAATACATGTTGTAACAGAGCAAGAGGTCAGCACAGACATCTGTTATTTGTTTCTTCAATCTTGTTTTGTTCATTTGTGTTATGTGCTTCAATCTGTTGTTATTTGTTTGAGTCTATTCCAAGTATCAAAAAAGTTTCTTTCCCCACAAACATATACGTATGCTTCTTGTTATATATTTCACATGCTTCAATGGACATTCAATTTTTGTTGTTTGCATTGGGAAGCTCACAGCATACAGATCAGGAAGCCTTTAACAAAATCCATCCGGAAATGTTGTTGTGCATGCCATTCATGTGAAGACACCTTAGTAGATTTCAATCTATTTGAATGAATACATGTTGTTTTACCTTGCTTTCTTCTAGAGATAATTAATAGCCATGGTGGGATTTCAACCATCTTATACAGAATAAATTAAGCATCTCACATGTTTACAAGATTGTGTAACAAAGCAAGAGGTCAGCACAGACATGGGATTTCAACCATCTTATACCTCGTTCGACTATTTTTTTTATTCTTGAGTAATTTATTATCATATTTTGACTCTAATTATTATTTTAAAGTCCATAATGATGTAACTTGAAAGGTGGTGCTCTCATTTAGATTCGTTTGATGAAACAATTCCTTCCATTTGTCTGTTGCAATCAGAATGTCTGTTGGTGCTGCATTGACATCCCTCTCAGTCTGGCTTATTGATATACAAAGATTGGTTCTTGATGAAGAAGATATTCCTCAGCTTGCCAGCATAGTCATTGTGTATGGTTTGCTTAGCTAATTTATTTAATTAAGCTATGGTTTGGAGCTCACTTTATTTCTTTCTAGTAAAATTCTGTCTTTTCTTTTTATTTTCGTTAGGATGCCTGCCATCTTTTAACTAAATTAGATTTTCCTACATCCTATGTATATTCATTTTAGACAAGGTGAATCTGCACAGAAAAAATATGCAAGAGAGTTTCCCATTTCAAAGGCAGTGTATTCATTTCTCAAGGACCTAGAAGCACCCGTTAGCTATGCTGCATGGAAAAAGGGCCACATTATATGTCATCAGATTCAGTTAAAGCGATGGCTTTCAAAGTCCTTTTTGGATGAAGCTATTGTACTTGTAAATTCCTTGCTTCCAATTCCCAGTGCGATGATAGGGAGCAATTCCCAGTGAAATGTTAGTAGTTAAGAATGTGCCATCATGTTGGAGAAGCAGGTTTGTCTCTTTGGAAGATGGAAATTTTATCTACATATCTGCTACTATATAAAAGTTAATGTTGGTAATAATAAAGGTTGGTTGTGTTTCCAGAGCATTAATTCCACAATTTTTCATGTTTGTGATTGATAGGTATCTGATATACATGGTAAAGCAAGTATAAATAAAATTTATAGATATTTGAGGAGGCAATGGTTATTTTGATTAACAATACTGCTCCAGCACCACAATGCGGGGGATCTCCTTGTTTGGTGCTATCAAAGAAACCCTTGGAATGTCTTTGTTCAGATCTGGCATTATTCGAACCCGAATTTTTCATAGTCTATGTTTCAACGTCCTTGACTTACTTTTCAATGAGGCCACTTGTATCTTCGAGCGTAATAAACTTGTGAAGAATGTCTTGGTTCTGGACCCACCATATATATTGACAAATATGGCTGGACCCTTTTCTGTGAAGGATTTCAAGTATGGAGAACGCTAGCACGAAACTGTTTCTTCTCCAGTATTAACTTCTTCAGAGGAGTTTTGTTTTGCTTTGGAATACTAAAATGGCAAGTTATGAGTATGGAAAGGCAGAAAATCCTCACGTATGTACCCTTTTTGGTGTTTTAATGCACATTCCGGGGTCTTAATTGATATAGGAAGAGTGTAACTAATGGGAATAGATGCCAAAATGGAATTTGTGATATTGTATCTAGTCCTTAAGGCTCAGCAAGATCTGAAAAGACAGTACTATGTATATTCTGATTTCAACCTTTGAAATATCAAATTAAAGTATTTTGATGGAGAAAAAAATGTCTCATTATTTTCCATATCATAACACATGTACCCGAAATAAATTTAACTGGGAATTACTATTCGGAAAATACAAAAGGACTCGTGTTGGAATTCCTTGCCCTTCAGCAGAAGCTAAGGTAAGGGGGCAAAACTGATTGAAGGTAGTTTCTAGACATAGATAACCATAAAGCTTGGCATCGCACCATTTTAATTTTTGTACGAGCAAGAAAATGGGGACTTCTCACATGAATATCATCCAGGCTGTCCTTGAAAATTATAATGAGGCTGATCAAATGATAAATGAAGTTCGCCATAGCTGAAGGAATGTTGAGGATCTGCCAAAACAACTTCATGAATGTCACAATCTAAAACATTCCTTAACCATGCAAAAATAAGAACTCTACATCATTGGTTGAATAATTTCTTATCCCTGCATAAATATTCCTCAAAAAAGCATAAACAGAGGCTACTCCAGGAAGAAGTCTCTGGATTCTAGAACATGACAATGACATGGAACAGAACTATAACACCCTGGGCTCCACTGTTCTCTTAGCCTTTCAAAGCCATTGACAGAGAGATGAGGGATTCGAAGCCACCTTGCAAACCTAGCCCTGAAACTGCAACCCTATAAACAACACCCATTTGTTAGTGACAAGGTGACAGTCGCTGCCAGTGACAACACCCAGTGTGTAACTTTTGGAGATTATATATCCCAAATCATTAAGAGTGCAATTATATCATGTAAATAATATATTAAAAAGTTTGATAATATTTGGAGGTTGATTGCAAAAGAATAATCTATGGATCCATACCTATAATCCTTCTACTCTATCTAGTCAATATAATGTTGCTTGAAGTGTCAATGTCATGATGGTGACCAAAAAAATGTCAATTCTTAGCTTCTTTACTGGTTCAGATTTGAATTTAAAATAAATGTGAAACTAGATCTAAAAGAGTCCTCTCTTTTAGCCAAATCGATTTCAATATCTTGAAAGTTTTGCTAGAATAGAACACTACGGTTATGTATCACTGAATTTATTCCCCAATAAGTTTGCAAGTGCAACAATACCAAAGAAAAAATACAAGATGAGACTAGACAGTTGTTTTGGAAAGGATAACAGTGTAATAGTCGTGGAAAAAATCATTTACATCTTCATCATGCTAGTACTACTATGGTAATGTAGAGTGTGGGAGTTTAGTCTCTCACAAGAAAATTAGAAGCAAGAAATACATACAAGATAAGACCATAGATGCTTAGGGAATTTAAAGCAATCAAAGATGAAAGTTTGCTTTTGCAAGAATATCTCTCAACCAAGACTATAACAATAAAATTCCTTCAGACTTTGTCAACAGCCAGAAAACAAAGATATTATTAATATAAAATCTATCTCAATTAATCTTTGATTCTTTACACTAAAAAAAAATGATGGGGATATTTAATAAAGCTTTTGAAACAATGGCCATGTAAAATTTTACAACTAAAATGTTACATCAGATGGGAAACACCCACTTTTAAAATGTTCTACTTAGGAGAACGTTTCATTCAATCTTGTGTGCTAGATGTCAATTGAATTAACATTTTTCAACTGCTTGAACTATATTGTAACCACAACTGTTGTTAAAAAAAATGAGAAACTTTGTGTAATTACAGTGAATGTGGCATAAATTTGTGAATGTGCAAACACATTCACTATAATTGTGTCGTGTACCAGAACTCTATTATTAAAATCAAACAAGCAAAGAACTTCCCACCTGTACCACAGTACATTGATCACAAATTTGACATGAGTAAGATAACCTATAACAACTACATGTTCTACTTGATTTGGTGTGGGATTTTGCTCTACGAGCGTAAAAGTCTCATCTCATCATCTAGTGCTCATCTTGAATATAATTTAATGCCGAGGACTAAGGAAATTGGACTTTTCTCCATCTTGAATTTGGCTACTACTATTCCAAGCTTATGTACATTTCTAGTTGCTTCCATTCCTTATTGTTGCCATGATGCCTTATTTTATGACATGTTGGTCCATTTATTAATCATGTAGGATCAACAACAATACTGCTATGGCTGAAGTCTTTTCTTGAATTGACCGCAAGGTGGATTTTGGTTCCATTTTGTCAAATATGATTTGCAATCCTGAGTGGATGGAACTAATTGATGATGGAATTGATGATGATTGATTAAAGTGTTTGAAATGCACATGGTGGGTAACACCTTTCTAGTATATGAAGGACAATGTAAGCCTTAGACAATCTCATCTCCAAAGCTAGAGACATAAAATGAACGCCTAGTTAGGTATAGGAAGATACCCCTTATACTATTGTCACCTTTATAAGAGTGACCATCTGGAAAAAAATTATTGGACATATTGAAAGTCATGATCTTCTTTTTTGCATAGGTTAGCTTCTAGAAGAAGGCTGTAATAGAATATCCTCAAAATGTGAAGATTCTGGCTCATGTTGCTTCAATAAATTGAGACTGATGTCTGTTTGAACTTTGCACCAATATAAATATTTGGTTATGTTGTGGGAAACACAAGTACATGGTTAGTACCATCACCAAAAACACAGTGAAATGTGGAAACACATATGATATGGCTTGGAAACATGTTCCCTAATTTGGAAAGTTGTTTCTTATTTTGGAAATGTGAGATGAAATGCCATGTTATGATAGTGTTTTTCAATACGCTTATCATGCACTTCAGAATTTTCTTTGGATTTTATTAGGTGGACCCAACTTGGGTAATGCAAATGCTAATTCAAGGTGAAATTAGATGAGCAGTGGAGGCATATTAAAGAATACTCACCACCATCAGATAAGCAAGCTACAAGAGTTTTATGACATACAAATAAGTTTTAGTGATAGATGGGTATAGGAGGGAAAAGTTTGCCTAGAGAACTTGTCCACTTTCAAAGTGAGCTTTTTCCCTTGTGTACCCATCTGTCACTGGCTTATTTGTCTATCATAAACCTCCTGTCTTTATTGTGCATTCTCGGGCCAATCAACCCTGTTTTATTGCCTTCTTCTAGCCGACTTAGGACATGTGTTAACAGTCTCTTTCATCCACATATCAACTCCTGCTTTAGATTTTCGGTGAACATCCATGCATTAACACCACTACAAGAAAGCACATTGCCTTCAAATATTGGCACAGATTTGTAAAATAATTATACTCGATTTCAACACAGTAGAAAATGTATAATAAACAAGAAAAAAAACATATATTTTAGTCACCTTATTTGCGATACTCAACGGTTGTCATAAATAAAAATGGATAATAATAAATATTAATATGAGGTTCATCACTACACAGATTTTTCAATCTGAATAAAAGAAATCCATATTGTACTGCCGAAACTCGATTTCCAAAATATATCAAATATTTTCAGTCTTGGTTACTGCCAATTTTCTAGCAGTACAGATTACAGAGATAGCAAGGCTACAAACTATTTATTAGGCTTATAGCCAATTTTAAATCTCACTAATTACAGAAATAGCAAGGCTACGAACAGATTCCTCTTATTTGATCTCATTAGGCTTATAGCCAATTTTAAATCTCACTAATCTGTTCACTAAATCTTCATTTGTAGAAATTTGGGAACCTTCAATAAATCTTTCTAGCTGTATCATATTGTCAGCTGCCAAGCCTGATCACATTTAACTCTGTTTTCAATTTCTTAAGCTACTCAAACAATCTTAAAGCTTCCTCTCTTTCTTTGCATAAGGATTGTCGTTGTTCAAACTCAGCTTCAAACTCAGTTTTCCTTGCTTCTAGTGTGGCCTTGTGATCATCAATGAGCTTTTGGATCTCCTCCTGCAATAGCAGCAATATTATTATGGAATCCCATCAAAAATTTAAAAAAATAAAACAGTATCTGAAATCATGAGATAATTACAATAAAGAGCATGATACTAAAGTAAGAATAAGGAACTGGAGCTGCTGGATCCTGGACAAAGTGCTTGCGTTGATTAACAGTAAGCGAGGTAAAGTATTCTCCTATTGATCTTATTTCACATCAGAATACAATAAATGCATGATGCTACAATGCTTAAAATAAATGTTCCAATTTAATAAATCATCCACAGATCATTTTTACAAGAAACTCACATTCTCCATACTGACAAGTTTTTCTTGTAAGGCATACAGCTCTTCTTCTTTCTCCTTAATTACAGTTTCTCCTTTAGCAACATCCTGCACAGGGGAGGAACAAGTCACCATTGACAAAGTGAGTTGTGTCAAATTCAGCATGCAAATTTAAATAAGAGTCGTGTCAAATTTAGCATGCATCGGTCAAGTTAATGTTGAATAGTCATGTACCTCACGTTTAAACCATTTTCTTTGCTGCATCCTTGAGTTATGCTAATGAAAGGTCCAATGGTCAACCTGACTTCTTGTAGTGATTCTTGTCACAAGGGAGGTTTGGTCTTCATATACCTACAAAATTTCTTCCTTTAATGATGCTCACCACTTGCTATTCAAAGTAAAAAATTGATTCTTCTAGAAACTGAACAAGGATCGATAAGCACGATGCTAAGAAGATCAAATTGTGACTGTATATATGAATGTTGACACTATTGAAGGAATGTGATTGTGAAGAAAATCAATACGACCCAAAATGATCAAGATCATTGATATTTTAGATGGAGGATATTGCAGCTACCCCACTGCAACACCATTCTTGAATAGGATTCCTGACACCATATATAGGGGAATATTATTGTTTTGTATACAATGCAAAACTGAATGAATATAGACAATATGAATAGAGCAGAGAAGCCATATCTGAACTGATGGATGCACTTCCATATTTTCATGTACTGTACCATAATTCATATACAAATGATGAAATTGAGGTCAAGCTTATAATATTGTAATAGAAATACCATATTGCAGCTGTTGCACAGTGAAATCCATACACAAATTTGAGAGTATATAGGAATGGGTTATACCCATTATTGCCAATATGGGAAACGCTACCAATGTAGAGTAATATGAGAAACACATATATGACTAAAGCAAGACAAAATGTCATAATGCAAAAAATCATACTAAAGCATATGTCATATGACATTATAGGCAACTGAATAAAGTTATCCATAACTTCATAGACAATTGGGAAAAAGTTCTTGATTGAATAAGAAAAGATACAAAAACTAGGATACAAATTCTACAAAAAAGGCAGGTGAATCTCCTCGTACACTCTCGGATATTTTTTGAATACCATAGCAACAAAGAAAGGGTAAGAGGTTACCATGGTTTAATGTAGAGTCTCGGACCCAGAGACTACAGGATCTCCTTGAGGCTCAATCTGCATCATGTCAATATCCTCTGTACCCTGAAAAGTAGAAACCAAAGTTAACAGTCAAGTTTACGAAAAGAAATATAATAAACACTATAAATATGCTTAACGAAAAGTATCAATACCTGTGTCACGATTGGAACCTCAGAAGGAATAATCTCTTCAAGCAGCCCTTCATGTGTAGCACTAACCTGAAAATTCCATAATGTTAAGACTCGTACCAATAAATTTGTGACATAAATTCAATTTCAATTTGACATGCAAAAATATAGATAGATAGTAATGAGTAATGACTGTGGCACTTGTACATGATCGTGTCCACGATCTACAGAATAAGCACGAGGGGAAAGGCAATGTTGTTCTAGGAATGTTGTAAACTGCATAAGTTAAATAAATATATTGGCGTCAGTTTTTTGAGACTAAATGTATATATACACCAAAAAAACATGTTAGATCAAAACCTGTATGTACATACCTCGCCCATGGTGTGCATTTGCGTTGTCCTGGATTGCTCATAGTGGTCTCTACATGAGGCTGCATACTTAATAAGATCATCTCGGTCCATATCCCTCAACACACCATCTGGGACACTCACAAATGAACCCTCTCCTGCACTAGATGAAGGTTGGCTCGTCCCTAAGCCGACTTCCACCCCTCCTAAAGAAGCTGCAATATGTTCTTGTATCTTATCCCTCATTTTTGATGCAGCACTGGAGATAAGGGCTAACTCCTATGGAAGTGTAACTACCGTAGGTGGTCGAGCTACTAAACGAGGTGCTGGAGGCCTAAACCCAACATCTCGCATAGCATCAGGTCGTTCATATGTACGACCTTTTCCAGCTCCATAGAATTTGGACCCAGTATCTGTATAGTTAGGGTCCATGTGCTCTCAGAACTGAGCAACCAACATTCTAACAAAATATTGCGGCACCTCATCATTATTTGGGAACTTCCCGTATGCATACAGGAACTTCTCATAAATATGGGGTGCAATATTAGGATCATTGAATCTTGCAATCTTCAGACGTTTTTTGTCTTCAGGGCGCAAGTCAAATAGTGACAAGGCTGCTTCTTTAGTGACCTTCCTTTTGACTTCATTGTAGGAGTGGATACCAATCACTGATGCTCTCCTCCTACGCATCATGTCAAAAAAAACTTGGGCTGATGGTCCAACCCCATGATAAGTCTCTATCAAACTCTCCAAATTGTGCAAAACAATTTGGAGACAATTTCGACTAGGGGCAGAGAGATTGCAACTTTGCAATTCATTGCGCAATCTCGTGGAATGCTCCCTCATGCCATCAACAGTAAGTAAGGAGATTGTATCTTCCCAAGGCATCTGCTCAGGAATATCACCGGGATGGGTGTAAAGGGGATCATAGCTTGGATTTCGAGCAAACTCATGAACCCTACGACCTCTACCCCTAGGAGGGCGACCACCACCACCTGTAACATGTTAAATTATTGCACGTATTAAAAATTAAATAATTTATAAGAAAAATTTGTATTTAAAAAACTTGTTTGGTAATTTGAAAATACCCGTTGGAAAAACTATCTCTTCCTCTGCGTTCATACTATGCTCCCCCGACGAGGAACGAACGTGTCTATGATCCACTATACAAAACATTAAATTGTTAGAATTTTGGCACATGAGTACCACAATAAATTTGAAATTAAACATACATCAAACAATAAATTTTCATTTAGATTTTACCTGGAGAAGTACCCAATTGTGGGATGAATACCACAGGCTCAGACATTGTTCTCCTTTTCCCCTCACCAACAATAAAGCCAAGCCCAGCTCCAACATTTGCACCTATGGAGCATAATGTTTTCACATTAAACAAGTCATTTGGAAAAAAATTCACTTGTTCAACATTGAATATAACGTAAAATTGAACATTTTAACTATGAATTGATCTAATGTGTATAAGACCCTCGTTCATACCATGGTCCCCTGGCGAGTAATGAATGTGTCTAAGAGCCACTATACAAAACATTAAATTGTTAGGAATTTGGGTACATGAGTACCACAATAAGTTTGAAATTAAACATACATCAAACAATAAATTTGTATTTAGATTTTACCTGGAGAAGTATCCAATTGTGGGATGAATACCACAGGCTCAGACATTGTTATCCTTTGCCCCTCACCAGCAACCGGGCGAATGGGAACATGTCCTTGGGGCACCTCTTGTTCAATTCCCTGACTGGGTGAACGAGTCGGATGAGTGCATCCACCTGTGCAAGAAAAAAAAAATTCACATTAATCAATTTTTCACAACGAACAATAAATATAACCTAATTGAGCTGGGACATAACTAAACAACCAATGTACCTGAAAATCCTCCTCTCATGGAGACGTCTCTGTAGGGCTCCCTTGATGCCATGGATGGGTCTCTATAGGGTTCGCCTGCCCCTCATAAACAAATTAAAAAAACAAATTATCAATCGACAGTTGAATGTCATCAACCAATGGATAACAAGTACTATATAGGTACTATGTGTGAACGCATAGGCATGTTGAAAATTATAGCTAGATCGGTCTTCATGTTGACTATGTAATTATATTCTTATGTAAAGAAGAAGTCAAAGTAATATTATCTAAAGACTAGGAACCAAGCTTTTTTGGGACTGGTACAGAAGAGTGCAAAAAAGAAGGCTTTATCATCATTACAAACAAGATCTAATCCTTACCCTTGAAGAAGATCATTCAAAGAGAAATCACCAACACATCTTTTCTCCACCATCGAAGAAATCAAGATGAAGACTTTATCTTCACTTATCAATTAAATATTTTCATTCTATAATCAATTTTTTTTTAAATGAATTTGTTTTGGCAGGGAGATCTATAAGCTGGTTGGGTTACGAAGATTCCCTCACTATCTACAAGGAGCACACCATTGAAACCATTTGAATAAGTACAAGGAATATGCTTATGAGTACATGGCACCACATGACACCATTTTATTGAACTTCATGAGGGTTGCAAGAAGATGACTCATACTTCAAGCACCAAGCTTCAGATTTATAGCTGATTTATTTTTCCAACCTTATATTCATCATTGCAGTGTGATTATACTTCAATTCTGTGACTTATCTTTGGACACATGACATTAGATTAGATTCTACTTTTGAGTGCAATGCCTTTCCTAATGATTAAAGTGATAGATTTCATGCAATAAGGTCTCCAAGGTAACAGGAAAAACAGCTAGCAAATCTCTCTCAGAATTCCCACTGTATCACAAAGATATACCATGACTGGGGCTTCACTACTTCAACTCAAAAGTTGTAACAAAGAAAAAAGAAAATAAAACCGACTTGTTCAATCTCCTGAGATTACATGGTATCCGAGCTAGATTATGGTGAAAGAGAAGCCTTGAAGTCAAAATCATTTGGCCTAGTTCAAGAACACTTTTCATATGAAGGGTGAAATCATCTATTGTTTACAGTAGGTCGAAAATATGAAGGTGCCCTGCAACAAAAATACCATAAGCAAATATGTTACGAGGAATTTC
>JAXQQM020082740.1:0-186860 GCA_034641835.2 Pinus albicaulis | reverse complement strand
TACGCTAGTTTGACGCAGAGGAAGCGCGTATATACGCGACTTTGCTGAAGAGAAAGCGCGTATGCGCAGTGAAATCAGCTCTGTAATTTGTACAGAAGTATACGCGGGTTGATGTGATTGGAAACGCGTATATACACGGTATCAGTGAAAGGAAAGCGCGTATGCAAACTAGGGTTTGCTGAAGCAAGGGGTGTGAAATGTCTGATTTGTTATGCTGTGTTGCTGCTATCTGTATTCTACAGTTCTGAGTTGTCTGTATCAGCTTAAATGTGTGGAGTGGGTCCAGTCTGAAAATATGATGAAACGAGGCCAGCAAGTGGTGTCCTAAAGGAAGCTTTGGATCCAGTGTGAAAATTGATGAAACGTGGTCCATAGAGGTGCTGAGGGTTGTAGCCTCAAGTCAGGGGGTTGTAGCTCCCTTCCAGGAGAGGCTGGTAAACGAGATCAGGGGGTTGCAGCTCCCTTCCAGGAGAGGCTGGTAAACGAGATCAGGGGGTCGTAGCTCCCTTCGAGGAGAGGCTGGTAAACGAGTCAGGGGGTTGGAGCTCCCTTCCGTATAGTCGGTAAACAGCCACGTGCCTGCGTGTCGGTAGGAGTCTGCACCAAAGACATGTTGTAAGATGTTTTCTCTATAATAAAATATTGAAGGTCGAGCAACCGCAATGGTGGTGTTTTTCTCCCGACTCTGGGTTTCCACCTTTAAAACTCGGTGTTCATGTGTGATGTTTATGTGATGGTTTATTCTGTTCTTACTGCACATGTTTACTGTTTATAGAACATCTAATGAATGAATGATGGAATGATATAAGTGAAGAACTAATGGTATAACTAGATCTCTGTGTATACGCGAGTTTTATGAAGGATATTCGCATGTATACGCTAGTTGGCTTCAGAAAAGTAGCGTATGGGTTTTAGAGCATGAAAAAGTAAAAAGTTTCAGTTTTCCCTAAATACTGATTCACCCCCCCCCCTCTCAGTATTTTTCCTAACACAACCTCACACATCTGAGGCTCTGTCTCCAGGAATTAGGTGTCTTCAAGGGGGGATTCCACCCAATTAGCACAATCAACAATAAAATCCAAGCATAGTGGAAATGCTTTCCTTCCTCCTGTGCTTCGTGCACAATTTCTAAGAATTCTTTACAGAGATAGCTAGAAAAATTATAGATCACTCCCTTCTCACACTACCCAGAAAGAGTAATGACATGCACAAGAACCTACTTTGTTCTACACTTGAGCATAATATTGTATGCCAAGATGATCGTACCAAAGCGAACTGCTGGGTCATTTATTTCATCAACCACAAAACCTCAGCTCTTCCATGTGACTTGATATTTCTTCTTGATTTGATCTACAATGGTTTTCTCTTGCGCCTTACCGTCGAAATAAACAATAGGGTTAGCTCCTTTAGCAGGGAGACCCGTGATCCTATGGATCAAAGAAGCATCAATAGGGATGTGCTCCCCCAACCATAGTGCATGATCATGTACTAATACAAGAAAATGTCTAACGCGGATATCATTTATGGGGTTGCACCAAAAATGATGGATCTGGAGAAAATTTAACTTGACTTCCTTGTGTAGATCTAGCACCCATCTTTTTGGCTCGAGGCGCACACTACTTCCTTCATATGTAAACTGATCAAGGTACAACTCAGGCTCAAGGTCTAGAAATTTCTCGACATTGGTAATGTCCCAATCATCGAATCGGAGTTCTAGAATTTTAGCGAACATGTCCCCTTCCATCGGGAGATTCTCAGGGATCAATGGCATCTGGATGCCTATGCACACCTTCTCTAAGTCTTTTGGGATTCTAACTGAGGGCTTGTGTGACGCAACATAACTCAGCAGCCACAAGAATGGGGCCACTTTGACCACATCCTCCTCTCCTTCAAAAATGATTTCAAGGACCTTAGCCATAGGCCCCTTGCCTCTTCATCTTCTTAGCCATAGTAGGGCGTGGCTTTAGGGTCTTCTCTCATGGATATTTGTGCATAACAGATGACTACCCCTTCTTATACTTGGAGGGAATAGGTGTTTCACCAATTGGTACCTCAAGTGTAGCAGGGTCATCTCCAGGTCTCGTGGCCTTCATCCTTTTGGGAATATCGTTTCCTAACCCTACTCGGTGCAACGCATCCTCGAACCCTGGATCCAAACCAGACATAAACACAGAAGATACAATGACAATTAGGGAGCTTAAAGCAAAGAATTCACTCAGAAAGAAAAGAGAATTATTGCGATCCAATAGGTCATATTTATACTTGTATCACATCTGCAACAACTCCTTCTGCATTAATGAGTCTCCATTATTGACAAAATGGTCCCAAATATGGTAAAATCCCTTCATTAAATGCATCCTAGATGCTCCCATAAAAGGGTAATAAATTTGTCTTTTCTAGTTTTAATGTTCCAACGACTAGTTTTTGACACCTCTGCAACCCAGGTGATGGGCCTCTAAATTAGACATAAATTAAGGCCCATCTAACCTTCCTTATGCACATAAAAGATATATTAAATCTCTTCTTATATAGTTAATAATGTTTTCTTATGCTTTAATATTTTCTTAGGAAGATTTAAAGGTAATTTCATATTTGTGCCTAGTATTGGTTATTTTTGTAGAATATTGTGAGAATATTTGGCAGATTATGCAGATTTGAAGAAGGAGATAATTTAGGGACTTGCTCCCTGCCACTGGAAGATCAAGAGTGAAGAATAAATGAGCATAATATTAGGAAATTATTGAGAAACCTTGGAGATATTCAAGGGGTTTGTCCACCCTCCTTAACTGTCAAAGGCATCCAAGAAAACTAAAGACGATGTGCACTCAATCTATGTTTACTTGGAGTCAAGAGGACTCAATCACTATTTTCAAGGGAGATGTTTGTAGCTGCCCGATAGAATAAATAGAGAAGAGCTAGAGCTAGGAAGGATTCGATTCTATTGGGAACTTTGCTGCAAGCTATTGAGCTTTTGATTATTGTACTTAGTGATTAAAATAATTCAGAAATGTAATGAGGCTATTCTCTTCCTGAAATGAGTAGACATAAACCATTTTATTGATTTAATTCTAAAGAGTTGGGCTCGTGAGTTAGGCCCCAACCCATGTGCCTTAGCTTCTTTATTGTTTTCATTCTTCTCTTTCTATCATTTAGCTAGTTTTGCTTGCTGTCGTTTAGTTAGATCCGCTTCTGATAGTTTCATTGTTTTTTAGTTTTTTCTTTCATTTTGCTATTGTAGTTCTTCATTTTCTTACGAGAGTAATAGAGTAGAGGTAAAATCCAAATTTTTTTGTCAAGCCTTCCCCTCTCATCTCTATCAATAGAGTTTGAGCAGGGTTGACCTTCCCATAGGCCAAGAAAATGCTTTCTGTTCACTATTTTTATCACGCATTTTGTCTATTTTTCAGTGCATGAATCTATAGGTTTGTTTGTAGGAATAAGAATCAAAAGTCCTAGAAAAATTGTTAAGCCATTCCGCTTCATTTTCCAGTCCCTATCCATCTCTGTGTTATGCTTCTGAACCTCGCTTTTATGCCTCCATTTCCCTCCTTTTCATCTTATTTACATTCCGTGCCTCTTCATTCCCAAAACACTTGAAAAGAATCAAAATTATGCCTCCACCCTTTTGTCCTCGACTTTCCTTCTTATCACATCTTGGCCATTGCATAATCCTTTCTCCTTTCTTTTTCCATTCTTCATTACGATTTTCGCTTTACCTTTCCTCCTTACTACTTACCGTTTATGCTTGAAAACACTTTAAACATTGGAACCCAACCTTTACCCTTTCCTTCAAACTTACTGCAATTCCTGTATCACACTTCACATGTCACAACCTTTTCCCTTTTCCTGTTAACACTTACCGTTCCAAACACCGATTGCGATAACTCTCCATACTCTGCCACATCGCAGATCACAAATTGAATCTTTTAGTTGGTTCCTGTTAACACTTACGCTCCAAACACCAATTGCGATAGCTCTCCATACTCCATCGCATCGCACATCACAAATCACATTTTCATGTGGTTCCCATTAATACTTACCACTCCTCACGACGATTGCGATATTGTCATCACACTCCCCCACCGTCTCTACCTCCATGTCACCCATCATAGTTCAAAACCTTTTCCCTTTTCCTTTAAGACTTACCACAATCACAAATCACATTTTCATGTGGTTCCCGTTAATACTTACCACTCCCGACGCAATTACGATATTGTCATCGCACCCCGCCACCGGTCCTACTGCCACGTCACCTGTGGAATTTCACATTTCACAATATTTATTCCCTCGCATTTTTCATTTCACAGTTTTGGCTATATCACATCTCACACTTCACACTTTCCTCCCAATTTCACTGCTACTTCTCCTCCAACTTTGCGATATTGCGAATTGCGATTTCGCACATCGCATAACACATTTCTATCTGCCAATTATAACTATGCCATCACATGTTTT
The DNA here is from genome assembly GCA_034641835.2 of Pinus albicaulis. NCBI lineage: Eukaryota > Viridiplantae > Streptophyta > Pinopsida > Pinales > Pinaceae > Pinus > Pinus albicaulis. Next base: position 182,405 of record JAXQQM020082740.1, on the reverse strand, counting down.
AAGCCTTCCAATCCAAAGCATATGTGTGATATCATCAGGTTTATTGAAGTCTAAACCCATCTTTCCACCTCCAAGCCTTGTCCCATGTGTTAAGCCTTCCATTAGCATCTTTAGCCTTTTTCTTCTCCAAGCTGCAAATCAACACTTTTTCAATTATAATTAATTCATAGATAACTTAGCTACATGGATAGAAGCATGGTATATAGGGCATAAGATAAGTAGGGTGTGTTTAACCAATTGGCCAAGTTAAGTTTGATTTAAATTAGTTTCCTTTCTTCCATTCCTTTTCGGTAAGTTAAATTAGTTTCCTTCCCATCATTTCCTTTCTTCAATTTATATCAGTTTATTTTCTACCATTTCTTTTCAACAAGTTAGTTTAGTTTCCTTTATTTCATTTCCCTTCTGCAATTTATTTTAGTTTCATTGAAGTGTGACAGACTTCACTGAGAACCCCTAGAAGTAGCATCCTTTTGTAGAGCGGAAGAGGGTGACATGAGTAGAATGCATCTACTATGTATATAGCACTTTCAACTCCAATTTTGTACGAACCCCGGGTTGATAAAGTAAAGTAGGACAGCCCCTGGGAGTTGTAGCACTCTTGTTGCAACACCAGGGCTCACCACCATGCAACCTCATCGCACAGCTACCGCGTGCGTGTCACACCTTATTGCGCATATATTCCAGAGCTAATGAAAACTATATATAGATTGTACCCCCCAACATAGGCTTATTAACTAGGTAATTCAAAGCATATCGAGTAGTGTATGTCACATCACTCAACAACTGCAAGCTTCTCTGACATTCATCATCCCAATGGACTGTCGCACCTTTCCTGAGTAACCTAGTAAAGGGTGCAGTGATCAACTCATACTTTGGAATTTGCTTCCTGTAGTATCCATCAAGACTCATAATGGAGTGCACTTGCCTAGCATTCTCAGGGGGAGAGATCAAGGTTCCAGCGACTGCGCACTGTTCCCTAGATTCTACAATTGCCAATTGTCTGTAGTCCATAGTCTCCTTCATCGATGCATTAACAATTTATGGAATCAAAGATTGGCCACTCTTATCAAATTCATTCTCAAAGCTAAATGTAAGAATAAAACTCTCTATCAATGCATACTATTCACTAGTGCCTCTGCCCAGCTTTGTCTCCAAATACCATTCAGTAGGAACCTTCCCCAATGTATGAATAAACATATGGACCCATTCAGGTCTTGGTTCTACGCCCCATACCTGATTCCATATTGCTAAATGTTTGCGTGGATCCTCTTTTCTAGGGTATACATCTTACATTTTAATGACTGGACATTCAAACTGCAACCTCATCATGTGTGCACATTCCTCCCAGTTGCCCATATTCTCCTTATGAGCTTCCCACCATCTTGTTGGAGTAGTGCGCAAGCCAAGATCCAAAGCATGTAATATTTTTCCTTTAGGCATGGCCCTTTCCAGCTCTCCTATAAACATGTTTATATCATTTAATCCATCAGAGTGCAGTAAATCACATACCTCAGAGGTTATACATCATAGAGATCAGGTCATGTGATTACAACGCAACGTAGATACCTCATGCAACCAGTTCTTCCAATTTTCTATTTCTTCATCAGAGTCTAAAAAACAAGAGCTATCCTTCTCCCACTTAATATTTCCATTTGATGTTGGATTAATCCAATCCTCCTCGTGCAAGGTCATCTTATAGATTTGATCTATCTCATCATCAGCGCGCACCGACTCAGTATATCTTTGTCTTTTTGCAGGATCTATAGGAATGATTACCCTAAATCCATTGCTTTCAAATTCAATCCTTATTTTCTTCGGATTGATAACACCATCCATGTCAATGGCCCAATCCAATCCTAACAGTGCAGGATAGGGATTGGTATCATCCAAAATTTGGATGACTTAAAATTCTTCCATCACCTTAACACCCTCTGTACTGACCACAACTTGCGACAACCTTCCTAAAGGAATGATTATCTACTAATTTTCCATGCACAGTTGAATGGTATACCACTCCTTCTTTGGCTCTCCCATGCGCTACCATGGTTTCTTTGGCAAAAAATTACCATCCAATCCCAGATCTAGAATAACTTGGTTTAGTTCATAAGCACCAATCTGCACGGTCATACACATCTCCCTACCCATTCTCTTCTTTTTCATGTATATTTTGTTTACCGCTCATTGTTCTACCATTGGTTGTTCCTTCTCTGCGTAATTATCTATGAAATCCTGCATATTTTTTACTACCTTCTTGTTGCACAATAACTTGATACATGCTTGTAGAAATGGTTTGATCTCCTCATCTCCTCTTGATTCCTTCATCCTTATTCCTGAGGTTGATGTACTTCCTTCTATAAATTCTTCCCGCGCTTTAGTAAAGGTCTCCTTCATGCACTAAAGTTTAAAGCCTTCCTTTTTTTCAGGTGCTTTATGGATCCATACATTAGTGGCTGGTTTCTTTCCTTTATATTCATGGGTGGCTACACCACTCTTAGTAACCACATTCACTCTAGGATCTTCTTCACAGGTTTCGGCATGATCCATATGAATATTTTTTGTTGGAGTCTATGCCTTATTTTCCTGCATTTTAGTAATCAAGACAGGACAATCTTCTATGACATGATAAAATTATCTACAGTACCTGCAGTACTGTCATGCTAGATTTAGACAGTCACACACATAATGGCCATCATCTCCACAATTATAGAAAATGACTTGTAATCTTCCTCAGTTTGCTGATCCACCTCCTCAGCCTCTTCCTCTGCCTTGAAATCCTCCGCACCTAAAAGGGGATGTTGGTGATGTAGTCTCAACCTACATTCTATATATTTCAGCTTTATCTAACAACATATCATAAGTTCTACAATGCTTCTCATCATGCCCTAATGATGAACATAATTTGCAAAACAACTTCTTTAAGTCAGGTTGATACTTTCCGATAGTTGGGCAAGAATCATTGTCATGTAATCTAGCAATTTGACAGATCGTGCACCACACAAGACTCTTCAGTGGACTAGGACCTCCAATTCTTAGATAATTGTTGAAGATATGAAACTGATCTTTATGGTGCCCAGAATCTTTACATTTTATTCCCCAAACTTCTACGCATACCTCCTTTCCTTTGTACTTGCGCGGGCTTTGAATTTCTAGATGCATGACTTCCAAATGATTCTGAATCTATTGAGTTCCCAGTGCAGTAGGTGTTGGGGTAGCCTCTAATTTCATTGAAACCTCCACAACCTCAACCTATGTGGCAATATTTTTCTGACCTAAGGGTTGGCGCAGACGTGGGAGAAACACAACAATGAACCATTCCTTATGTTGAGTATCATCAATAACAAATCCACCATATTTGATGGTGTGCTTTAGTCTCTGATCAACATCTCATACAGATTCATTAGCCTCCTAATGAATATCCTTCATTTCTATCACTAGCTGCACGCATGACTTAGGCTTCTTAAACTGCTCTTTTAGGGCTGCTTTGATTTTTTACAAGGTAGCATTAGGGTTTTATTGAGCATACTTGATGTACCAAACTAATGCAAGATCTTGGAAAGAAGTAGCCAACTGCACCTTCCTAATATTAATAGTGTTAATTCATTGAGCCTACCATATGAACTCAGTCACAAACCAGAAGTGATCAGTTTCCACATTTCCAATGCCTATGAAATTAGGTAACTTCATTAATGCAACCATATTTACTTCAAGGGGAGGTGGAGTTGGTGGTGGAGATGGACTGCACGGTGGAATGGGTGATATGTTATGTGGGTGTAGAAGTGGAGTGGATAGAGTTGGAAACAGACTCAAAAGTTTTTTGTGTGGTGATATTTATCCTTGAGAATCACCACAACTACTAGTTTCTGGTTCACCTTCACTCTCGAATCTAGGCTTCAGAGGGCTATAAATAAATTTTTCAGAATCTTCATGGTAAAATTTTCCACTACGCACAGTTGGGCCTCTTCGAGGAATTCAACCAATATGTTCCCACAGACAACCCCATTCACATAATATCAATTTCAATAAAATTTTTAGTGAGTGCAGGAGGGCCTTTGAAAAACCTTCTTTCTGCTTCAAAATATTACACAAACTGATCAATGGAAAATTCAGTCACAAATCCTCCCATGAGGCGATCGATCCAATTATCTACCACGCAGGTGATCTTATTGTCAAAATTTTCTACTTGCTGGATCAATTCAAGAGTCCACTCAAGACTGCATCGTCCTTTATGCAGTGAGGGAATTCATCTAAGAATGACAACCACTTCTATAGTTCGTGCACAAATGAGCAAAATTATATATTTCATGAACTTCTGTATAAATATATTTCTATGCCCACTGTGTTTTAGAAAAATTAGTACTTCTATCCTCTTGGAGTGGGAATTTAAGGATCTTTCTATCTAGCCAATATTGCAATTCGTTTCGTGAAGGATGCCACAACATTAAATCTCCTTCAAAATTATCTCGGTCCTAACAATGAAACCATTTGTTGGCTTGAGGGGTCCTGACCTAGGTTCAGATTTTATGGATAAACCAAAAAACCCTCCAACTACTGGCCCTTTCGGAAATGACCTGCTTGCACATATCAAATTCTCACCCGAAGAAGTATGGGGGGGTGTTGGAAATAGGTTTATGCACCCTAAGGGAGAAAATAAAGAAGTGGTCTTAAGAAAATTGAATGTGGACTTATATAAATATTAAACATATGCGCACAACAAAATAAGGAAAAATCACATAATGTATGCAACCCTTAATAGAGTATGATTAGGAGTTCATGAATTTTGCTCAAAATTGAAATTTCTTGAAACTGTACTGAACCTGAGCAACCAGGTAGATCTCGTTGTTCTGATTCCGGCACCATGAACGGTTCAAAAAAACGATGTCGTATGCGGGATATATCATGTTCTGATCGATTTCCAAAAAAGCTAAAATTGCGACAAGTTTGACTGGGATGCCCAGTCAGCATGAAAAGGTATAGTCAGCAAAAAGGGGAATATTCCTGAAAATATTCCATTTTCCCAAGCCTATAAGCTTTCGCCAAGTGGTGCATGTTGATTCGCTGATGTGGATGGTACATTTTTGTTTTGGGGCCAATGGCTGGGTGACATGTGGCCAACCCTGAGGCTGCCACGTGTCCCCTATTTGGTTGAATAAAATTTTGTTTAGGTCCAGTGGGTTCGATCCCGCAACCTCCGACGCACGCACAAAGGTCACATGTCACATATGAAAACCGCACATTTATTGCGAAATTCCGATGGTTATGAAACCTTAACACTCGGCGGTAATTAAAACTCTAGCCATAAACTTAACACATGGCACGGGTACTGTTCTTTATGCTGACGATTAGTGGAACTCCGCCACCACTCCATGTTCCCTCCAACGTTTAAATGTGGATGTTAATAAATAACAGGTTTCGGGGTCGGAATGTGGCCACCTGCTACCCTAACCTTTATGTTACGTTTAGTTGGACTAGTGGAAATTTAAGCCCTCCACCAAAAATTCAGATTATTGCCATTTTTAACTGCAGTAAACTGCAGTCCTTCAGTTTTAGTGGAGGTTTTGTAGGAAATATTGGAAAAAAGGCTAGGAGGGTCAATTTTTGACCAATTTCGGTGAATCAAGAGCGTACCTAAACTAATTTGAGCATTATGGTGCCATTGGTGTAGAGAAAACAACCATTGGAGGCGTGTAAACACATGTATTTGCAAAATTTTGAGCATAATGAAAGATGGAAATGCCATTGGGAGCTGGACCAGCAGATGTAGCCCCAGAGGGGTGAACTACTTCATCATGATTGTTGTGTAAATATTATGTGTGGTTTTATTTCTCTATTATACACTGTTGTTCAGTGTTTTTTAGGCTTAATTTCATGCTTATAATTCACAAATTCATCTATTTTTCAAGGTAAAAATCCACAATCCTTAAGCAAAAAAATGGAGACAAATATGTACAGGTTTTGTAACTGAAAAGATACTTCGCACAACAAACTAATGTAGTCCTTTCAGATCAGGTTGGTATCAGAGCTAGAGTTTATTCTCTGGTGTTGTTGTGTGAAAATATTTCTTTAACTGTCACATGCTTACTAGGCTCAGGCTCAAGAGAGGATAAGGCAATTGGTGGAAGCAAGAGGGTCTCAAAGTGAGCCACAACAAAGGAGGAAAATATTTCCACATTCTCCACCACCTAGTTCACGTCCTAAATAAGAAAAAGCAACATTAATCATGCCTCCATAGGAAGGATAAATCCATGAAGAAGTGAATCCCAAAGAGGAAGAAAGAGTGTTCAGGAAAGCATTCCTTGACATGAATGAGATGGTAAGAATCCTTTATCAAGAAAGGAATGAGAAACTAGAAGGAGAAGGATCCAAACTTCATATGGAAGGACAGGGATCATCAGGAGGTCAAAATGATGAAGATAAATCAAAGAAGGGCAATGGAGGTAGTGAAAAGTCACCATCCTCACCCTCATCATCATCATCCTCTACTTCATCTTCAGTACATCAGCCACATAAGTCAACGAACATTGGTAAAAGTCCTTTTCTAAAACTTAATGTTAAGTTTGAATTTCCAATGTTTAATGGTGAAATCAATGCAGAAAATATTGATAATTGGATTAGGCAATTGGAGGCCTATTTGAGAATCCATAACCTTCAAGATGATGATACCAAAATCCAATTAGCTTCATTGAGAATGGAAGGTGCAACACTTGTTTGGTGGGAAGCCAAGACAAAGGAGGAGATCAAGAAGCATGGTAATATTATCCTATTATGGACTGATTTCATTACTGGAATAAAACAACATTTTTATCCATTAGCTCATATGCAGAAAGCCATAATGAACTGGCAAAACTTTAGACAATTTAAAGGACGGAATGTGCAAGTTTACACCTAAGAATTTAGGAGAAGAGCTCTCTTATTAGGGGTAGATTTGCAGAGGCAAGATACTTTTCTCAAGTACATAGGAGCCTTACATAGCTACCTATGAAATAATATCCTCATGTTTAACCCCTCAAATCTAGATGAGGTATGTGTTTAGGCCACACATCTAGAAGCTAGAGGGAAAAACATTTCTGATGAGGGTAGGAACAAACCTTTTAAGGGGAAAAACAAAGAGAATACCTCAAAAGGTAAAGGCAAAAATAATGCATTTGTCGAGAAAGAGGGATAAAAAGTGGTATGTAAACATTGTTCAAAAGAAGGCCATGATGAAAATCATTGTTCGAAATTACATCTTGAAAAGAGGCCCAAACCTCAAAACAAAAAAGGGAAACATAAAACTGTAGCTACAACTCAACATGATTTAGGAGAGGATTCAGGTGATGAATCTAAAATTACAGCCATGGGATTGAATAACATGAAGGGGAAAGACATTGAAACTAAACCCAGTACTAATACATCAAACTGTCACATACAAGCTCCAAATGAAGAAGAGAGAATTGAACTATTTCATGTGAGGGTCATATCCAAACATACCAAGATTGACACATTGTTCGACAGTGGGTCACAAGAAAACTTAATCTCTGAAGGCTTGATCAAGAAAATTAATCTTGAGACCATTCCACATCCAAAACCATATCCACTTGGTTGGAATTGTAAGGATGAAAATTTACATGTTTCAAAGAAGTGTATATTGCAATTTGTGATAACTGCAAACTTTGTGACACGGTTGAATTAGATGTGGTTCTGCTTGATATAACAAGTATTATGTTGGGCAGTACTTACGTGTATGACAGGAAAGTGATCTTCCATCGCTATGAGAACAAATACCATTTATTCAAAGATGGAAAGGAGTACATTGTTAGAGCACATTTCAAGAAGACAAATATTGCTATGGTAAATGCTGGACAGGTAAAGAGGTTGGTAAATTCAAGCAATAATTTTCTTCTTCTAATGATTAAGCCTAAAGCTAATATTAATCATGAATCATTTAAGGATTGTGATCCTAATTTGAAATTAGATTTATATGATGTAGTTGATGCACATCATGAGATGTTTCAGGGGCGAATAGGATTGCCTCCAAAAAGGGAGATTCAACATGAGATTCAATTGCAACAAGATTGTCCTCTTCCAAACATCAGCATGTATCGCATGTCAATAATGGAGAATGCTGAAATAAAGAGGCAAATCAAGGACATGTTGGACAAGGTAATCATAAGGCCAATCACTTCGCCATGAAGTTCACCCATAGTCTTGATTTCTAAGAAAGATGGGACTTGGCACGTGTGTGTAGACTTTAGAGCTTTGAACAAGATAACGGTAAAGAATCGATACCCACTCCCAAGGATAGATGATTTGCTTCATCAGCTGAAAGAAGAAAAGTTTTTCACTAAGTTAGATTTACGATGGGGATATCATCAAGTAAGAATTGCAGAAAGTGATATATGGAAGACTGCATTCAAAACCAAACAAAGACCCTTTGAGTGGTTGGTAATACCATTTGGTTTGCGAATTGCACCGGAAACTTTCATGCATGTTATGGATAATGTTTTGCGTCCATTTCTAGATGAATTTGTGATTGTGTATTTAGATGATATATTTATTTTCAGCAAAACGAGAGAAGAACATGTCTTGCATGCGAATAGGGTGCTTGATGTTTTTAAGAAAGAGAAATTATTTCTTAAGATGTCAAAGTGTGAGTTTGGAAATACTTCTTTGGTTTATTTCAGACACATTGAAGGAGGAGGCAAGTTGAGAATTGATCCTTCTAAAGTGGAAGCCATTTTGAATTGGCCCACTCCCAAAACAACAATCGAGTTAAGAAGTTTCTTAGACGTAGCTCAGTATTGGAGAAAGTTTATTGCTAAATTTTCTACCATAGCAATTCCTATGCATGCAGTGACAAGTGTGAAGAAAGGATTCCAATGGGGAGGAAAACAAAAACAAGATTTCGAAGCCTTAAAAGACAATATCATTTCAGCTCCAGTCTTTGCATTACCAAACTTGAGATAGCCATTCGAGATACAAACTGACGCTAGTGATTATACCATGGGCACAGTTTTTTTGCAGCATGGTAAGCCTATCACTTTTCATTCTGAAACATTCAATGGTGTTGTAACTAATTATCCTACATATGATAAAGAGTTGTATGCGTTGTTACAAAGTGTCAAGAAGTGGAAAAACTACTTGATGGGTAAAGAGACGATTATACATACTGATCACCAACCATTACAATACTTGCAATCACAAACAAAATTGCAGAAATCACGGCATTTCAGGTGGATGGGTTTCCTTCAACAGTTTCACTTGGTTATAAGGTACAAGAAAGGTATTTTCAATAAAGTTTCTGATATGCTTTCAAGGCCGATTATAAGTGCTTCTACTTTACCTAAAAATTATTCTATTGTACATGAGAGTTACATAGAACAATATGCACATTATGTTGATTTTCAAGATGTGTATGCTAGTTTGAGTGAAGGGAATCAAGTTGAGGAAAATGATTATCACATGCATGAAAATTTTCTATTTCATTTGGGAAAGCTATGTATACCACAAGGAGAGAGTCGAAGTTTTATGAGAGAGGCTCATTCGTCTCTTATTGTTGGAAACTTTGGGGTAAGAAAAAAAGTGGCGCATTTACAGAGGTATTTCTATTGGCCTTGCATGATAGATAGTGTGTCGCGTTTTATAAGAGATTGTTCTATGTGTGCAACAAGCAAGCCTAGCAATAGGAAGCTTGGGTTGTACATGCCACTATCGGTACCATCAAGGCCATGGGAGAGTGTCTCCATGGAATTTTTTGGAGGTCTACCTATGTCAAGAAAACATCATGATTATCTTTATGTAGTTGTGGATAGATTCAGTAATATGTGTATAATTATGCCATGTAAGAAAACCATTACTGCTGAAAAAACTACTGAACTTTATTTTCAACATGTATGGGTTCATTATGGATTGCCAAATTCTATTGTTAGTGACAAGTATTCCAGGTTCATTGGGAATTTTTGGTCCAATATTTGGAAGATGGTGGACACAAAATTGAAAAAGAGTACTTCTTTTCATCTGCAAGCTGATGGCCAAACCTAGGTGGTGAACAGAACTGTTGTGCATCTATTGAGAGGATATTGCAACAAACATCCCAAGTTGTGGGATGAGAAACTACATTACATTCAACATGCTTACAACCAGTCAAAGAACTCTTCTACAAGTGCATCACCTTTTGAAGCATGATTTGGCTATTTGCCAAAATCGCCATTAGACTTCATTTTTTAGAAGAATGTTGCAATTGATGGGCATAGTGATATTGATAAGGCTCAAAATTTCATTGAGAAAATTCAGATTATACATCAACAAGTTCAAGAATAGCTTGAGAAGAGTCAAAGGAAATAGAAGGAGAGGCATGAAAAACATAGAGTTGATCACAAGTTTCAAGAAGGAGATGAGGCATGGTTGCACATAAGCAAAGAAAGAATGCAAGGAGAAGGTAAAAATCCCAAACCCATTCGCTATGGTCCATTAAAAATCATAAATAAAGTTGGTAAAAATGCATTTCAACTTGACTTTCCTTCATATATGCAAATGTATTCAGTTGTTAATGTTGAAAACGTACGTTTTATGAGCCACCTTTGATCAATGATAAAGGAAGTGATGTTCAACTGCCTTCTATTGAATATTTCTCACCAGAATTTCTAGATGAGCTCAAGGAAGATACAATTCTTGATAGGAGGACAAGAGCATCCAAGAGGGGAAGTGTTGACTACCTTCGAGTTGGGCTCAAAGGAAGTAAGCCAAGCAAGGCAAAGTCGATGGAATTTGGAAAGGTGAGGGAGTTTTACCCTCATCTACTGAACAGGTAATCAAGTCTTTTGGGGTCCAAAAGCTTCCCAATGGGGAGGTGCAATCAGGAGTTCATGAATTTTTCTCAAAATTGAAAGTGCTTGAAACTGTACCAAACGTGACCGACCGGGTAAATCTTGTTGTTATTATTCTAGCGCCGTGAACAGTTCGAAAAATCGATGTCGTATGAGGGAGATATCTTGTTTTGATCCATTTCACAAACAACTAAAATTGCGACAGGTTTGACTAGGATGCCCAGTCAGCATGCAGAGGTACAGTAAAAAAAAAGGGGAATCTTCCTGAGAATATTCCTTTTTCCCAAGCCTATAAGATTTCAACAAGTGGTGCATAATTATTCACTGAAGTGGATGGTACGTTGTTGTTCTGGGGCCAATGGTTGGGTGACATGTGGACAACCCTGAGGCTGCCATGTGTACCCTGTTTGGTTGAATAAAATGTTGTTGAGGTCCGGGGGGTTCGACCCCGCGACCTCCTGCGCATGCAAAAAGGTCTTTTCCGTTCGGGCTACCACGAAGTTCTTAACCCTATAGGGTGCCACACCTATATATGTTTTAAAAAGTGTGCATACGTGGGGGGGGGGGAGAGACCACCGGCGGCTCCAAACATTGGTCACATGTCACATATGAAAACCACAACATTTCTTGCAATGTTATAACGGTTATGAAACATTAACACTTGGCGGTAATTAAAACTCTAGCCACAAACTTAACACATGGCACGAGTATTGTGCTTTATGCCGACAGTTAGCAGAACTCCGCCACCACTCCAGGTTCCCTCCAACGTTTAAATGTAGATGTTAATAAACTGTGGGTTTGGGGGTCGGCATGTGGCCACCCCCTACCCTAACCTTTATGTTACGGTTAGTTGGACTGGCATACATTTAAGCACTCCACCGAAAATTTGGATTATTGCCATTTTTAACTGCATTTAACTGGAGTCCTGTAGTTTTAGTGGAGGTTTTGTAGGAAATATTGGGAAAAAGGCTAGGAGGGTTAATTTTTTACCAATTTGGGTGAAACAGGAGTCTATCTAGACTAATTTGAGAATTCTGGAGCCATTGATGCAGAGAAAACAACCATTGGAGGCATTCAAACACATGTATTTGCAAAATTTTGAGCATACTAAAATATGGACATGCCATTGGGAGTTGGACCAGCAGATGTAGCCCAGGAGGGGTGAACTACGTCATCATGCATGTTGTGTAAATCTTATGTGTGATTTTATTTCTCTATTATACACTATTTTTCAGTTTTTTTTAAGCTTAATTTCATGCTTATAATTCACAACTTTATCTATGTTTCATGGTAAATTTCCTCAATCCTTCAGCAAACAATTGGAGACAAATATGTACATGTTTTGTAACTGAAAAGACACTTAGCACAGAAAACTAATACATTCCTTTCAGATCATAGTAAGATAGAGTCATTGATTGATTTAGCACGGATAAACATAATAAAACCATATCCAGATATAAACAATGTGCAACTACTTAACCATATTTATCAACCATCAACATGCATAACCAATCATAACATATATCTTCGCGCAATAAGAAACAGAAAACAATGTGATCTTAACATAAAATAAACAGTAAGTAACTCATATTCATAACATAGTAAGTTCGCCAAAATATGTCCTTTATATTAACTTCATATCCTTTCAATACGTATCAGACATTCCCTTACATAAACCCTTTCGCACACAAAACCAACATATTCTGCACATAGCCAAAACTAGGTCTCCACACACACAACCAACAGAAGCCTTTCATCCCAACCCAGACAAACCCTTCACAATTTATTACAGATGCATAAACTACTCAAACATCAATAATAGTCTTAGTTAATTCCCTTAGATTCATTCTATCTATTTATAATCTCTCTGCGCGTAGATAATATGGTCTCAAACCATGGTTTGAGCCCCACAGTTTACCCTTAAACCAATTTACATAAAAATCAGGGACTATGAACCACCCCAAAGCCCCTTGAATCAATTGCGCAATGTAGACATACAAAAATTATACAAAATTAGATAAAAAATTGTGCCTTAGGGGACCCCACTCTAACATATATCCAAAGTGAATTTTTTTTGGAAAAGAACCTTGCTTATCATTCAAAGACAAAGCACGTTGATGTTCAATATCACTTTGTGAGGGATATGGTTGGGGAAAAAAGGTGTTGCTGGTAAAGGTGGATACTTTGAAGAATGTTGTAGATGCATTGACGAAGTCTGTGAGCACTGAGAACTTTTCTTGGTGTAGATAAACATTGGTCATTGCAAGGATGTTACCAATAAATAATCTCTCCTTTGAGCCCCATATGTGGAAAATAAAACAAGTGGGAGAATGTTGGTTGTGTCTTATATTCTTTCCACAACTAGTCAGACCTACATATGGTTTTTTTCATGGGTTTTGCACATGGTTTTGGGCATGATGGTTTTCTTCCCATGGTATTTTGTAGATCTAGTCAAGGGAACTATGGTTATGTTCTAATCCAAGGATAATGGATTTGGGTTTATAAATGCTTTGACATGTATATATATGTATTGTAACATTGAAAGGAACATAATGAAAAACCAATCTAATAGTCTTAGTTTTGGGATCCAGGGGAAAATATCCGTGTATATTTATTTTATGTTCTTGCCATTGTCTATTTTTTTGTTTTAAGAATTCGTTTGCTGGTAATTTATGTATAGGATTAAAACCTACATATACTCCTATGTTTTCATCAACATAAATTATGCCCCTTCATTCAAGTCCAAAATTGAATGCTTCAAATCATTAGAGAAATTTTGAGGTATAAAATGGGTCTTCTAAGGAATATTATAAAATAATAATGGACATGATAATATAGGATTATATTTCATCATCAAATTTTACACGCAAAAAATAAAAAAACTACTTTTTCAACTCGTATTTGCAACTTATCTCCTTATGGTTTTACTCAAATTTCGAGTGAGAGCACTTATTGGATGAAGAATTTAATTCCTTGGATGAGGAATTAAACTCCACATCCAATGAGTTTCCATGCTCAAATTTGACTAAAATCGTAGGGATATAAGTTGAAAAAACAAATTTTTTATTTTTATTTTTCTATCTCATTAATTTTTTACTCCAAAAATGGTGAATCACCCCCCATGGTTGACATCATCATCTTGAATCCTATTGGTTCTTATAAACTTTATTTTGGTTGTATATTTTTTCTTTGAGGCCCATTTTAGACCTCAAAATTTCTCTAATGGCCATAATTTTGGGCATGTAGCTCAAGATTGCAGCTTGAATTTGGTTTCTAGACAATCCAAAGAGTTATCAAGTGTTAAGTCCCTATATTAATAGTGTAGCCCCTTATTATGTTAGTGTAGCCCCCCTTATTGTTATTATTGTACCCCTGTAATCCCCATATTGTTATTATTGTGCCCTTACATTATTATTGTTAGGTCGGCTAGGATTACATTATGGCCCCACTAGGATTATATTGTGGCCCCATGGACTCCTATATATAGAAGGAGGTTTTGTTCATTTGTATCATCCAAGAATTGTTCATTTATGTAATGTATTGAGTGTTGCCCCTCGAAGTGGCTCATTTATAAGGCGTGGAATATCTCTCTCTTTTCTTCTCTTTGAGTCAAGTTACATAAAATTTGGTATCGCAGATTTGGATTGGGATTCTAGGGTTTCGCTGCTCCAAACAGGTCATCGTGGAATTTTCGCTATAACTTTTTTTCTACGAAGCTTCAGAAGCTGAAATTTCTAGGTTGCGAAGCTGAAATCTTGAGGAAGGTTGTCTAAAAATTTCAGATCTTGGTTCGCAATATTTGAGGAGATATCATCTGTGGAAGTTAGGTATTTTTTTCAGGCTCATAAACAGGTCATCGTGGCAATTGCGCTATAAATTTTTTTGTACGAAGTTTCAGAGTCTGAAATTCATATGGTGCGAAGCTGAAATCCTGAGGAAATTCGTCAAAAAATTTCAGAGCTTGGTTCGCAATATTTTTGGAGATATGATCTGTGGAAGGTAGTGCTTTTTCAGTCTCCTGAATTTCATCTCAAAGAGGTGATCGTGGGAAAACTTCAATAACTCTCTCTCTGGGCATTGGATTGAAGTGCCGTAAAAAGTGGTCGCAAGTACACAGACTGAAGTTTCTTCGCTATCAATTTCAGAGACAAAGGACAAAACAGGGACACGTGGCAATTCGTACAAGTTCGCTCTACTGAACCAGTCCAGAATTAGGTCATTGTGGGAGATTGGACACAAATTTGTCTTGGAGAATCCAAATCAGGTCAAACCTGTGGCATTTGAAAGAAGCTTCAGAGATCTACTACAGAGCTGAATTTCAGATATCGAAGATTTTCAAATACAAAGATAATTCAATTTCAATATCGCGCTCCTAAAACCTAGTAAAAGGTGTGTATTTTTTTTTCCCAAATTGCATAAGTCTTGTTTGAAGAATCAAGTTGAATTGATTCCAAGGGCATATTGTAGAATAGATATCAATATTGAATTCTAAAATGGCCCCTAAAAAGAATTCAACACCCATCAAGCCATCAGAAGGCTCTACCATGACTCATGAAGATGAAGAATTGCAACATGATCTATCAAAATTACAAGAACAAGTGCAACAAATTTCACTCTCGCAAAGAGCAGCAAAAAATGAAATGGAATTTTTGAAGAAAGGTGTGGAAGTGAAGATGGATGGTTTGAAGAAAGGCATGGAAGCTAAGATGGATGGTGTGCAAGCTAAGATGGAAGCTAAGATGGATGGCATGGAAGTGGGCATGGAAGCTAAGATGGATGACATGAAAGACAACATGGAAAACATGAAGAATGATCTAAAAGCATACATGGAAGGCTCGATGACAAGCTTAAAACCAGAAATGATTCCTAATGGCGGAAATATAGGAGAAGAACCTCATGATGAGAACAAAATAAATGTTAATCGTGATTTCATAAACTCGAATGTTGGTGGGAAGAACCACCATATTCCAAAATGGATATGAGGAAGTTTGATGGAAAGGATCCTGTAACATGGATACTACAGATGGAGCAATATTTTGATCTCCATAACGTGCAAAACACACAAAAGGTACGCATTGCAACTTTACATTTAGAACAAAAGACATTTGTATGGTATCGATGGCTTTGCTCCCGTAAAAAAATTGTCACTTGGTCAATTTTTACGGAGGAAATGATAGCACATTATGAGGATACAAAGAGCAACACCTTCTTTAGCCAATTGATAAATCTCAAACAAAAGGGTTTAATGGGGGAGCACATTGAGGACTTCCCAAAATTGAATATAAGGGTAACTGATATTCCAGAGGAACACAGGATTGATCTCTTCATAGGAACTTTAAAGGATAACATCCAACATGAAGTTCGCGTTTTGGAACCTGATTCATTGGAGAAGGCATTCAGGTTGGCAAGAAAAATTGAATGTAAAATTATGGTGACAAGGAAGCCTACCACTCACTTTTATAAAGAAGGAAGTGTTGCTACGCCTAGATTTCCACAACCTACAAGGTTGACACCACAACAATTGGAAGAAAAAAGAGCAAAAGGGCTTTGCTACAGTTGTGATAGCAAATACACTAAAGGTCATAAGTGTGTCGAGAAGAAATTATTTTACATAGATTGTGAAGAGGAAGAAGAAAATGAACAAGAAGAGGATATACACCAGGAACCAACCCTAGAAGAGGAAGAAATGAGTCTGACCATATCGTGTAATGCATTGGCAGGAATTACCACTCCTCAAACTCTCAAGATAGAAAGACATATCAAGAAGAAAAAGGTAATAGTGTTGATTGATTCATGTAGCACCCATAATTTTATTCATTGTAAGGTAGCCAAGGAATTGAATTGTTTCCTATACCCAGCACCAGAATGTCTAGTGATGGTTGCAAATGGAGGAACTATAAATTTATCTAAAAATTCCATAATATCAAGCTAACCATGGGGGAATATGTATTGAATATTCCAATGCTTTCCATTCCTATGGGAGGTGCTGATGTTGTACTAGGAGTACAATGGTTACAATCTTTGGGGACGGTAGCTTTTAATTTTCAAGAACTTTTCTTGAAATTTCTTTTCAGAAGGAAAGGAAGTTGAATTACGGGGTATTGCAGGGAAGCCAGGAAGGATAATAAGCTCTAATGGCATGACAAAGCTTCTAAAGAAAGAACAACGAGGCGTAATTGCACAATTATGTTCACTAGAAGTTCCAACATCAAAATCATCTATTTCTGCAGATCTCCAACAAGTCTTGGACAATCATTCCAAGGTGTTTGAAACTCCCAAAGGACTCCCACCTATTCGTGATCATGATCATGCTATTCATTTGATTCCCAGAAGTGTTCCTCCAAACATCAGGCCTTATAGATATCCTTACTTCCAAAAGAGCGAAATTGAACGTATGATTGCAGAAATGTTAGAGGCGGGTATAATTCAACCTAGTCAAAGTTCTTTCTCTGCTCCCGTAGTATTGGTACACAAGAAGGATGGATCATGGCGAATGTGTCCGGATTATAGGGAGCTCAATAAGCTCACCATTAAAGACAAATTTCCCATGCTATTCATTTGATTCCCAGAAGTGTTCCTCCAAACATCAGGCCTTATAGATATCCTTACTTCCAAAAGAGCGAAATTGAACGTATGATTGCAGAAATGTTAGAGGCGGGTATAATTCAACCTAGTCAAAGTTCTTTCTCTGCTCCTGTAGTATTGGTACACAAGAAGGATGGATCATGGCTAATGTGTCCAGATTATAGGGAGCTCAATAAGCTCACCATTAAAGACAAATTTCCCATTCCTGTGATTGATGAATTATTGGATGAATTACATGGAGCAATTTATTTTACCAAGTTGGATCTTCGTTCAGGATATCATCAAATTAGAATGAAGACTCAAGATATTCCAAAAACAACATTTCAAACTCATGAGGGTCATTATGAATTTTTGGTCATGCCTTTTGGCCTTACCAATGCACCTTCTACATTTCAAGGGTTGATGAATTCCATTTTCAACCCTTCCTTAGAAAATTTGTGCTAGTATTTTTTGATGATATACTAATCTACAGTAGGTCTTGGAAGGATCATGTTGAACATGTTGACAGGGTGCTCAAACTATTGCAGGAGAAACAATTATATGCAAAAAATCCAAATGTTTCTTTGGAGTACAAGAGGTGGAATATTTGGGTCATATTGTATCTCACGAGGGTGTTAAAGTAGACCCTAACAAAATTAAAGCCATTAATGAATGGAAAGTCCCCACAACCATAAAGAAGTTGCGAGCATTTCTCGGGTTAACAGGGTATTATCGCAAGTTTGTTAAGAATTATGGGAGAATAGCAGCACCTCTAACAACATTATTGAAGAAAGATGCATTTTCATGGACTCCTGAAGCAACTAAGGCCTTTGAACATCTTAAAGAGGCAATGTGCCTAGTACCGGTCTTAGCTATGCCAGACTTCACAAAAACCTTTATTGTGGAATGTGATGCCTCAGGGAATGGAATTCGTGCTATTTTAATGCAGAAAGGAAGACCCATTGCTTTTGAAAGTCGTCCAACCAAAGGAAAGTATTTACAGAAACCTATTTATGAGAAGGAAATGTTAGCAATACTGCATGCACTAAAGAAATGGAGAACTTACCTAATGGGAAGACACTTCAAGGTAAAAACTGATCATGATAGTCTTAAACACTTTTGGAACAAAGACTATCTTCAGAAGAGCAGCAAAAATGGGTCACAAAGATGTTGGGTTATGACTTTGAAATAATCTACAAAAAAGGAAAGCTTAATGTTGTTGCAGATGCACTCTCAAGAAAGAATGAAGAGGTGGAAGCATTGCTTTGTGCCATTTCTATTATCCAACCAGATTGGATAACCTAAGCAAGAGATGAATGGAAGAAGGACAAAGATGTATGGACACTCATTCAAAAGTTGCAGCAAGATCCTAGTACATCTGATACATTTAGTTGGAAAAATGATTCCTTATGGTACAAAGATCGCTTATATCTTTGTAAGAATTCCCAACTAAAACAAAAGATTCTTCTGAATTGCACACTTCTCTTCAAAAGTTGCAGCAAGATCCTAGTACATCTTATACATTTAGTTGGAAAAATGATTCCTTATGGTACAAAGATCGCTTATATCTTTGTAAGAATTCCCAACTAAAACAAAAGATTCTTCTGAAATTGCACACTTCTCCTTTAGGAGGACACTCAGGATTTTTAAAAACTTACCACAGGGTGAAGAAAGAATTTTTTTGGGATGGCCTTAAATCCGATATTCGAAAGTTTGTGGCGGAATGTTTGGTTTGCCAGCAGAATAAAGTGGAAACAATTAAGACCCCAGGACTTCTACAACCTTTATCCATTCCAAGTCAACGTTGGGAGGAGATTTCAATGGATTTTATCACGGGTTTACCTAAGTCCGAAGGAAAGAGTGTCATCATGGTGGTAGTTGATAGACTTACCAAGTATGCACACTTTTGTGCATTATCTCATCTATTTAAAGCAAGTACAGTTGCTACTACATTTATGGACAGAATTCAAAAGCTACATGGAATCCCAAGGGTTATTGTGAGCGATAGAGATCCCATTTTTACTGGAAATTTTTGGACGGAGTTATTTTCTTGTTTGGGTACTCAATTAGCTCATAGCTCATCTTATCATCCTCAATCGATGGTCAAACTGAGATAGTAAATAAATGTTTGGAAGGATATCTTCGTTGTTTTGTATCTGATAAACAAACACAATGGGTCAAGTGGGTACCTCTTGCTGAATGGTGGTATAACACTTCCTTCCATACTGCAGCAAAAATGACCCCATTTATGGCACTTTATGGATATCATCCACCATCCATCACATCATCTTTAAGGAAAATTCGAAGGTTCAAGCAGTGGAAGATCACATCGAGCATCAGCAAGAAGTTCTCCAACTCTTAAAGGATAACCTGAATTTGGCACAAAATCGAATGAAACAACAGGCAGATCAACATCGTAGCGAGAGAAGCTTTGATGTAGGAGATTGGGTATTTTTACGGCTACAACCATACAAACAAATGTCCCTCAAGCAAGCAAAGAAGGATAATAAATTATCGCCAAAGTACTATGGTCCTTACAAGGTGTTGCAAAAGATTGGTACTATGGCATACAAATTGGAGCTTCCTGTTTCTTCGCGAGTACATCCAGTTTTCCATGTTTCATGCTTAAAGAAGGTTATAGGTGAAAATCTTCCAGTTCAAACAGTATTGCCAGAACTTGATGGGGAAGTGAAAATCATATTGGAACCTGAAGCAGTCATGGAAAAAAGAACTCGACAACTACGGAATCGATCAATTTCAGAGTATCTCATCAAGTGGAAGAACTTACCCACCGAAGATTCTAC
This sequence comes from Pinus albicaulis, assembly GCA_034641835.2. NCBI lineage: Eukaryota > Viridiplantae > Streptophyta > Pinopsida > Pinales > Pinaceae > Pinus > Pinus albicaulis. The sequence goes on along the minus strand of JAXQQM020082740.1, from coordinate 162,235 downwards.
ATGGGAGGATGAGAATTTTATACAGAAGCACCCGAAGCTACTCAAGTGTTGAGGACAACACTTTTTTGAAGGAGAGGGGCATGTTAGGTCCCTATATCACTAGTATAGCCCCTTATTATTGTTAGTGTAAACCCCTTATTGTTATTATTGTACCCTTGTAACTCCCATTTTGTTATTATTGTGCCCTTAAATTATTATTGTTAGGTCGGCTAGGATTACATTATGGCCCCATGGACTCCTATATATAGAAAGGAGGTTTTTTGAATTGTATCATCCAAGAATTGTTCATTTATGTAATGTATTGGAGGTTTCCCCCTCGAAGTGGCTCATTTCTAAGGCGTTTACATCTCTTTTCTTCTATTTTTGGAGCTGGTTACACAACAAACTCTCACCCATTTCCTGCCCCCAACATCTTCCTATCTCTTTCTCCCCCCAATGTCCCTCCCTCCCTATATGTATATGTCATATATCCCCCTATCTCTCTCTCTTTCCTCGAGGCCCCATCTATATCTACTTCTTGCTGTATCTCCTTAGCCTTCCCCCTTCTCCTTATCCTCATTTTATCTATTTTCCTCTTTCCCTATTCATTGCCATATCTTCCTTTCCACATTTTTCTAGGTCTATCCCTATCTCTCTCTACCACCCCCCTCTCTCCCTATGTTTGACTCCTACATCAATTCATCTTTATATTTCTCTAATTCCCCCTTCTTTCTACTCCTTTTCCCTTCCCTTTTGATCCCTTCCCCTCTCTCCATCCATTATTTTATCTCTCTCTCCACTTCCCTTTTCCCCATTTCTTTCCCTTCCCATCACTCACTTTATCTCCCTTCACCCTCTCTTTCCCTATCTCCCTATTTTTATCCCTCTCACCCTCTTTCTCTCTCTCACTGACCTGCCAATATCTCTTTTTCCATATTCCCCCTTTCTTTCCCTTCATTTCCACATTCCCCCCTCTCCTTTTTTCTCTTGGTGTAGACATTACAAAAAACCTATGATTTTTTTTTATAAATACACATACATTATTAAAGTGCATGTGTTATTTTTTTTATAATACAAAAACACACTTCTTTTCTAGCCATAGTTTTCTCTCCTGATAACACCCACTTGTTGGTTCAACCATAGAAATATTGTGAGAAGCATTTTTTTTTTTAAAGTGATTTCCCTAATTTTTTTTTTTCACATATTCTTGCTATATTAAAAAAAATTTGTGATGGACAACTTATACAATCAATTAAAAAATTCTGGAAGGAAGAAGCTACCCTTAAAAAAACTTAAGATCTATGAGAGAAGGCAAGATTAGGAATGGATAAACATAGGCACCCATCCATCACCAACTCAAATCCTTTCACAAGGTATTCCATTGTGGACTCTAATTCATTTACACAAGTGAAGAATATGTGTCAAATTAAGGTCATTCAAATTCCAACATCAAGTAAACTTCCACCCAATTTTCCATCAAACAACAGTGACATAGTTGAAGATGGCATTCAAACTTTTTAAGATGTTGAGTATATAGAGGTGGAATTTAAATATTTGAATGATTTTAAACCTTATGGTGAAGAGGCTACTTAGGTGCAACTTGAATTTGAACAATTAAATGTTCAACATATAAGCTAGAAAAATATCCATTACACTCTTAATGTCAATCATTATGTCAATAAAGTGATACAATTTCCTATTGAAGTGTTGGCCCACCAATGATGGGGCCCTCATTATAATTTTTGAAAATTATCCTTTTTATTGGCACTTGGGTGGTTGATGTTTCCTCTTATCCTTATTGTTTGGCTTTGAGTTTATTGGTCCTTTTGGGTTCAATGATGTTTTGTGACATTTCTTTCTATTGTGAGCATTGGGATCATCACTTTGATTCCTTTACATTGTCTAAGTTTTTCACATCGATCCTAATCACCCCATTATGTTCACTTTTCCCACAACAATTTGATTGCATATAGTTCACATCACTAATGATTTTTTCATGATAAAATTCCAATGAATGGGTTTTGGTGCATTCCACACTTGCAATTATGAGGTTTGACTACTATCATAATTTTAGCACCTTGTTTTAATGTCTTCCTTCTAGTTGTTTAATAGGTCTAGGTTTGACCTTTTTTTTGGGTGGCACCTTGATAATCCATATATATATATATATATATATATATATATATATATATATATATATATATATATAGATAGATAGAGAGAGAGAGAGAGAGGAGGGGGGGGGGGGGTTAATTTGTAAAATACATCTATAATAAATATTATACATATATGAACTTTTAATATATTATTAATAAACTTCAACATATATATATATATATTACAAACTTACATATTACAAAACAAAACAAGCTTGCATAGGCTTATTTTAATTTAGTTACTAATTGACTTTGTATTGCTACAATGTAACTAGTTTTGATTAAATGAAATTCATCCAAAATTTGGTCAAAATTTCTATTGCTCTCATATTGTTTCTTTTCCAAGATGCTATATAACCATTTCACTTATTCCTTTAATGTGTCATCTATGGAGCCAATTGGCTCAAAAACTTGTGTGCTTCTCATGGGTGGAATTTAGAAATTGTACCTACAATGTGAGCTTTTTTCTTTTCACAAATTTGTGTATGGTGGTGTTCATGTATTTTTGCAAGCTCTATAGCAAGGTATAAATTCATGATTGCAATATATCTAGCTAGGAAAATATAATAAGATTTTTTTGTGTAGATAGTTCTTTGTATAAACTTTAATACAATTAATTCTAATTTTAACATGATGGGATAGGAAAAAGTAATATAATGGTCAATAAGGCATAGCCCATGTAAGTACATGAATTTTTGTGTTTAACATGAAGAATATATACCTAAATAAGGTATTATCCCTCTCTACTTTACCCAGAAAATAGTTTCACCTATGATTAATTTAAATAATCAATAGCTAACCATACTATCTAAGCATGATCATTACTAAATATTGATGTAATTGATAAGAGGTGTAAATTTTATATAAAATATAAACAAGATTGATAACTTTTACAAAATATATAATATTTTAGGAATTAAAAATGAAATTTATTGAAAATTTGATCTTTAACAAACTCATACTTAAAATTTCATAAAGGGTTGTAAAATTTGTCTTTAAGTGTGGTGTAGACTTGACTTCAAACTTAATTTAGGATGGAATTGAACTTGTGCCCACATTAATTTTTTTTTTTTTTTTTTTTTTTTTTTTTTTTTTTTTTTTTTTATGGAAATGGGTGCTAATGGTCATAGGCTCTATTTACTCAGATTTTTTATTTTTATTTTTATCACATTTGTTACATTTAAGAAAAACTGAATAAAAATTTTCATAAACCCTAACCACTTTGGTGGTAAAAGAATTTTCATGAACCCTAATGAATTTAGTGATAATAGTAATAAATAACATATATAAAAATGATTTAAAAAGGATTGTAGGAAAAAAAATATATCATATGATAATTTATTTTAAAAGATAATACTATTAGCTAGAACAATTAAATTTTTTTTTTCTTCTAAATTGTGCTAATTCTATTAAGTAATCATAATGTTACAAAACTGCCTCGGTTCAGCTGTGGGAGCCTGAAACCGGGCTTGAATTCCATGCTCTATCAATATTACAAACTGCCCAAAGTGGGAAACCAGTTCTTCTAAAAGAAGTTGCACCGCCCTTGAAAAGGGAAACCGGTGAGAGGTCCATTATGTTTAGCATAAGATAACTACAAAAATACATCACTGACATGCAGCTTTTGCTGTTGTAGAAAAAAAACAAAAAAACCAGTATTTCTAGCTAAATAGACATGAATAGAAACCATACTGAGCCAGTTCATAGCAGAATTAATGTGTGTGGGCTGGAGACGGTGGCTCCTCCTCAATGCGACACCCGTAATGCTCCTCTGCGTCTTCAGCAGCTGCGCTGGGAGCTCTGTATTTATCTGAGAGGTTTGCATCCACCTGCATATAAAGATGACCGAGGGAGGGCGAGGTATTAACAAGTGTATCGCTCAGACCATCAAGAGGCGTTGCAGCAGGGTTGGGGCAGGGGACGAAGGGAGAGGGGGGAGGGTCATGCGCCGGGGGAGTGAGAGGAGTTGACTCTTCTCACAGGGTAATAGTAATGTAAGCGGTGATGGTCAAGCGATTGAAGGCACAGCCAAATCTGAGCTCCGCTCTCTGCGAGGTTTGCCGCAGATAATGGCATCCAGAAGGGAGGGGAGCAGAGGGAGGCGCGCCAATATGAGGAGAGGAGGGATGATGATCACGGGCCAAGCCGGGAGGGCTATCGAGGTTCCAGTGATGGGAGGAGTCCTGAGAAAGTTGCCTATCAGTATGCTCGGGGAGGTGAGCTCCATCGAAGCTGGAAGACGGAAGATCGCTTGCAGACCTGCCGCGAGTGGCACCACGACGGCACCTCATGCGTTGCCTAAGCCTTGGCATTTCAGTCTCAGCGGTGGGAACAGACCAAAGACAAGGGGAAAAAGCTTGAATAGGAGCGAGACCACGGAGAGAGCCAGGAGAGATTTGCAAGTTGAAATTGGACTGACAGAGAGCGTTATGTGAAAAATGATACCCAGGCAAAGTTTCTATACAACTGAGCAGCGAGCAGCGACGGCCAGTGTGAGTGCGGGCACTGGGCATTGCAGAGGTTGCAGGACAAGCACTGCAAATAGGCTTCAAAGAACTGCAATCAGAGCCGAAACGATCTGGAGAACTCGAGACAGAGTCCATAATGTGCTGACTCATAAGACCAAGGAGGAAGAAGCGTCGATGTTGGAGAGTTAATGAACTGCGCACTTGCGAATTGAATTCAGATTTAATGGCACCGTTGAGAGACATATGTCCACCCCATGCGAAATGCCTTGGGAGCTGGCCCGGGACGGAGGTCCCATCAGTTCTATTAAACATCCACATCTGGAAATGAGCCATCCTTCTGCACCAGCTTGATGCAATTCTGGAGATGATCTCTATCATGGATGATCTGAAGAGTGCCATGATTGAGAGTGTCCATGCTATCTACTCCTAAATTAGCTAGGAGATCCACGACCTTGTTGCCATCTCTTTTGGTGTGGGCAAAGGAGATAGCTTGGTTGTTATCCAACCAGTTGCTTATTTTTTCAATTCAGGATGCCAATCTCCGGCTAGTGGCAAATTTTGTTGGCCTGGTGCCGTGAAGCAGTTGATTGGCTATATTGACAAGAATCTGGGAGTCCCCTTCTACGATGATAGGAGAGAGATTGTAGAGATGAGTTAAGTTCAACCCTTGCCAAAGCCCTTCCAGTTCTGCAAAGTTGTTGGTGTCCCAGCCTATAGAACCATAGTAGATAGCAAGGACATCTCCTTGGGAATTCCTTAATATTCCACCAAAGCCAGCTGGACCTGGATTGCCTTTAGAGGATCCATCAAAGTTCAATTTGAATATTCCTCGAGGAGGGGGAGTCCATTGGGGTTGGGGATCTGGGGACTTCTGTCTGCTGGTGTTTGGAGAGATCGAGACTTTTAGCTCCAATTTTTCCATATGGCAGCTTCCTTCGGCTGTTTGGGAAGATCCTCCTCCTGCCAAGCATGCAGATTTAAAGATTCTTGAAGATTATTGCTGAATTTGTTCCAGATGATGTCCAATGGAGTGGATTGGTTTTTGAAGATTTGCTTGTTTCTTTCTTTCCATAGGGACCAGAAGAGGAGACTGGAATGATTTGCCAAAGAGTGTTAAGAATGGGGCTGCTATACGGACGTTTGGGCTAGAGGCGCATAATATTGGTTAGGTCCCCTTGCGGTTTGCTTCTTTGACTCCTGAAGCATATCTTTTCCCAAATCTTGCTAGCTAAAGCACAGGACATCATGAGGTGTTGGATCGTTTCGATGTTTTGCTCACAGTTTGGACACTGTGAGGGGCCACAAAATCCTCGTTTGAGTAGGTTGTCCCAGGTGAGTATTCTTTTGTGGCTGAGTAGCCAAAGAAAAGTAGAGACTTTAGGCCAAGTACCAGGAGCCCAAACAAATTGCCAGAGCCTATCTCGCGGAAGAGGGACTGGATGCATAAGAGAAAAGGCCTCTTTCGTAGTGAACATGCCTCTGGTTGAATATCCCCATATAAGAGTGTCAGGTTCCTCCGAACATCTGATCTTCCGGCATTGGAGCTCCTCCTGGAGAGCTTCCCAAGTGGTGTTCTGAGCAAAAGGAATAATGTGAGATGGGTGCTTCCATTGTTTGAAGTCATTGCTGCTTGTGGGAAGCCAACATTGGTTGACTTTGATTTTTTCTGGGCCATTGTTTCTTCCATCATTGAGGAGGGAGAGAGTATCAATTAGCTTTGGAATTTGCTGCCATGAGTCCGCCCAAAATCTGGCTGAGTGCCCATTTCTTATTTCCCAAAAGCTGTGTTGTTGTATGAGAGAAAAATGTTGTTTGGCTGCATTCCATATGAGGGAGCCCACTATTCCAGGAGAGAGTCCGATCAAATCTTCAGGAGGTCTATTGTTAGCGTACTTGGAAGTCCATAGTTTGGCCCAGGGCGTGTGAGGGTTCGAGAGCCAATTCCACCACAGATGGGCTCCCATGACTTCGTTGTTGTGGAGAGGGTTTCTGAGCCCGAGCCCTCCTACGTCCTTAGGGGTGCAGACTGTGTTCCAATTGACCAGAGCCCATTTCCGTTTTTGGTTAGAGGACCCCCAGAGAAATCGTCGTTGCAAATTCTTGATTTGATTTGATTAAGAACCCACTTTGGAGCAGCAAGCACAGAGAAAAGATATATGGGCATAGATTGCAAAACAGCTTTGATGAGGACAAGTTTGCTGGCTAAGTTGAGGGCTCGGTATGTCCAGGAGGAGAGTCGAGCCTCCAATTTTTCCAAGAGTTGATTCCAGGCAGTGTGTTTAATAGCTGTGTCTATAAGAGGCGCGCCTAAATACTTGGCGGGGAGGTGAGCAAGAGAGAAGCCGAGGATGCGGGCTATGCTGGCTTGGATCATCGGAGGAGTGTTGAAAAAGAAGAGTTGGGATTTTGAAACATTGACTGTCATACCCGAGGCTTCAGAGAAAAGGTTCAGAATGTCTTTGAAGGACTGGGCTTCTTGGACAGAGGGGTATCCAAAGAGCATGTTATCATCAACAAATTTTTGATGAGTGGTAGTTGCAGAGTCATGAAGGGAAATACCACAAAGATACCTAGAGAGGACAGCATGATGAATAATTTTGCTGAGTCCTTCAGACATAAGGAAAAAAATGAAGGGGGAGAGAGGGTCACCCTGTCTAATACCTCTGGATGGCACGAAAGGAGCTGAGGGGATGCCATTGACAAGGATGGAGTGAAGTGGCATTGAGATGAGGCTCATTATCCATCTTATCCACATCTGATCAAATCTGAAAGCTCTGAGTATGTTCTGAATATAACGCCAACATATTTTATCAAAATCTTTAGATAGATCAATTTTAAGGAGCATACCTGGCTTCTTGGTGCTTTTGAGAGAGTGAATAACTTCATGAGTCAGGATGATACCGTCCATGATTTGACGGCCTTCCACATAGCCCGTTTTCTCTGGCGAAATGAGGAGCAGTAGAAGAGGCTTTAATCTGTTGGCTATGACTTTGGAGATGACCTTATAGATCACATTGCATAGAGCAATTGGTCTGTAATTTTCAGCAGTGCTTGGGTGCTCTTCTTTAGGCACCAGAGCTATGAAGGTGGCATTCAAAGAGGGGAGAAGCCAGTGAGATGCTCTAGATTCCTCAACCAGCTGCCAGACTTCTGTTTGGATGAGCTCCCAAAAATGATGGAAGAAATTTGAGGTGAAACCATCAGGACCTGGCGCCTTTCCATCCTTAGTTTGGGTCATTGCTGTTTGAACTTCTTGGAGGGAGACAGGGCGGAGAAGCATCCTGTTGTGCTCTGCAGTGACAAGTTTAGGAATCAACTGAGAGATTTTTTCGATGGCTGGCTGCCTGTCTATGGTGTGATCTTCTTGCTGTATGCTTTTAAAGTAGTCCAAGAGAACTTTATCGATCTCCTCGTGTTGCTCCACTTGTTCTCCTTGCTGATTGGTGATGTGAGGAATTCGATTTTTCATTCTTCTTTGAACTATTGACCTGTGGAAAAATTTCGTGTTCTGTTCCCCTTCCTTTAACCAGCTGATTCTAGACTTTTTCCTCCACAATATTTCTTCTTGCTTGCGTCTTTCTTCTAATTGCTTCTATAGGTCCTGTTCTTGGAATGCTAAATCATCTATTCTTCCCTCAACTATGATTTTTTTTTGGTTTTCTTCCATTTTGCTCTCGAGGATCTTTATCTCCTGAAAAATATTCCCAAAGACAGAGGAATTCCAATTCTTGATGATCGCTTTGAGGTGTTTAAGCTTTTGCTGAAATTGATACATCTTTGAGCCAGCAGGAGGGGTGAAGCCACACCAAGCAGAAGCGACCATTTCTTTAAAAGAGGGGCGAGAGAGCCAAAAAGCTTCAAATTTGAAGGGCTTTTTGAACTGAGGACCAATATGTTTCCAATTAAGCGAGATGGGCCAGTGATCCGAGCTTTCCAGTGGGAGTATTGAAGTAGAAAGATCCCCTCCTAAATAGATGGCATTGTCTGATATGAGGAATCGATCTAGCTTTGAGGCGATCTGCTGAGTCCCTGTTCTTTTGTTATTGCAAGTGAAGGTGTCGTTTGAGAAGGGGATGTCAATAAGCCAACTGTTGCTTATGAAGTCTTTGAAATGAGAACTTTCCAGATCTAATCTAGGTCTCCCCCCTGTTTTCTCCTCCATCTTTGTAATCATGTTGAAGTCCCCCGCTACAATCCAAAGGGGATAAGTTCTGTGAGAATTTAGGATCTCCATGGTATTCAGGAGCGCTATCTTCCTAGCTTGGTCCTGCGGAAAATAGACATTTGAGAGGTGCCCATGGATGTTAGATCCAATGGGATGAAAAGTAGCCTCAATAAGATAATGAGCCGCATGAAAGTCTGATAGGGCTATGGACTGAGTGTCCCAAGCTATTGCAAGACCTCTTGAAGAGCCGGAGGCATCCACCGCTACTGAGCTACAGCTAGGCCAGGCTTTAGATAAGATTGAACCTAGTGTTTCACTATTGCATTTAGTGTCTTGTAGGAAGAGAATATTTGGTATTTCTTTCTCAATCATATTCTTGATCATTTTGTGCTTCCCTGGGCTATTGAGCCCTCTAATATTCCATGAGATCAACTTCATGGGGAACTGCTTGTCAGGGGTTTAAAAAACTGTGTTAGCTTGGGGTATCGACCTGAGTTCACCAACGCTTCCCCTATGGTGATGGTGCGCTGCCAGTCTGGTTTTCGACCCCTTTTTCTGGACTCTTTTGTGAATTTTAGGCTATCCCAGTGGCTGCCCAACTAGATGCCTAGCTTCTTTTGTTGTTGGGCTTTGGATAAAACCTTTTCTAATTTGTCAATTTGCTGGGGATTGATTTTGTCAAATTCCTGCCTCCTGCAAACATCCTCTAGTCCAATGATGTCAAGCTCCCCAAGGTCTAGTCCTTCTGAGTCCTCTTCCATGAAGATTATCTGATTGTTGCCAGTATTTTCCTCATTAGAAGCTGAGGGCTTGGTTTTTGGATCGTCAATGTCCATGGTTGAAGGGTGCCAGGTCAAAAGCTTGGTTTCAGAGGACGGGATAGACGATGAGTTAACATTTTGAGGCTTCTCATTCTGAGATTGCAGGGGATTAGGGGTTGCAGAAGGTTTTGAAGGGTTAGAGGGTTTTAGGTGGGGATCAGAAGGGATCTGGGCAGAATCAGAGGTTGTATCCGAGTTGGAGAGAACGGAAAAACTATTGCTGGTGGAGGGAACATTGGAAGAGGAACTAGGTTTCTTACTCACCGCTGTGGATTTCTTGCTATGTTTCCTGCGCGAGGGCACCTTAGTAAATCCATCTGCTTCAGGGTTGACTTCGGCTTCTTTATTCTGAGCTTGAGCATTTAGGGGGCAGTCTCTGAACAAATGCCCATGGGCATGACACCTGCAAAATCTGAAGGGAACATGCTCATAATCCAAACATTGAATCCCTTCGAAGTCGTCATGGTATATACTTACAGCATCTGGCAGGGCTTTGTCCAAGTGCATGTAGACATAGATTCGAGCATATGATGTGTATCTGCGAAGCTTTGTCTCTTCTGCAATCTTGATAAACTCTCCTAGTCCCTTACCGATTTCTTGGAGTGAGTCTTCATCCCAGTATTCAAGCGGCAATGAATACAGGCGAATCCAGACTGGTGCCCAGTTGAAATTTTCTTTGTTTGGGTTGAATCTTTCCACCCAGTTTCGGAGATATAACCCAGCTGAGTTGAAAAAGTATGGCCCTTCATCCATGACCCTATTTCGGTCCTCAATACAGATGAATATCGCCATAAAGAAGCCTTTAGGTCCCAGCTGGAGTGTGACGTGTCCTTTGGGCTTCCACTTGGAAGCAATCCAACCTTGTAGGGCTTTTTCAGTTGGCCAGAAGCCGATAAATTTACCAATAAGGGCATGGTCCCTCATGTATTGAATTCTAGAGTTTATACGGTGGCTAGGTAGGTCGATCTTGGGGCATTATGGCGCGATGGGCTTGCAGGTGGAGGACGTGGGAGCAACTGCATCCTGCTGGGTCTGCGTAGTCGGCGTTTGAGGTGCTGTCATTTCCCATTTTTTGTCGGCAATATCATTGCTCTGAACAGAGCTGACATGGGTTCCTTCATTGTTTGCAGGGGGGTTGACCTTCCCCCCCCGAGCTTGTGGCCATCTCTGGTTGCCAGGTCCCGTAGGCGGGAAGAGAGAAGGCTATCGCAGCTGTTCAAACCTGCAAGAGATCTAGGGTTTCTGCAGCGCGAGCCATTTCATACGAGCTATCGTTCCCTTAATTTTTACCCTTAATCACAGCAAGAACAATTATATTATTATATAAAACATAAATTAAAATAAATCTTAGTTTCTTTAATTTAATATTCTCTTATTAATATAAAATATGAATTAATAGAAATTTACAACTCAAAAAATTATTCCTATACAAATTTCATAATAATTTTAATTCATTATTTCTATTCAACTAAAGTTAGAAGTAGACAACACATTCCATGTTAGTTTATAATTTTTTTTATTAAAATATTTATTATGTTGTTCGAAAACAACTCTCCTAAATGCTACATGTACCATTATGTATCATTGATTTTGATGTTAGATGATTGAAGGAATTTCTACCTATTAAATACATTTATTAATAAGTTACATAAATAATCAAATAAATGTTAGTTAGATTTTCAGCTGTCACTGGAAAGTTCGTGGAAGACCATTACATTCTGGCTTAGAGCTTCATAACCAATAAAATTGTCTCCTCTCGATGTGTGGAGTGCACCATTATTCATTAGTATTAAAGAAGTCGATATCTAGAGACCAGTAATTATTCTACAACTATGGTAAAGGAATTCAGTTGGTTGCCTCGCCAGACCGGAAAGGAAGAGTACGCCCCTTTGCCCAAAGAAGATGAAAAGAACTGCCAAAAATTGCAGACCATGGTGCGTCCGCTAGAGCTCTTCATATATTGATGTCATTCTTCATCTATTGTTGTCATTGCAGTCCTTATCCTCAGGTATGCAGAGATTTTGCTGACCTGATCCATTTCTTTATTCGGTTTCTTCTCATCACAAATTTGCATGTGCCATAAATTAACATGACAACCGATTTATGTATTCTTATAAATACTCAACCTTTAAGAATTTTTTCTTTTTAATATTTTTTTGATACTGTTCAAACGAGGTGACTTCAATACAGTAACAGAATTTTGTCATTGCCCAACTTTAGTATGAAAGCGAACCTAACAATGTTTTTTAATATGACACTGTAGTTTTGTTGTGTGGGCATCTCTCCTACTCCTGTACTAAAATCACCCACAAATAGATAATTAGATAGAATCAGGTTTTCTGGTAGAATAATATTCATATTGTAAAAATACATCTCGTGTAAACCTGTGTTTGGAATATTACAAAAAAACAGATCTCTCTTTTCTTTCCCTTTTCGGTTGTATGTCTTTCACCCTATATCTCTTCTCCGTGCAGTGAGAGATCAATATATTTATGTGAAGAACAAAATATATTACTATAGCTTTATAAGTTTGAAGCTCCAGTCCCCAAGCTGACATTGCATTCGAGATGAAATCGGGGTGTATGTATTTTTATTATTTCTAATTAATGTATGTGTTTTGATACATATTATATTTATTAAACATTGAAGTGAAGAATTATAAGATTCTGATTTTTTTAGTGATACTTTATTTACTGGATTGAAATATTAAAGAAAATATATTATCCTAAATTGAATTCAAATTATATACATAAGAGGTGCACTTTATTGTTTGATTGCGTTATTTAAAGTTAAAATTTATTATTATTATATATATATATATATATATATATATATATTAATTTATTTAAATATTATAAATAAATTTATTTTTTTTTTTTTCTAAATCTGACTAATTCTATTAATTATAAAAATACTGGTACAAAACTGCCAGGACTGCTGCTGTGAGAGCCAGACAGTCTGGGTAGATTAACTCTGCTATCCTTAAGAAATCGGGGTCGCCCAGTGTGGGAAACCGACCCATTGTTCATCAATAGTTGGGCCGCCCATAGTAGGGAAACCGGCCAGAGACTTAAACAAAGCATGTAGATATTTTTATAAACAAAGCAAAAATCATCAAAATGCTCAACAAGTAAGCTTCTAAGACAGTTAATCATGATGAACCCAGCAATGAGTGAGCCCAAGGAGTCAGCTCTTGTCCTCAGGGGACATCGGTTCCTCTTCCACCCTGCAAGCATACTCATTTCCTGTGTTGCTGTCTTCCTGTTCGTCCTGGCTGTCAGCAAGCTTGTTCTGGCGCTGTACTTCAGTGCTAATATCTTCATGAGGGGAGGGAATGGGGCAAGGATCAGGGGCAGGGGGGTGAGTAGAGAGGGGAATTTCCTCCCGGAGCGATACAGTGATGAGGGCAGTGATGATGGAATCATAAGAAGTGCAGTGGAAACAAAATTCCGCGTTTTGGGTGGTCTGTCGGATGGAGGTGCCACGAGCTCTGTTGAAAGAAGGAGAGGGCTGCCCGGGATGGGTGATATCATCAGGGGGAAGGGGCTGACCTGAAGGATTAGGACAATTCAAAGGGGGAGAGAATCCGGGAGGTTCAGAGAGGGCTACAGGAATGTCAGAGGCACTTTGAATGGCTTGCGCTCTGCCTCGACCTCTGCCTACTGAGCGACCCCTGCCTCTATTTCTGCGACGGCCATCACGTGAAGAACGAGGGGGGGTGTTGTCATCTCCGTCCGAGGAGGAGCTAAGGTCAGAGTGGGGCAGAGGGGGAAGGCCAGAAGAGCGCCCTCGACTCACGCCTCTACGGGGCCTCATTCTTTGCCTTAGTCGTGGCATGGCATTCAGCAAATGACGAGGACGAGGCTGGCCAGAAAGGGGTTCCGGAGAAGGGGTGAGGGCGTAGATACTACCTGGGTGACTTTGCCTATGCAGGTGGGCAGAGGAGCTGAAAGGGCGGTGACGAAGAGCCTGAGAGTTCAAATTAAGAATTGAGGATGACGGAATTCCTGTGAAGGTGGCTCTCGAGATGTCATAAGAGTCGGAAGCTCCGCAGCAAGAACTGTTGGTGAAGTGAACGCCCGGCAATGTCTCCAGACAGGCCCAGACGCTGCATCTACGCCCTGTAGCCGTCTTGCAATTGGGAATTGCCGCACCAGGAGGGCATTCGCTTCTGAACGGGAGCAAAAGTCGCAAATGGTTTCCGTCAGTCTGCCTCTCGTCCATCGTGACCGCCAAAACCAAATACCCTGCCTTAAGCCTGAGGTTGAAGGGGCAGTTAATACCAATTTGCTGCATCCAAGGCGCATTGATGGCGCAGGGACTGTTCTCACGCAAGGCCATGTGGGCATGGCGCTCATATATCTTTGGGATCTGCGTGGGTGCCAGAAGCCCTTTAATGTCTTCATTCAGCCGCATCCGGCATTATAAATAAATTTATTAATCATAATTTAAAATAATAATTAAAAATAGTAATAATAGTATCATATGTTTTCTGATATGTTAAAATTCTTAATATAGTTATGGTTAGTTATTAAGAAGTCAAATTTTCTCTCAACACCATTATTATCATTATTTTTTAAAATTGTTATTGTACTTGAAAATTTTAGATTTATTGAACTTAAAAGGAATAGGTTATTAAAAATATGAAGTATGAATTGCAGAAAATGCAGTGCAATCTAGCAAAAAGAATTTCAGCAACGAAGGTGTTGGATCACCCCTACTTTGATCATATAGACAAATCTCAATTCTACATATTCATATTTTGCTATTTAAGAATAGCAAGTTAAGAAGTTGGATTTCTCATTTTTTTAATGTAAACTTTGTATTTTACTCAGTATTTTGATGTCTATGTTGATTCATTTGTTTTAACTACATTTTTATATTTATTTTAAAATATCAAATTTATTATCAGAAATTTATAACTCTACAAGAGTGGGAAAGCCTAGTAGCCTACTACTTAAACTTTATCTCAAGAGCCAAAAATATACCTCTATAAAATTTAAACCAAATATAAAAAAAAAACATCTTTTATTGCACACCTCAAGAAACTGATTTACAAGATTTTCAAATCCATGGAATGGATAGGTTTGACAAAAACAAAAGAGTGAGTTGTTGCGAGCGTTGTTTAAGAAGGCCCTTTAACTTATAAATTCTCAACACCTTTTAAGAAGGCCCTTTAACTTATAAATTCACAACACCTCAAGAAACTGATTTGACAAAAACAAAAGAGTGAGTTGTTGCGAGCGTTGTCTAGGAAGGCCCCTTAACTTATAAATGCACAAATATTTTTCTCTGTGCAGTGAGAGATCAATATATTTATATGAAGAAAAAAATATATTACTATAGCTTTATAAGTTTGAAGCTCCAGTCCCCAAGCTAACATTGCATTAGAGATGAAATCGGGTTCTATGTATTTTTATTATTTCTAATTAATGTATGTGTTTTGATACATATTTATTAAACATTGAAGTGAAGAATTATAAGTTTCTGATTTTTTAAGTGACATTTTATTTACTTGATCGAAATATTAAAGAAAATGTATTATCCTAAATTGAATTCAAATTATATACGTAAGAGGTGCACTCCATTGTTTGATTGCGTTATTTAAAGTTAAAATATATATATATATATATATATATATATATATATATATATATATATATATATATATATATATATATATATATATATATATATATTTTAAATAAATTTATTAATTATAATTTAAAATAATAATTAAAAATAGTAATAATAATATAATATATTTTTTTGATATGTTAATATTCTTAATATAGTTACGGTTAGTTATTAAGAAGTCAAATTTTCTCTCAACACCATTATTATCATTATTGTTTAAAATTGTTATTGTACTTGAACATTTTAGATTTATTGAACTTAAAAGGAATAGGATATTAAAAATATGAAGTATGAATTGAAAATGCAATGCTATCCAGAAAAAAGAGTTCCAGCAACCGAGGTGTTGGATCACCCCTACTTTGATCATCTAGACAAATCTCAATTCTAAATATTCATATTTTTCTATTTAAGAATAGGAAGTTAAGAAGTTGGATTTCTCATTTTTTTAATGTAAACTTTGTATTTTACTCAGTATTTCAATGTATGTGTTGATCCATTTGTTTTAACTACATTTTTATATTTATTTTAAAATATCAAATTTTTTATCAGAAATTTATGACTTAGCAAGAGTGTAAACTCTACAAGAGTGGGAAAGCCTAGTAGCCTACTACTTAAACTTTATCTCAAGAGCCAAAAATATACCCCTATAAAATTTAAAAAAAAAAAAAAAAAAATTCCTTTTGTTGCACACCTCACAAAAACCTGATTTACAAGATTTTCAAATCCATGGAATGGATAGGTTTGACAAAAACAAAAAAGTGAGTTGTTGCGAGTGTTGTTTAGGAAGCCCCTTTAACTTATAAATTCACAACACCTCAAGAAACTGATTTGACAAAAACAAAAGAGTAAGTTGTTCCGAGCGTTGTCTAGGAAGGCCCCTTAACTTATAAATGCACAACTGTTCCATTACTGACCTTTCAAGCACATCTTTATAACTAGGTGTATGCTAATTTTTTTAAATAAAATAATTCATAGTTATAAGTTAAATATTCAATTAAATCACATAACATATCACATTTTTTCCTCTATACTATTTTTTCCTATGTTACTGCTTTACAGTGTTTCCTTTGCAATATATGGTGCAATTGCTAGTTATTTATATCGGAGATCATATTTTTAACATAAAATATTAACGACTCATTAAATGCTTCTCTAGTGAAATAAATTGTAAAATGATCAAAATAACTAAATGTTAAGTGTTATTATTATCTTTTAATATGTTTATTAACATTAAAGAAATGACATTGCTCGCCCTCCCTGAATTCAATTCACCTAGCAAGAACTTGACGAACTTGACGCCAAATCCATGCCAAAATTCTTGATTTTCATGACGTCAAGTAATATGTAAGCCCTTCATCATATAGACATAATTTGGTCTTCAAATCAGTATTTAGCGTTAACTGCTAGGGAAAACTATATCTTTAGTTAATAATTAGTTATAATAAACATAAATATAGGGCGTGTATTGTCAAAACATTCTCAAAATGTTCTAAAAAAACATTAACATAATATAATGTTATATTAAAAATTTTAAGAAAGGTAAACGAAAATCTTACACTATATAAATATTACTTATAATTTGTAACTTTGTAGAGTTGTATTTGGAAAATAAGGATTTTATATTAAATATTACATAAATATTTCTTCTTATTAAGGCTAAAGGCTTATTCTACAGTCCAATATAAGGGGATATGTAAGTTTGTTAGTGCATTCTCTAAATAAAATTAAAAAAATAAAATCTAGATAGTGTCGGCTTAAACAATCACTTAGATAACCATATAAGTCCATAATTAAAAACTCATTAAAAATAAATTTAAACAATACAAATTTAAAATATGAAGATATTTAGGAACACTAAAAAATATATATGGTAAATAAATAAAAATATAATAAACTAGAGGTATGGTAAATAAAGAAATCTCTTTTTATACTTACTTTAGAAGAGATATTGTAAATAAATAAAAATATAAATAAACCATAATTATGGTAAATAAATAAAACCTCTTTTTATTATTACTCCCTAGGTATGATAAATAAATATAAATATAAATAATCCAGAGGTATGGTAAATAAATAAAATGGTTTTTAATATTTACTCCATAAACCTCTATATTTACATTAACTCAAAAAAGAGGTTTTATTTAGGTGAAGCCTATGAGCCAAATACTATAGGACAAATTATTATTAATACCATGAGACAAATACCATAGGACAAATTATTCTTAATACAATAAGACAAATACCATGGACCAAATACCATATTTATAAAAGAGGTATGGTAAATAAATAAATATAAAAGTGGTATAAAGAGGTCAAATAAATAAATAAAAATATATCAAATGGAATTAGAAATATGACATCTAATTATATATGAAGACTATGGCCCAAATACCATGGACCAAATTATTATTAATACCATACCAAAAAAAAATTATTAACCCTAACATTAATATTAATGTTAATATTATTGTTAATTCTAATATTCATATTAATATATTATAATATTAATATTATTAAATTTAATAACTCTAGATTAATTTATATATATATATATATATATATATATATATATATATATATATATATATATATATATATATATATATATATATATATATATATATATATATATATATATATATATATAAGAGGGAAGAACAAAGACATGATAGAGATGGAGATAAACTGAAGGATAAAGGAGAGGAGGAATGAAGAGAGAGAGAAGGAGAGGAGTGACACAGGTAGAGAATGGTAACAGAGGGATAGGGAGACATAAATATGGAGGAGGGAGAGAGAGAGAGAGAGAGAGATAAAGAAGGGGGAAAGGAGAGGGACGTAGGAGAGAAAGGGAGAGAGAGGAATGAGGAGAGGAGGAGGAGAGAGGGAGGGAAGAAGAAAGACATAGATTTTCAGAATTGGAGAGAGAGGGAGTGACAAGGGAGAGATGGAGAAAGAGTGTGTATATTTATGTGGGTGAGATAAAGAGACATAGGAGTGATGGAGACAAGGGGGAGAGAAAGGGAGAGATATAGTAACATAGTTGGAGAGAGAGATAGAGTCATGGGGAAAGAGAGAGAATTGGAGGGCAGAGAGAGAGAGGGGGTGGTGGATAGAGGGAGGTGGGAGAGAGAGGAATTTAGAGTGGGGAAGAGAGTGATGGGGGAAGACAGAGGATTGTAGGGGTGAGAGAGAGAGAGAGAGAGAGAGAGGTAGAAGATAAAGGGAGAGAGAGGAAGGAAAAGAGAATGGAATTGAAAGAGAGGAGGGGAGAGGGAGGAATAGATAGATGGAGTTGGATGTGGAGAGAGGTAGGGAAGAAGAAAGACGTAGAGAGTGATTAGTGGAGAGACAGGGAGTGAAAAGGGAGAGATGGAGAGAGAGTGTGTATGTTTTGAGGTGAGATAAAGAGACAAACAAGGAGAGATGGAGAGAAGGGGGGAGAGAAGGAGAGAGGGAGGCATATAGTAACAAAATTGGAAGGTGAAGATAGATAGAGAGAGAAAGGTAGGAGAGAGAGAGATAGAGAGAGAGGGAGAGAGAAAATAGCAGGAGGGAGAGGAGGAGGGACTAATAGATAGATAGATTGGACAAAGAGAGTGTATGTTTTTGGGTTGATATAGAGAGACAGAGGGATATAGAGATATAGATGGAAGGTGAAGATAAAGATGAGATAGATGGAGAAAAGGAGGGAGGGACAAAGAAATTTATAGATATACCGGGAGAGATCGTGTGTGTTTGGCGGGGTGAGATAAAGAGACAAAGAAGGAGAGATGGAGGGAGATATAGATATAGATGGAGGGGGGAAAGAGGGAAGAATATTTCTTGCACTAGATGCATTGATTTCATTGTAGATGGTGATTTATAATCATATTTGATTGATTGCACTAGATGCATTGATTTTAGTTTAGATGTCGATTTCTAATGATATTTGATTACTCACACTAGATGCATTGATTTCAATGTAAATGATTTCTAATTCTATTTGATTTTAGTATAGATGGTGATTTCTAATCCTATTTGATTTGTTGCACTAGATGCATTAATTTCAATGTAGATGTTGATTTCTAATTATATTTGATTTCTCGCACTAGATGCATTGATTTCAATGTAGATGATTTCTAATCATATTTTATTTCTTGTACTAAATGCAGTGATTTCAGTATAGATGGTGATTTCTAATCCTATTTGATTGTTTCCACTAGAAGCAATGATTTCAGTTTAGATGTTGGTTTTTAATCCTATTTTCCTACTTGCACTAGATGCATTGATTTGAGTATATATGTTGATTTCTAATCCTATTTGATTACTTGCATTAGATGCATTTATTTAAGTGTCGATGTTGTTTTCTAATCTTATTTTATTTCTTGCATTAGATGCATTGAATTCACTATATATGTTGATTTATGATTCGATGTAATTGTACGTATGATGGTACATTAATTTTAAAACCATTGGATTAATAGTATGCATTGATTTCAGTCTAATCACAAAAAATTATTGGTAATGTATGTTGATTTTTGTGATATAGTAATTAAGCCTATTAATATTGGAGAGCAAGAGAGAGAAGGTATGATGTTTACTACAACAACTCTAGCTAAATATTTAAATGGTTTATTATTCCAATTGTCATTTTCATATAATTGATATCAAAAGGTGACAAAACTAACAAGTGTGACAATAAGAATAGTAGAAGAAAATAGTTTGAGATTGATCACAATGAAGACTATTTGTAATTGACTACATTCTTATTATTCACATTTTCTATCATTCAATATTATTACATTGTCACTTTGCATTCAAATTTTTTATTTCATCATTTTTTGCCATTAAAGTTATTTAACAATATTTATCATCTCAACAGACTGAGGTAACTAAACAAATTTAAAATTAAAATGACTCAGATAAATCTCAAACATATTTAGCATATTTAAAATGGTTGAATTAATATTAAATGTATTTACATATTATTGATAAAATTAATCACAGGTTCCTCATATTATTAATAGATTTTCCTAGATCCATCTTAACTCTGGATCTATCAAGCCCCGAGAGGGATCAAATCTCGCAAGGTGCAAACCTTTCCTCAAGTTTTGCACTCAAAAAAGAGGTCTACACCTTGAGAGATTTGATCCCTCTAGGCGCTTGATAGATCCAGAGTTAAGATGGATCTAGGCCAGTAAAAAAAAAATTGAATATGTTGTAAATTAATTAGAAAAAAAAAATGTGAGTAGGATGTTTAAATCTTATAATTTGGTTATAGATAAAATATTTTAATACTAATTAATATTGACATACACTTAAAAATAAGTTAATAATAAAAACTTATTTTAAATTGCATCATAAAATGTCTGTATGTAATGTTATGTAAAATATTTTAGTGTTAATGGTGTATATATTATATATCATTTTAAAAAAAAGTATATATATGTATATATCATGAAAAAATTAAGTTTTTATGGTTAAAGCTTTTATTTGGTCTTATATATATTTTATTTAGCATTCAAAAATAGAATTTAAATAATAATAAAAAATAATTGTATTTTACACTCTAAAAAAGTTCGTAGGTGAAGAAATTTGATCTATCTCAGCTCATGTTAGATCCATACTTAAGATAGATTTATATTAGTTTGTAACTAGAAACTATAGCTTTATATCCACATAAAATATCATTTTTCCTGGTTAATCTACTCAACATAGTTTAATGCAAAATTTAAATAAACAATCCTGTAAACAGTCCAACATTTTGCTTAATTATGTCTTAAATGAATATCATTTTTGATAAAAAGGTGCCATCACATCAAGATATTCCCATTGCACACAGTAACTTATATACAAACCATAACAATAGCCATCAAATTGCATAGTATGCATTACATAGTAAGTGTGCTCTCTATTATACTACACGAATCAGTAACATTTTATTTTTAGACTTTGCTAGTCAGCAATTTTTAATTTATATTAAAAGCTTCAAATATTTAATATTGTTTAACGATATTTATATATTATTTTATTAATTTTGATAATAATATTAGTTTCTAGAGAATTTCATTATGATATAATTAACAATATGCATTAAATTATTAAATTTTATTAATTAATTTATTATTATTATTATTTTAATTATTTTAAAACATATAAATTATAAATATATATAATTTTTACATGAAAATATTTTTATCATTAACATTAAATATTTTAATTTTTAATTGGTAAACATCAAATGAGATTTTAAAATAAAAAAATTTATAAAATTAGCATATAGTGATTCTTGCTGGCCACATTGGGTTCATCGCTTCAAGCTGAAGATAAACTGAACTACAACCTCCATTACTTTGGTCGTGGGTGGAGTCACGGATTCAGGATGCAGTCGATCAATACTGCAACATCCATAATTAATTTGCTCATGGCTTGAAGCCGAATGAGGTCACATGGAAGGGGGATAACTGAGGTGAAGTGTTGCGTTGTCCAATTACATGTAGCCACTCTTGACTCCATGGTCACATCCGTGATAACTATTTGCCTTCGAGTCATCAAACAAATTACTCACATTAACTACAATGGAAATTTTAACCTTGGGATTAGCACTTTGTCACACGTACTCATTTCAATACAAAAAAAAAAATTTGGTGAACTCTGATTAATTCAGGATTCAACACATTACCGAATGCGTTATACCCGGAGCAGCAGAGATAATAACAAAGAGAGAATTATGTATATAATAAAACAAGTTTCAAACAATATCATTAAATGAAACATTAGGAGCATTGTAAATAGATCCTATCATATACATTATATAAACCATAAAAATGAAGGGGTGATCAAAATAATATAAATCACATGGTGAGGATATAACAAACCCTACCTAGACTTGAAACTAATGTTTGAAGGAACACGCTTAACCACAATATTACCATCCGTTGGCATAAACGCGCAATGTGGTTTTATGAGGGAGTGATAGAGTTGACACAATAGTGAACGATGAAACAAAGGGTGGGATCGATGAAATAGTTAATATGACCCTTGGAATTATTTCTTGGTTTAAACGGAGACACAAACTAAATAATGCATCCATCAATCATTAAAATAAACAAGGGAGGCTGCAGAGCAGCAAGTCCCTGCTTTGAGAAGGGGTTAAGTTTTGCTGATGTCAAATAGCATTTTCATTGGAATTTTGTAAGCACTGTAAATATGGTTGTAGCAGTACTGTAAATATGGTTATGATATCTTGTATCACGGAATATTGCAAGCACTGTAAATATGGTTGTGGGATGTTGTATCACACGGAATGTTGCAAGCACTGTAAATATGATTGTGTCAGTACTGTAAATATGGTTGTGGCAGTTAACGGTGCATCACCCAATCAGGATTCAGTCACGACGACAGAGCTACAGGCACAGACCAGACATTGACATTAATACGCAGAGCGCTACAAGCACAGACCAGACATTGACATAAATACGCAGAGCGAACTCATATTTCTTTTTGGCCTAGTCTTCCCAAGCAACGTTTTGGCCCAGAATCCTGCAAAGTTTTTTAAAAAATCCGGCAAAGATTTTATCAGAATCATGTTTACAGTTGTTAATATTTAGTATTTTGAGTGCCCTAAGGGTTTTTGGTAGTGTTGAATCCATTTCCACTATCAAAACTGGATTCCAAGCACTCCAACTACCCGATTTCTTGAAATTTTTTGCCTGGATTCTGGCAAAAAACTGCCGTCCGGGCTATTTCGTTGCCTGGGTAGACAACTCCTTTCTTTTTGTAGTTGATGATTACCGTAGTAAAAGGACACCATGATGACATAAAAATTAGGAAAAATAAGATTAAAATCTGTGGCTCTGAGAGTAACAACTATTCCTCGAAATAAATCTAGGCATGTCTCAGAAATCAACCACAAACATTTATTATAATTTAGAATGACAAATTACAGTGAAAAATCTGCTAGTCTATACTCTATGAACGAAAGAGGCGAATGTGAAAATGGCCTCCAGGCACAAAGGATGCACCACAAACTCCACCTAGATTGATGAACTGCGGGATCATCCGCTTGCACTGAATTATACGTCATAGGTCAGGGGACTGCACTCTCTCCGTCTGAGCTCAATAGGCCCGAAGCAAGCTGAACTCACAACCCCCAGAGCCATAGAGGATTGTATGTCTAATAATTATGTCCAAAAGGTGAATTTTAGCACTAGTTTCAGCAATCCAAAATCAGCAGAAACACGGGTTCATAGAACTTCATACCAAAATTCCAACTAGACAGAGCGGGGCTATTTCACCCTTCCCATCGAGGACTTTATCCGTAGTGGTCCTGACCCACTAATAACTTGCTCGGTGGTATAGCCCGCTCAGCTATAGCTTGGAGAAATAAAGAACCACTATTGCGCTAGTGTAGTCCTTTCCAATTTAATGTTGGAATGTTTCAGAATTCCAAAATAATAAAAGTCTCTTCCTTAACACAGAGAAATATTCAAAATTGCATCCACAGTGACAGAGGATTGTATGTCTAATAATTATGTCCAAAAGGTGAATTTTAGCACTGGTTTCAGCAATCCAAAATCAGCAGAAACACGGGTTCATAGAAATTCATACCAAAATTCCAACTAGACAGAGCAGGGATATTTCACGCTTCCCATCGAGGACTTTATCCGTAGTGGTCCTGACCCACTAATAACTTGCTCGGTGGTATAGCCCGCTCAGCTATAGCTTGGAGAAATAAAGAACCACTATTGCGCTAGTGTAGTCCTTTCCAATTTAATGTTGGAATGTTTCAGAATTCCAAAATAATAAAAGTCCCTTCCTTAACACAGAGAAATATTCAAAATTGCATCCACAGTGACAGAGTTTTCACATAAAAAAAATTATATTTCATAAAAAAACTGATACAGATTCTTCCTCAAAAGAGGGATTACAATTGATGGACTGTTACAAGACACAGTGCCAAACAAAACTCTTCTCTGTCTCACATAGAAAAATACTCTGTCTTTCTAAAACAACATACACTGCCGTGTATACTCTGTTGTTCCTAAAAACACTCTCTCTGTCTTTTTCAAACGCACTCTGTTGTGCATAAAAACATTTACACTTTGTTGTATGTATATAAACAAAATATCTCAGAAAATTTAATGTCATTCGTTGACAAAAAATCACCGCTTAAAAATTCATTTATGGCATCATTACTATGCTGGCACCGCTTGAAAAATGCATTGATGACAAATTTGGCTTGGTGGCACTGTCTGTCAAATTTTCTTCCCGCACTGTTGTGCTTTCATAAACTGTTCTGTGTAATGTAAACAATTCTGCTGTCTTTTCCCTTTTTTATACACTGTAGTGTAATTAAAATTACATACTGTGTATTACAATAATACTTTTCTTTCGGGCCTTGTCAATATATGTATATATATAAGACATGTTTTAATAAAATTAAAACAAACAAACAAAACAAAAAAAACATTAAAAACCAACTATCGGTTCATAATCATATGCGATGGGAAAATAACATTAAACCCCGCAACCATTTTTATGTGCGCATTTGTGTGGACCCCTCCCGCTGATGATGTTAGCTGTTCCGATGGGGTTCACTCCTCCACCCACAAGACTTCATCGACCCCCGTGGAATTGTTCTTTTGCCTCATCTCTGCGATGTCTTCTGGGCAGTTGGAAATTAATTCCAACACTCCCCCTTAATTTCATCTGCTAGGTTTTCCTGCATACCCAAGCATTTCCTGAAATATTCAAAGCTGTTCTGTGCAA
Source organism: Pinus albicaulis (assembly GCA_034641835.2). Classification (NCBI taxonomy): domain Eukaryota; kingdom Viridiplantae; phylum Streptophyta; class Pinopsida; order Pinales; family Pinaceae; genus Pinus; species Pinus albicaulis. The sequence goes on along the minus strand of JAXQQM020082740.1, from coordinate 137,259 downwards.
GTGGCTTTGTGAGGATATCAGCAAATTGATCCTCTATTCTGCAGTGCTGCAAAACAATCTCACCATTGTTGACCAATTCCCATAAGAAATGAAACTTGGTGTCAATGTGTTTTGTCCTTTTATGAAAAACATAATTTTTAGATAATGCAATAGCTGAGCTATTGTCACAAAAGATCATTGTCCCTTTTGCCTGTTCTTAGCATAAACTTTTCAACATTTTTCTCATCCAAACTACTTGACACGCTACTGTTGTAGCTGCCACATATTCTGCCTCTGCTGTAGACAATGCTACAATGGGTTGTTTCTTAGAAGCCCATGAAATGGCTCCTGAACCCATGTGAAAAACATAACCGGAAGTGCTCTTCCGATCATCTACACTTCCAGCCCAATCACTGTCAGTATATCCAACTAAATCTGAACATTCTGAAACAGTATATAAAATACCAAACCTTTTAGTACCTTTAACATACCTCAGAATTCTTTTTGCTGCCTGCCAATGTGCATCCTTTGGCTTTTCCATGAATCTGGAAATCAAACTAACAACATGCATTATGTCCGGCCTAGTAGCAGTTAAATACATAAGGCTGCCAACTATGCTCTTGTACAAACTAGGATCAAAATCCTTACTGTTGTCCTCTCTGCTGAGTTTTAATCCCATCAGTGTGGGAGTGATTGTTGCTTTGCATTCCTGCATGTTAAATCTTTCAAGTACCTCATTAACATACTTTGCCTCTGAGATAAAAATCCTATTTTCATCTTGTTCTACCTCTATTCCCAAGAAGTATCTCAACAAACCCATATCAGTCATCTCAAATTCTTCTTTCATGACTGTTTTAAAATGTTCAATAAGGCAATCATCATTACCTGTGAAAATAACATCATCCACATATAAAACTACAATCAATATTTTTCCATCCTTTTCTTTGATGTAGAGGGTGGGTTCTCCCTCACACTTTTCAAATCCATTTTCCAGTAGATAGGAATCTATCCTACTGTACCATGCTCTTGGCGCTTGCTTCAGCCCATAAAGAGCTTTCTTCAACTTGCACACTTTGTGCTCTTGGCATTTATTTTCATAACCGAGAGGTTGATCAATGTAAACCTCTTCCATTAACACTCCGTTTAGGAATGCTGATTTCACGTCCATTTGATAAACTTTCCACTTGTTTTGTGCTGCTATGGATAGCACTGCTCTCACAGTTTCCATTCTGGCAACCGGTGCGAAAGTTTCCTCATAATCTATCCCATGCTTCTGCTTATAACCTTTGACAACAAGCCTTGCCTTGTGTCTCTCTATTTTGCTTTCAGCATTACTCTTGGTCTTGTAGACCCATTTAACACCAATGGCATCTTTACCTTTTGGGAGTTCAACCAAATCCCAAGTTTTGTTTCTTTCTATGGCATTTATTTCCTCATCCATAGCTTCTATCCATTTCCTATCCTTGATAGCTTCTTCGAAATGAACAGGATCATCAACATGACAATATAAAGAAAACAAAGAATTAATACCTTCATTAGCTATATCTTGTTCATAAATATATTTCAAACTTCTGAATTTCTTACCTCTTTCAGTAGGTGTACAAGTGCTTGAAGAAGCACTTGAATTTCCTCCTTGTGGTGTGCTTGGAGAAGCACTGTAATTTCTCCTCAAGGGCGTGCTCTGCTCCTCTTTTGTTGGTGTTGCTATTTGGGGATGTATTTCAGCCAACTCATCATCATTTTCATCATGAGATAAACAATGTTTTACATTCACTGTTTTCTCTATGCTTCCATCCCAAGCTTCCTCTTCAATAAACTAAACATCTCTGCTCACAATAAACTTCTTGGTGGATGGGTTATATAACCTGTATGCCTTGGATTCCTCACTGTATCCAATGAAAATACATTTATCCCCCTTGCTGTCCAACTTCTTCCTTAGCTGATCCGGAATGTGTGCATAGGCCACACATCCAAAAACCTTCATGTGTGTGACACCTTGTTTTGTGCCACTCCATGCCTCTTCCGACACTTTGTTCATGACTTCTTTTGTAGGGCATCTATTTAGAATGTATGCTGCACAATGTACGGCTTCTGCCCAATAATCATTAGGCAAATGCTTTGCCTTTAACATACTCCTTGCCATGTCCATTATGGTTCGATTCTTTCTTTCGGCTATTCCATTTTGCTGCGGAGTATATCTAGTTGTAAACTACTTTTGAATACCATTTTCTCTACAAAAACGTAGAAAATCTTTAGAGATATACTCACCTCCTCTATCATTCCTTAAGACTTTAATATGCAGCCCACTCTGGTTCTCAACAAGTGCTTTGAAATTGCAAAATTTTTCAAACACTTCACTTTTGTTTTTCAAAAAGTAAACCCAAGTTTTTCTTGTAAAGTCATCTATGAATGTTAACACATAGTGGCTACTTGCAAGCGATGGAGTTTGCATCGATCCACATACATCTGAGTGGACAAGCTCTAAGGGTGCTTTTGCCCTTATGCTTTTCTCAGAAGGAAAACTTTCTCTATGTTGTTTCCCCAAGATACAACCTTCACAAAGGCTGTCTGGTTTCTCTATCAATGGTAAACCACTTACCATTCCTTTTCTGTTCAACAAATTAAGACCTTCAAAATTGAGATGTCCAAATCTCAAGTGCAATAACCAATTATCATCTTTTGGTTCGCTTTGGTAAGTCTCTTGTGCAACTGCTGCTTTCTCTTCACCATTCTTCAAGTCTACTCTCATTCTGAGAGGGAAAATCTTGTTCCTTGTCATCTTCACTTCAGCAAATCACTGTTTGCTGGGTGGTTTATCCATGATGGTACAAACATCATCTTCAAAGAAAACATTATACCCCTTATGGACAAGCTGTCCAATACTTAAGAGGTTACACTTCATTCCTGGAACATAATAAACATCTGCTATGGATTTCTTTGCACCTAATCTTGTTAAAACATTCACATATCCTTTTCCCATAACAGAAACTTTGCTATCAGTTCCTAGTGTGACTTGTGACTGCACACTTTCATCTAACATAGAAAACATTGCTAAGTTTCATGTCATATGGTTACTACAACCGGAGTCTAGAAACCATAAATCCTCACTTTTTTCTTCAGCCATATTACAAGCTAAAAACAAATTATTTTGGCTGATATTTTCTTTTGTGAAATTTGCACTAGTTCCACTTGCCCTATCTTGCTGCTTCTTTCTACACTCATTAGCATAATGACCATATTTTTTACAATTGTAACATTGGACATTGGATTTATCATACCTTTGTCCTTGAGCATTCTGTTGTCCACGTTGCTGGCTATTGTCTTGGCCATGGCTGTGATTTTGACTGTTGCACCTTCCATGTGAATGTGAAGGGTTGTTCCTTCCACCTCTGTTTTGGCTTTTGCCTCTTCCTCTTCCTTTGCCTTTCCCTCTTCCTTTTCCAAAAGACATCTGGGTCTTAAAGGCATGCTCAAGAGATGATTTTTCACTCCTACCCAATCTCTATTCATGGGTCATCAGTGATGTATGTAGCTCATCTACTGAGAATTTTGTGAAATCCTTAGTCTCCTCTATGGTGGTGACAATCACATCGGATCTTGAGGGTAAGCTTCTCAAGAGTTTCTCCACAATCCTCTTGTCTTCAAGAGTCTCTCCATGAGATCTTATTTCTATGACCATTCCAATCACATGAGTGAAGAATGAGTCAAGAGTATCTGACTCTTTCATACAGAGAGTCTCAAAGTCTCTCCTCAGCAACTGAAGTTTTGTTGTCTTCACTTTTTCCATGCCTTGATAGGCTGTCATAAGAGTCTACCATGCTTCTCTGGATCTCTTAGCTGCTGCTATCCTTGGAAACACACTCTCATGAACTGCTTGATACAAAAAGAAAAGAGCTTTGGAGTCTTTCTTCTTATTGCTCTTCAGAATCTCTCTTTCTGCCTGAGTTAACACATTAAACTCAAGTTCATCTGCTGGCTCTTCAAAGCCTTCCTCAACAAATTCCCATAAGTCTTGGGAGACAAATAAAGCCCTCATATTTATTGACCAGTAGTCATAATTTTTCCCATTAAATTGTGGGAGATGGATATTTCCCATACCCATACCAGTGCTGGCTCCAGCGATTCTGCACTCTTAACTATGATTCAAAAAACAATTGACTGTGTGTTTAAATATACTAACTATACTGCAACAGTAACACAAAATTGTATAAAGAAATACCTTTGGATTCCTTTTGGCTGAGTCTTCACACTGCTGGAGAAGCTGCTGCAACAAAGAACTCATTTCCTTCAGCTTATTTGACCTTCAAATAGCCTGGACTAACTCTGATACCATGTTGGAATGTTTCAGAATTCCAAAATAATAAAAGTCCCTTCCTTAACATAGAGAAATATTCAAAATTGCATCCACAGTGACAGAGTTTTCACATAAAAAAAATTCTATTTCATAAATAAAAACTGATACAGATTCTTCCTCAAAAGAGGGATTACAATTGTTGGACTGTTACAAGACACAGTGCCAAACAAAACTCTTCTTTGTCTCACACACAAAAATACTCTGTCTTTCTAAAACAACATAGACTGCTGTGTATACTCTGTTGTTCCTAAAAACACTCTCTCTGTCTTTTTCAAACGCACTCTGCTGTGCATAAAAACATTTACACTCTGCTGTATGTATATAAACAAAATATCTCAGAAAATTTAATGTCATTCGTTGAAAAAAAATCACCGCTTAAAAATTCATTTATGGCATCATTACTATGCCGGCACCGCTTGAAAAATGCATTGATGACAGATTTGGCTTGGTGGCACTGTTTGTCAAATTTTCTTCCCGCACTGTTGTGCTTTCATAAACTGTTCTGTGTAATGTAAACAATTTTGCTGTCTTTTCCCTTTTTTATACACTGCAGTGTAATTAAAATTACATACTGTGTATTACAATAATACTTTTCTTCCGGGCCTTGTCAATATATGTATATATAAGACATGTTTTAATAAAATTAAAACAAACAAACAAAACAAAAAAAACATTAAAAACCAACTATCGATTCATAATCATATGCGATGGGCAAATAACATTAAACCCCGCAACCATTTTTATGTGCGCATTTGTGTGGACCCCTCCCGCTGATGACGTCAGCTGTTCCGAAGGGGTTCACTCCTCCGCCCATGAGACTTCATCGACCCCCGCGGAATTTTCCTTCTGCCTCATCTCTACGCTGTCTTCTAGGCAGTTGGAAATTAATTCCAACATTTAAGCCGTGGCATTCTCGGCAGCATGTGCCAAAAAGAACTAAGTAGAGACTCCAAAAATTAGACTTCAGACCTACATGGTCTTCATAAAAAAATTTCACTTTAGTCGAAAATAAAGGCTTAACTTACCTTTGATTTGGAAAGAACTGAAGAGAACTCTTCCAATTTTGTCCCAGATGAAGAGGATGCCATCCTACACACAAAATTTTAGGATACACACAACATTTTAGGATATCTCAGTCTTAACATCTCATATGGACACAGTTGGCTACTTGCAAATTAATATTACGAATGACTATCCGGAGTAAAATCAATCAACGCAACAAGACAACCAAAGATAAGCTGCGAATTTAGACAATCTTTCAGACAATCTCCCCATGAACTAGATTCAGCGAATTCAGACAGTCTCCCCGTGAACCAGATCTCTTCAATGCTTGAAATAAAATAATTAAAAAAATAAAATCGACTCCATGGACCAAGTGGGCCTCGCATGAGTGCCACGTGCCTTAAAACTTCTCTCTTCGTCTCCATGACATAACATAGCATACCAAGAAGCATGAATCATGCCCTTTGGCGTGCAAGAATGCTGCTTCGTAGCAAGCTGAGGGATTCGATTCGATGCTTTACGAAACTACTAGGAAGTGTCAGTACGACAGAGGCAGAAACAATGGCAATCAAAGCATGCGAGGTTATTGCAAGCGCATAGATGACGATTACAGTGGAAGCCGCGATAATCTAGATCACGCAAGTTTTCTTGCATCTGCTGAGAAATTTTAGCATTTTCATTACCCTTTTCTGGTTTATATCCAGCCTTTTGGGCAAAGATGAATAACTCTCGCGAATCTTCGAGAAATTTTGGGACATTGGATCGGCAAAATGATTGTCCACTTTCATAAACATAAGGAGCTCAGCAATTGTGAAATGGCATTGCTCGCTACTTAGGCTTCCCGTGGAAGGTGTAGTATCCAGGACGTTCCTTACGCAGCGATAGCTTAGCTTCGCTTTCTCGATGTTATTAAGGAGACCATATTGTTGCATCTGGAACACAATCTATTGAGTTGAGCCCATACCATTACAGCACCAGATGTACCATGCGCGTAACCAGATGCAGAGGTAAAGGCAGCTCAGGTCTGGCTTAAATGCATCCACATCAACGTGAAGATGGCGCTCAAGAGATGAAGGCTAATTTGGCTACCAGTCCACAGATTTCAAGCAACTAGACAAGGTACACTCAAATTACTCTCTGCTCATAGACCTACACTGCACATAAATTGATTGTGGCCTTTGTTAATTGGATGTCTGTAGGAGCGGCGACAAAGATGCCCGGCCATGCATCCATGCCCTGCTACTATGGAACTGCAAAGATACCAAGCCATGGCTTGTGCTTGGTTTACTTCTCTGACCTACTGCCACAGAAATTCAGTTTATTTTCCCTTAATGTGATGAATGAAAATAATGAAACCCAATTTTGCAGGCAGTTCAATGCCCCTGTGCAGTAGATTCGACCCCGGAAGTCAAGGAATGCTAGGAGATAAAATTTATAACCAGAATATGCGTTCTGCTAGAACTAATGCAAAGTCTTCATACATAGATTTTTGTACCCACCTTACTAATTCCGAACACAACTGGCAGAGATGGATGAAATATATTCGCAAGAGAATGGCAATGGCCCAAGATCTGAAGCCTAGGATCAAACTGGTAAGCTCTTCCTCCTAGCATCTGAGTCTGAATAGAGAAAGCTCAAGATACATACTATTTAATTATATGTCTTTTTCATATATTATGCAACCAGGATTCGAAGATCAAACCTGCAAAGATTATATATTATGCAACCAACATTTGAAGATGAACCTTACAAGTTTGCTCTTCATCCAGTTGCAGAAATACTCATTAGTTTTCCCACACAGTCAACAGTTAAAAAAAAAATGGACATTCCATTATGGTTTTGCAAGCACGTTAGTCTTTCTTCATTTCACTGATACTTATTAATTTGCACTCATCTTTAATAGAAATAACATGGTAAGGCACCAGTGTACACAGAAATTAGTTTGAAGCATGCTGTGTATGAATATGTTGTTATGTTTGTTAGCAATACATAAATTAGAAATTCAACTCGCCATGCTCACCGGGGATACGGACACCTCAGCTGTTGTCATTGAAACACAGGATAAAAAAGCCATACCAAATTCCCACCAATTACACTGATTTGCACAATTGTTATAACATTATTATTAGCTTCCAAGCATTCATTTAACTCTGTATCCATGTTCAGGTGGGGCAGACTCAAGTTTATTCTCAACTAATCCCACAGGATAAGGTTATAATTATTGGAGATTTGAAGCAGGTGGGCAAGACAACCATGATAGGTGATGGAATCAACGATGCCCTACCTTTAGCTGGGCGGGCCTAGAAAGAAAGACTTATCCATGGGAACCTTGTCGACCAGGTATGTTCCTGTAACATGAGTCTGTTTCCATTGTTCCATTGCAGTTTTTTAACATTTTCATGCAAGAAATACTCTATTTATTGAATACGGTAATATCATTCTGGCAATATTGTTATGGCCATATGGATGGCATGCACTATGGTGATGAATGGCGACGGCAGGTGGTACTATTCTAATGGCAGGTGGCACGCGAGTCAGCTCCTCTAGACACAACACAATTTTATCGACTATGTACTATGGGTTATAGACAAATAACATTACATACATTTAATGTTATAAACTAATGTTGACACCGTGAATCACTGTAAAAATATAAAACCAAAAAAATGCACATAATATATGGTCTGCCTTGGGAAGAGGCCAGAACCATGAAAACTGTAAAAATCCAGCAAAACGTTTGCTTAAATTCATTATGCTAGGTTAAATTCATTATGTACAGTGAAAAATTTTGGTTAAATTTCATTAGGAACAGCGAAATTAATGTAAAGTCTACATTTTCGATTACAATAGTCCCTGCCTTAGCTGCAGGCGGCAGGGACTAATAAGGAGAGCTCGAACCAAATAAGGTAAAATGACTACAATTAACATTGATACTCGCCCAAAGCTGAGATCGACGCAATAGACACAACATTTGGTTAATTTTGTGAGCCCTCATGAAGGTCCACATAAACATAATCAAAATCCATTTTCAATGTGTAATGCCACCAGTATCTCAAAGCAAACGATAGGTAATCTATTCTGTTGGTTGAAAGCATGAATAGCAGGTTTTAGAAGAGACATAATCCCTAACATCTATGCTTTATGTTTAGCTAAGAAAAGCCTTGAAGCACCAAATATTTGATACAATGTGGTGTTCTTTCATGAACTCTATTCCTTTTGCGAAAGCCCATGCTATAAAAAAAAACTACTAAACATTTCGCATGCCAGTTGTTTTAAGAATTGATATGATTTATATCCTTCTTCGCATTCTAGAAATTTTTGTTTTTATTTGACAATCTAATGTTCTGTTTTGTGTTTGTAGGCATGATCGACATCCTGTATACTAAGGTTTGTTTGTTAAAAAATTTGATGACTGGACCTTTTGAAGAAAGAAGTAGCACAGTTATCTGAAAAAAAAAATCTTAGAATCAAGTGCAACAGGTTTAGTCGACTCAACCAATGTAACATTTTTTTGTTGATTTTATATGTAAATAAAATAAGACCAAGGTCATGATACACTTATTACAAATTGAATGGTGGGAAAACATCATAGTCGACATCACTTGTGGTTTATTAATGACTATGGAAATTGGAAAAGTCAAAGAGGCAATAAATGACATTTAATTAAAAAAATAAAGGAAAATAGGAGAAAATGAAGGTAAAGAGACACAAAAATGCATGCAAGGAAAATTAGAGGGAAAATTAAGTAAAATAAAAGGAAAAAGAGACATGAATGAGAAAAAGACACCTAAGAAACAATTCACAAATTTTTCTCAGTTGTTGATTAGTATCAACAAAGGAGAGAGGACAAGCAAAGGAGCACAATAGGAAGCTTGAACAACAAGTAAGGGCAAAAAATAATTGTGGATTGTAGGTAAGAGGTTGCATGTGTGATTTCCTTGTTGATATTTGGATGCATGATATATGCATGTGCTTCCTTGGTTAGGTGTTAGTATTGACATGTCGTTTTCCTACATTGACAGTGGTTTCAACCTTGCCTTTCCATTTCCTGGATAACCATGATGTAGTGGGTTCTCCATTTAGATTTTATTTCTCAAGTTCCCTATGGCTATGGGTTGGGATAGAATCTATGGAACCCTGTAACAACTTGGGTTCCAATGACTTTGGGTTGAGTTGAAATCCCTGGAGCCTTGGACAACTTGGGTAGAGACTAGTTTTTTTTTTTGTATTAGTTATTTCTGGACCGGTTGGGTGAAATCACTATGGTTGACGATTGAAGTGGTTTGGCCTCTAGAAGCCCTATTTGGATTTATTTTGGTTTGACTGTTATGACCCCACATTCAATATTAGAATATGGCATAGGGGTGATTTGAGGAAAGAGAGATTTGGTTCAACCTAATCTATGGTCGGGTGGTACATGGAAGTTATTGACTTGGTTGAAGTTCACATATGTTAATACTAGTTATTTTCTTATGGTGATCTATGAACACATGTATTGGTTATTTAGTTGATCTCATGGCTGCTTTTTCATGGTTTTTATTTTGGTTATACATTGGTTATATGCATAGTTTTATGATGTGCTATATCTATGGCTCTTGTTCATGATTTGATGTGATTTGAATGGCTAATGAATGCATGGGTTAACAAGTGTTGTTGTAGCTACCTTGAAAAGACATTGAAACTTCTTGGTGATTCTCAGATGAAGTTCAAAATTTTATGATCATATATGTATCCATGACCTGTAGCTTTTATGTTTACCATATGTTTGACGAAATGTATATCATATATTATGCATGTCTAAGTTAAGATCTTGCTTAAGTAATGAATGTTTATCATTTTTATCATCATTTTTATGTTTCTCAAAAGTTATTTGCACTTCTGGGTAGTGACCTGAAGGCTAGATCTAAAAAAGTGGCATATATCTTGCAACCGTTGGCACATAACTAATGATTTGGGGTCAACCGCATGGAGATAGGCTTATGGGTGTGTTTATAGCCTTCCAATCGCATGGATGTTGTGTTATAGGTGCAAATGGGGTGTCCATTTGGCGAAAATGAATTCCAGCTCAGGGATTAATCTATGATTGATGACCCGGGGTGGCTGTTAGGCTACTAAGTGATTTTTAGTCTCTAAGGGATGTCACTTTTATTTTGGTTAGTCGACCCACTTCCATAACTGGAACTTGGAGGTAAAGTCATATCATAGTGACACTCAACTCATGTTTACCTAGGTGAGCTTGTAAAAGTAGGTAAATGTGGGGTGAGGTGTTACAGGGTGGCATTAGAGCTTCCAGGTTCAAACACTTGGACTAGATGGGATACATGTGTATTGTTATGCCTGCATGTTAATTGTATATATGTCTACTATGCATGTATTGTGGTGGCTATTCTTATCATATATATATTTAGTGTTAAATTTTTGTGTTATCATGCATCATGATGACAATGATGATGATGATGATGATGATATATATATATATATATATATATATATATATATATATATATATATATCGTGCTAATATGGATTGACTTGTGAAGATGTGATAACCTCCCTTAACATACACTGAGGTATGATTTCGATTATGTCTCTATTTTTTTTATCTAACATGGTCTGATTGCAAGACATAAAAGATCAAAGATGAAGAAAATGATGGTGGACTATATTTCACATGACTCCCCTTATGGGCATTATGTGAATTCAGTGGAATGGGAAAGGTTAGTTGAGTTGCAAGGAGAATAGTACTCTCCCGATCTAGCAGATACACTAAGGAGTCTGGGGGAAAATATAAGAAGTTGAAAAATAAATAACAACACGCTGGTTGGGGCATACGAAAAGCTTTCCAGAGCTCATGAAAGACAAACAAAAGTTAATGTAGTCACTATTCAGAGTCTTTCATATTTTCGGAAATAGAGATAAACGGGGATAAGTTATGGTAATGAGGATAAGACTAATGGAGCATATGGTAGTAGGTTTCATTGAGGATACACGATGGACAAAGATGACATAGTCAGAGGTGGCAGATATTTGTATACACCTAACAAGAGGGATGGTAATTATGGATTTCATTATATTTTTGGTTCCAAGAGACGTAATAACCATCACCACCATCATCCTTATAAGAGGAGCGATAGGGTATATCTGCCAGAGGAGTTCAAAAAGTCTAGGCCTCCTATGTTTTATGGAGAGATGTAAATATCAGATGATGCAAAAGCATGGTTGTTTGTGATGAGGAAGTTCTTCATATTGCATGAATATTCATAAAACATGAAAGTCGCGATAGCTACCTTCAGTATCAAATTAAAATCATATCTCTGGTGGGACTATGTGAAAAATTTCAGAGGAATTAGATAATAAGAGCAACTTTGGGACGATTTTTAAAGGTTCTTCAAGAATAAACTTGTATAAAAGATACTATGAAGAAAGGGCTAATGACTTATTTGAGTTTAGGATGGGTTCTATGACAACTGATGAGAACATTAGTGGATTCTAGGAGCTATTGAGACATGTAACTTATCTTATGGGCAAGAAAACAAAGATTCAAAGGTTCATCAGTGGGTTTCCAGTAGCATTCAGAGACCAGATTGAGTTTGATGAGTGTCTTTCATTAGAGGAATCCATCAGGAAATTGAAACATTGTAATTATGAATAATCAAAGCAAAATTCTGAGATGAAGAGTGACTGGAAAAGGAATGATAAGACAAAAATGAAAATGTTCTAAGAAGTAAGGAATATATTGGGATGTAAGTGAGAAAGAAAATGTGGCTCCTTACAAGAAATTAAATACAATTGAGAAAGGACATGGGCCTCAACCTAAGGAGAATAATAAGGGCAAGGGTCGACAACCTTTGCAGTGTTGAACCTATGGTGGAAATTATCACAGGAAGGATCTCCCTTTGTATCAGAGTGGCAAAGTGGATGAGTGGTAGGCCTTAGATATGCAGTGTGTAGGAGGCATGAACAGTTGGGGATTTTGGTCAGAGCACTCCAAGAATCTATGCAACTGTAACACCCTCCTCCCACATTTACCCAAGCTAACGAGTCCATTGTAGTAAACATGTGATGATAGACTACTATAATTTGATTCAACCTCCTAGGTCACCTTAAGGAAGTGGAACCAACATAACAAAACCAACATGACCTTCCACACTTACTACAGAACCTTCAGGAGCCAACCAACCCTTCTAGATGGTCAACCCCTGAAACAACTCATCATTTGACTCACATGGACCCTCAGTCACTCCCATGAAAAGCCCTGCAACAGGCTGAGGCCTTGTAGTCAGTCCCACCACAAGGCATGCCAGCGAATGTGGACTTTTCCAGCTAGTTATGTGCCAGCGACCCTAAATTTTATGCCACTTTTCCAGGGCCAGGACTAAGGCCACTTCCTAGAACTTCATGTAAACTTCAAAAATTATAAATAACATGGGAAAAATATACTAATTCGAACTTTGATATAACTACTTGATCTTAACCCTACTAGATGTGACATGAATTTATTCAAACATGTCGCAAATATGTTATCTACAGGTCATAAAATAATATCTAAGCATAGGGGTCTCATACTTATCTGAGAATCGTAAAGAAGAATTGTTGCCTTATCACAATAGCTTCATTAGCATCTATTAGGTAATATATACATTCTACATTCATATGCTAATTAGAACATGATGAAAACCATACATCAAGTCTATCATAAAATATACTCATAACTAATATATAACCAAAATAAATAAAAAGTATATAACATCCATAAAATCCACATATAAACTAGTACATTTGTACATAAAATACCAAGAATAATAAGTTCTTATTAATGAACGAAAAAAGCAACCAGGTTTAGGACTTCCACAAACCACCCAATCATAGATTGGCTGAACCAAATATTTCTTTCAGCCAATCACACTTGTGCCATATTCCAAGCATGAATGTGGGACTCATAACCAAACCAAAACAGGTTTCCTTAGGATTTAGAGCAATCCTTATCAGGCCACTAGGCCCTAAACAAGCACGGATGCCACCGTATTTCTCCACCTACACAGTGAGTAATTTTCCTCCCTCTAGTCTCTAGGATTTACTGTATATCCTACCATTTACTGGTTGAGGATTCCTAGGCCTAATAGAGACTCCAAATTCCAAGATTTACCGTATATTTCTCCATTCACTGGTTAATAATTCCTAGGTCTGATCAAGGGCACACAACTATAGGCTTTACCGTATATCCCACCATTCACCAATTAAGGTTTCTTAGGCTTATTGAGGCACCCAAAATCCATATTTACTACGATCCCAATCTGGTTCAGGGATTTCTAGGCCATGTGTTCTTTCTTTCAAAGACCACCTCCCTTAGTTTCGAAACCATCGGGAAATCCAACTCAACCAAATACAAGAGAACCCATCACACCATGGATATCCAGAAATGGAAAGGCTAGACTGAAAAACACTGTCACACATGGAGAACCCCATGTGACTGACAACAAGAGAACCAAATACACACATGCATGTACCATGCATGCCACATCTAGCAAGGAAATCATACATGAAAATCAATACCTGCAAGTAATCTCATTGTAGTGGCTTAATCCTTCTCTTCCTTTCTTTCACTTTGCTTCCTTTTACCTTCTTGGTCCTTCCTTTGCTTTCCTTGATCCAATGCCAGAGTGCTCCAAGAATTTTCTAAGTGTTCAAGAGAGTGATAGAGAGATATAATAGAGAGTTCCAAAACTGAATAGACAAAAATGTACCAATTGATCCTCAGAAATTTTTTTATTATTGAGGCCTCTAATTACTTCAATTTTCCATTATTTCCCTTCATTTGACCTTTCACCTTCTCTTTCTCCTAATTTCAATTATTTTCATAAATAAATTGCCAAAAATTCAATTTTTCCCTTCCAAATATTTTTCCATTTTATTTACCAATTTCCTTAGCCATAATAAACCAAATGAACACCCACACTTGGATGTTTTTGCCCAAAATTCAGCTTGGAATATGTGTCCCATGACTATGGTTATTATTTTTCCTTTATTAACTTTATTTACATGGAATTTTGACTAGAGATGTTACAGAACCCTCCCCCTTGGGGGAACACCTTCCCCGGTGTTCAATGACACCTACAACCAATAATATTGTTGAAAGAAAAAACATACTACCCATGGAGATTTATAACTTAGCTCATTTCAGTATTTACAATGATCAACATGCTGAGAAGCAAACCAACATGAGAACATAATAAAATGAAAACCATAATGACATGACACCAATACCACTTATTGGAGCTTTATAACACAACTCATGGTAGTGTTTACATCCATATACATATGTACATATACCAAAACATCATACCAAAATAATTCACTCAACCAGCAAATAGAGAAGGATACATAGCTCGCATATGATCCACCATGTCCCATGTAGCTTCATTAGGCCCAAAGAGATTCCACTACACTTTAACCTGCTTGATTTCTCATCTCTCGAACATGAAAATATTTCTCTGCAAAATACGTTCCGCTTGGAATTCTCCTTCTGGTCCTACCTGTAATACATACCAACCAATCACATGATCAACATCTTGAACATTATTCTTAAGTAATTACATATGGAAAACATCATGGACTTTCACTTTAATAGGCAGTGCAAGTTGATAGGCCACTGGTCCAATATTTTTAAGAGTATGAAAAGGTCCACAAAACCAAGGTGCAAATTTGGCACATGACCCAATCCTAAAGAATCTCTTCTTGGGCGTGATGCCTAAGTACACATGTTCCCCAACTTGAAAAAACTTAGACATCCTATTCAGATCTGCATAACTTTTCTGTCTATCATGTGTTGTCTTTGTATTCTTATTGATTACCTGCATTCTCGATCTCCACCAACATATCTAGTCCTATCAACACCTTGTTCACTGGATCACTCCAAATGATGGGAGTATTACAACTCTGCCGATAGAGTGCCTCAAACAGACTCATCCTCAGTGACTCCTGGTAACCATTGTTTTAAGAAAACTCAACCAATGGAAGGTACTCCTCCCATTGATCCAAGTGGATATCGGTGGCCACCCACCTATTCCATTGTGACCTGCAGCATTAATTCTTTTAGTTTTTCAGCTTCAGCACAGCTTACTATTTTTAGCAGGTTTTCAGGTCCTGCACTCCCGGAGCTGTTTTGGGGACTTAATGATCCAGGTGGATATTGGTGGCTACCCACCAGTCCATTTGAACCCCCACCACCAGTTATTTCAGTTTGTAATTTTCAGCACAACTTACTATTTTTAGCATTTTTTTGGGTCCTGAACTTCCGGAGTCATTTTGAGGCTTTAAACGATGCTTTTTGGGGAAACCGGGATCAACATGGGTCGATGTTGCTTAATCAAAAGTTGAAATCCTCGGATAGATATTTCTAATGAGCTATTGTGCACGTCAAACATATATTGGATGCCAAAGTTACGTTCCCTGGAAGTTGAAACACCAATTTACCCAAATGGGACCCATAGTTTTGGCGCTTCATCTCCTAGGGTTAGTTTTTTGGACGTTTCGGGTTTTAAATTATTTCTCAACAATAAATAGGCCTTCGAGCCTCATTGTAACTTAGTTCAGGGGCTGGTAGCTAACACATCTCTTCTTAGAGATACGCGCTACCAGTGCCCTAGCTCGCTTGTTCCCATATTTTCAATTCTGTAACATAATGGGGAGGCCTGTAGCCGACACATCTCTTCTCAGAGATATGCTACCAGTGCCCTCGCTCACTCATTTCCCATTATGTGTCATTGAAACACAGTTCATAGGCCTATAGTCACCACATCTTTTCTCAAAGATATGCCTACCAGCGCCCTAGCTATTTATTTCAATCATTCGTTTTATTAATAAAATGAAGCATTATTTCTACTGCATTTCTATCTCTATGGCTATATGTGTATTCTATTGCGTTCCTACATAAATCTAAATCAATGGTATCAAAGTGGTCTGATCTTTCTCTATTTTTATTTTCATGTCCCCAACGCAGCCAAGGTATAAGGAGTTCAACCTTGCAACCCCGACGACCCCCCATGGCGGAAGGAAAGAAAGACAAGGGAGTAGAAGATCCTATCAAAATATTGCTCGAGGAGGCCCTCGAGAAATAGAGGAACACGATGATGGATAAATTTTCCCATATCCTTCAATGGCTGCCCAACTGCGGCTCATATACATCCAGCACGTCCGCCAATGGTCCGTGACATCCTGAACAAATCCAACACCAAGTTCAGTAGAATTTCCCCCCTCCCCCCCCATGGAGGAACTTAACACAATGGATACCATTGCTTCCTAAGGAGGGAGGAATGATCCAAGTGGATATCGGTGGCCACCCACCTATTCCATTTGGACTTGCAGCATCAATTCTTTTAGTTTTTCAGCTTCAGCACAACTTACTATTTTTAGCAGGTTTTTGGGTCCTGCACTCCCGGAGCCATTTTGGGAACTTAATGATCGAGGCGGATATTGGTGGCCACCCACCGAGTCCATTTAAACCCCCACCATTAGTTATTTTAGTTTGTAAGTTTCAGCACAACTTACTATTTTTAATAGTTTTTTGGGTCCTGAACTTCCGGAGCCTTTTTTAGGCCCTCAATGACGCTTTTTGGGGAAATTAGGAGAACCATGGGTTGATATTTCTCACTAAAAAGTTGAATTCCTTTGATAGATATTTCTAACGAGCTATTGAGCGCATCAAACGAAGATCAGATGCCAAATTTACGTCCCCGGGAAGTTGAAACACCAATTTACCCAAACGGGACCCACAGTTTTGGCGCTTCAACTCCTAGGGTTAGGTTTTTAGACATTTCGGGTTTTACATTTTTTCTCAACAATAAATAGGCCTTCGAGCCTCATTGTAGCACATTTCAAGGGCTGTTAGTCGACACATATCTTCTCAGAGATAAGCGCTACCAGTGCCCTAGCTCGCTTGTTCCCATCTTTTCAGTTCTGTAACACAGTGGGGAGGCCTGTAGCCGACTGTTACACAACATTTTTTCACTGTCCTTGCAATCCCCATCTCGCCAATTGGAGGGTCATTTATGTTATCAATAAGCAGTGTCATACATTGCAAAGGTCATCATTATATCCCTTTACATGAGAGTGATATTCCTTCTGTTGACAATTCCCTGAAAAGAGATTCAAAAACCCCTGTTTTTTCCTTGGTGCAAGTAGCCAGTTCTGCCCTCGCACCAATGAGGAAGATTAACACTAGGCCCCACACCAGTTGGCGCTTTATCCCAGTTAACCACCCGCGCCGAGCTGTTTATGGAATGTTTTTTAAAAATAGAAGCAAAGATTCCACTCTAACAACTTTGAGGATGAGTCATTGGGAGTGGTTGGACTGAATAACTACGGACTCCCTCCTTTAGTCTATAGTTTCCACCTCTTGTGGGAACCTCCTAAAGGATAGGCCTCCCTTCCACCTTTGTAGGGATCTTAACCTCCTCCTTTTCCTCTATAAAAATAAGCTATCTCTCTTTGCATAAGCTAGTTGAACATGGAGAATTGAATATACTATAGCTGAAATATTGAAGAGATAGAATAAGAAGGAACTTCGTTGAGAGAGCTTGAGTCCATGCCCTCATCCCGTCTGAATCCCCTGATGAGCATCTGAGACACACTTCAGTTGAACCCCACTGGAGGAGACTATGACATCAAAGCATTGGTTGTAACTTTTCCTTCTATCAATACATATACATGACTATTGTTTGGTTCCCATTTTGTGTTATGTTAGCTGTTTATTTAAATATGCTTAACCCTCTTTGACTGGCTAGTAGTTATGAATGAAGTTATTATGTTGTATGTTTTTCTTGTTTTCTTATCTATGTGCAGGTATCCGAGCATGACTATGAAAGGATTGTGACTTTCCGAGGCAGGAGCAAGAGGCCACCACCACTACAGCCACAACAACAACATTGGATTCCAGGTAGATCGATCTATTGTGTCCTCTTTTCATTCAGTAATTAGGAATCAACACTCTAGTATCTCTTTGTTTCTAGACCCACTCTAGGTCTAGAGGGATCGTCTCTATCCACGGAGAGGATTTACCTGCTTAAAATATTGGCGACTCCACTGGGGAACAGTGTGAGTTTGTCGTTTCATCTTGTTGGATCAACTTCGTTCATTGATTTTCTTATCTATCTTTTTCTAGTTTGCTTGATTATTTTATATCCTTTATTCAACTCCAGAGTGTCAAGATTGACCTCTACTCATTGGATTTTGGCTTTTCCTTTTTTCCCATAGTTACCCGGCTTGGCGCGATTTTCATTTGAACAATCACGCAAATTGGCGCAAGTTGCTTTTGTTGCAGTCACGCCAACCCCTGTTTGGTGCGGATTACAGCCTTACAGTCGTGCTAAATCCTATAGGATTTGGTTTGACCTCTTTGATGAGTCTTTTGGTCAGTTGTGCTTGACTCTGGGCTATTTTTTGTGTGTAATTGAGCCTTTGGGACTGTTTTGACTACTGTAGGCTTATCTTTCTCAGTCGTTTTTCTATCTTCTTATGAGTGTAGTTTAAGGACTTCGGGTTTCTGAGTGTCTTGGTGCACTGAGACTTCTATTTGGAAATCAAGTCTCATTGATTGTTGTCAGTCTCTTTCTTGGGTCGATTGCGCTAAGTTTTCTGGATCCTTTTGAGTGTTTTCTTTGATTGAATGATCATTTGTTTTTTTGATTGATTTTTATCCGTGTTGCTCCAAGCATAGATTACATTGCTTTTTTTGGGTCGTTTTGAAAAATTTCTTTTGGTTTGGAAGATTGTAGCATTAGTTTGAGTGCTTTCTTGTGTTTGATTTGCATTTGATTGAGTCATTCAATTTCGATTCTTACATTCACAATACTCAAGCTAGTGTTTGTTTCCATTTTTCATGTAATCAATGCATTATGTACTTCTTTTCATTGAAAATTAAAAAAAAAAAACACATATTTTGCATTCTTTCCTTTGCATCACAAGTGAAAACTTCTTTTGCATAACTAGCAGTTGATAATCTAGGAAAGAGTTTCATTTTCGTTCAATTGTGTTAGTTGCATTAGTGGATTTCTTCACATACTTTCATTGTTTTCTATTGTTTGAAAGATCTCTATCCTTCTTGTAACTAGCATTCATTGAATCAAAGATGATGTTCATTTGCATATAGCTTGCATTTAAGAAATTTGAGATCTAAATTCGATAGGGCCTTAAAACTAAAACATAATCCAAGATAAACTTTAAAATTCTTTCAATTAACCTAGGGAAGCTTTGGAACCTAACACAACATTTTTAGTGATCTAGGCTAGAGACATGTTTCGGCGTCTTAAAACCTAGTAGCTGTCGTTCGCCATCTGACTTTAGATAGTGCTAGTATGGACTTGTGCTCCCCGTACCGTCGAGTATATAAAGGGAGACCTTGCAATATTTTTATCCATAGGACGTTGAGTCTGTCGCCTTGTAACCGTGATAAACCAAACACAACATTCGAGGAGACTACTTGCACATACGTTAAGTCCTTGGTGATTTCTCTTTCATTTTATCACCAAGGTGTATATGGAAGTTCATGGAAACCTGGTACACCCTCTCGCTTAGAGTACCTGAGTAGTCATTTTGATCTTTTCATGACTCTTTAAAAAGATAAGATATTGTCGAGCACTTGTCCTTTCATGCTTGTTTAAAATTGAAAGTGACTAGAGTCATATTTTTCTTGTTTCTCAACTCTAAAAACATGAAACAACAAAATCTGGTTTCAGTGTCATAAAATTAACCACCTACGATCACACACCTCTTAAAAGTTTTATTGCTTGGCTTGTTGTTATTTTCCTTAGTTTTTTTAATCTTGGAAGCCTTCGATTGGTTATATTTTTTCCTTTTTGTTTTTATATACAGTCACGGTGGCGGAACCACCAGTTTCATCGTCCTCACTGCCTCTTAGTGGTAGTTCTTTTCTATACGTTTCTTTTGAAACCGCTCAGTCCACTAGGTTTGCCAAGTTTTCGCAGCCTATTCTCTCGTCTGTCTTGCCTCTTGCACCTTGATCCCCCCCTGAAGAGCCAGTTGAATTCAATTGGCCTCCTTTTGGTGCTTGGTCTATTTTTGGGGTAGAAGGAGATTTTCCTCCTTTTGTTGGTGTCCTGTGATTTGGCAGATTGTCATACCAAATTACAAGGCAACATCAGAACCACTTTGGAATCCTAGGATCTAGCCCTCCTGGACTCAGAGAGGGATCTCTCTATATCTATTTAGAATGACATGCTTTAAGGCTTACGGTATGATATTAGGCTAGTTATGAAGTACAAGGGGTTTGTTTGTTTTTGGTTGGGAATCATTAAATGAGAAGGTCATGTGAAGTGAAGGAGGAAATAAGTGGAAGGATGTTTCAGCATGGGAAGATAGGTCAAAAAACAGTGCTAAACCATTAAGCTATGGAGTCATAAAAGGGTTTACTTGCACAACAACTATTCAAGAGTTTCCATAGGGAAAGTCGTCTATATCAGAAGATCTTGTAAGTTGAGTTGGTGGTATGAAACATTAAGAAGTGTGGTGAAAGAAGAAAACATGTAAGAGAACAAAGGGCAGCCTAAGATTAGGTAAGGACATTGAACCTATCCTCCTTTTGGCATACTCTCAAAGGAAAAACATTTAAGATAAAAATAAAAAGTAACCTAAGATCAGGTAAGGACTCTGAACCTATCCTGCTTTTTGCATACTCTTAAGGGAAATCTTCAAAATAGCTATTTAAGACTAAAAAAAGGATTAGGGATAACCATAAAATTCCTTGATTAGGACTCTACTTAGCATGCAATGAAAATATCATTCAAGAACAATATCTCAAGTTCTACTCAGCCAAACATGGGCTCACCAACATTCCTTGACTGGTTATACTCTATTGAAATCATTCCCAAACACACACTTAGAAGAAAACATAGATATAAAGCTTATCAGTGAGAGATAGGGTACTTTGCAGTAAATCCTACTCTATATTTTTTGTTCTTTATCAGACAATATGAACACAATGGAAACATAAGGAGATTAACAATTATAGTTAGAATAACAACACCAATGATTTAGATCAGGATCCAGTAAATCTACTTGTCTATTTGACGTCCAAAACCAGTTACATACTTTGAGTCCAATAGCTTTTACAGTCTGATACTTCTCTTCCCAGCCTACTATATTACAACTACTCAGAAACTCTTACTCAATAATAGTTCAAACAATTAACAATTTTCCAACCCTTTACAATGAGTTTTTTGTGGATACTTATAGGTGAATGAAGAAGAGTGCTGCAGGAAATGGTAATAAATATCAATTAAGACAGAGTGGGAGAGGTATTCGAATGCCCATTCTGCTTAATGACCATTGCATTAACTGATGGTACCCATTTAGTAGTTTTTATGTCTTTAAGGCATATCTAGTAGGCATGGTAATAACTCTGAAGTGTGTTCTTTGAAGATAACTGCGGCTGAAGTACTCTGTTTGACTTTTGGGACAAGTAACTGTCATGTTTTGGTTCTGAGGCCTCCCATGACTATGCAATAACTATTCTAACAGTTTTAAAGAGGTTCTATCATTAGGATGGATGTCAAGGTGTCCTTGAAAGGTGAAGTAGACTTTAGGTGTCCTTTTTGGTTTCTGGGAAGGAAATAGCCTCACTAATGTGTCCTTTGGAGGCTTTCTTTGGCTGATTTGTCTGTCTTTAACTGATTTGTCTTCAATACTGTGCTTTATCCTTTAACTGTGGATTGAGCCTTTTTATTTTCAAGTTTTGACTTTAATCCTTTCTCTTTATTCCCTCTGATACTCTTTACAGATCTTCGTGTTTCTTTTGCTTTGCTAGTGCATAGGTGGCTTTGGCATATTGGAAGGTTTCATGAAGGCATCGATGGTTATGACGCGTTGATCGGAGCTTGGAGTTCATCCTTTGAGTCCCTTTCTCTATATTTATTAGGCCTGGGATCGTCATCCTTGGCCTCTGTCACCTTTAGTGACTGTGGGACCACTTCTATGCTACAAAACTGCCATTAAACATGCAAACAACAATAAACCATTAAAAAATCCTACGCGTTTTGGTTTTAACTGCTTTAGAGGCTCGACGAGGGGTTATGGAGTAGTGCGTAGGCAAGGTGAATGTAGCGGGGAAGAGTTTAATCATGGCGGAGACGAACCAGGGTTCCAACTTAAATCGAGCACTAAAATGGGAGGAAGGACGGTTTTGCAAGAAACCAAGCGGTGGTATTCACGGGGCGTTCAGGCAGTTTGTGGTTTTTCCCTATGGGAACACGATATGGTTTAGAGGTTGACGCGTGTCCCTCTAAAACCGCCTATTTTTCATTAAAGGTGCATGGTGGGGAGATTTGTGAGAATCTGGAGCGAAAATGGATGTTAACCGTCTGATCTAGGGGGGCCAGATCCATGGCTGTAAGCGAGCGCGAAAAATGGAGAGATGCGTGATTATGGAGTGGTGGGACCAGATGATTGCATCGGCTATTTTTTTGAGAGGTGGAAAGCTATCGACGGGTTTAGAGATTTGGGTTTTAACAGAGGTCGTCAGATGAGAGGGATCAACGGTTTTGAACTGCCGAGGGGGATGAATAAGTTTGGCAGTCAGGAGGAAGGTTTAATGGGAGGAGGGAATGAGCACCATCGGATCTAGATTAGATCGACGGCTGGGATCAACTGCGTGGGGATGGAGGGTATGGACAAGTCTGCGGGCCAGGTGCCTCCGCAGTAAATCTAGACCATTGGATGAAGATCTTCTATGGTCAAAGAGTCAACTGCGGGGGCACTCAAAAAGTTAATCCGCGTGTTGAAAGTGCCCATGGGTGGAAGAAGAGGTGAATCCATGTGGGCCACCGGATCTGTGAGATGGACAGCGGATATCAACTTCGAAGGATTGGCAATTGGCGGTGGAGATGGTTCGGGGAGGCAGAATTTAGAAGTTCACATGGCCGAAGGTTGATGGGAAAAGCCAGTGTGATGGCCGATGGAGGAGAGCGATTGCGATAGTGCGACAGAGAAAGGACCGTCGGATAAGGATCGAGATCGATGATGGAGATCTGATCAGAGCTTCGCATCAGTGGAGAATAGGGTCAGGGGACAAGGGAACAAGTGAAGCGCGATGCGATGGAATGGCGCGCAAACCATCGATCTCAGGGAGAATGAACGGTAAGGATTAAATCGGGGGATCGACATATCAGTGGAGTAAAGGGTCTAGGGACAAAGGAACTGGGATCGTCGATGTGCGATGGATGATGGACTTAGCGCTCGGTCATGGAGCATAGTCTTATGGCGGAAAAGGGACTCGGGCTTAAGCGAAAGGGGCTTAAGGCCTTAAGGTTAAAATGAGCAGAAAACATGTTGAAATGGGGTTTTTTGAGGCTTTTTTAGGGTTTCGGTAGAGTTAAAAAAGGGGTTTAAAACCAAATAAATAATATTTATAAGGTTTCAAAGGGATTTTGAAGGAAGTGGAGGGATTTTTAACAAGAAAATATGAATGGAAGAGGGCTTCAAAGCAGTTTTTCTCAAGACAACAACAGGGATTTGTGAAGATAGCAGCGAGATGGATCCTTTAGACAAATGGACATAGCAAGGCTTCAAGAAGTCACAAATTTTCTTCAAATTTGTTTCTTGAAGGCTAAAGACATGTTTTAGCCATCATTTAAATATGTAAAAATTATGGATGGCCAATAGAGGCTCCAATTGGGGATGGCAACTCCTTGGAGGTGTCAAGAACCTCAGAAATTTTATCTCTAGAATGTAGATCAATGTCCTGCACTTTGACAATCCTATTTTTTCTTTGATCAAGCTGCTTGAAAATATGATCAGCATTACATCATAACAAATCAATTTCTCCCAAAAAACTACCTACACAGCCTACTTTCCTAACATTTTTCTTCAGCAGGGTGCACTTGGACTTGCAAACCCTTAGAAATCAACATTTTATTTTTTATTGAAAGAAGGAACTAATCTAAATTTACCCTTATAACTTCCATGAGTCTAGATTAAACAGTTGGACTAAAAAATTATCTACTTTATCTACTATCTACTAGGATTAAACTGTCTGACAGATCTGCATTCTCTACATTCTAAAACAGAAATTGAAAGCACAATCAAACCAGGATTAAGCTGTCTGATTTGCTGTGATGGCTAGGACATCAAAAACTGACTGCACATAGACCTTTATTTGTACAAAATTAAAACAAAACTTGGAACGCTTAAGATCTGAAAACACTGAGAGTCCTTCCTTCTTTCTTTCAGCTTTGATTTTGATCTCTTTGAGCTGTCTTCTTCTTCTTTTTCTAGTTCAAGTTTTCAGCATGTTAGAACTAGTTCTTTTTCTATCCTAATCTAATCTACTGATAAGCCAAGATTAAACAGTTTGGAAAATCTTCTTCACTAACCTATCAACAGTAAATTGAAATCTATCTAGTCATGATTAGGCTGTATGACTAAATAGTAGTTCTCTTTCAAGTAGTGGCATTTAGGCTTGCACACTTTCAGACTTTTCTTTTCTTTTTTGGTATGGGGTTGTACCTTTCTTCTTTTATATCTGCCCTCTTTTCTCTTTTTTCTATTGTTTTTTTATTTTTTCAATTTTTCTTTTAAAGCAAAAACAAAAAACTAACTAAATGCTCACAGGCTGAGCTTTATTGACATTCCTACCTACCCTAATCTAACTCTGAAATATTTACATGTTTAGCTGAAAAATTCTCTTTTCCAATACATCCAGTCAATCAGATGGTTCCATGACTGGTCTTTGCTCATCTCTTTGAGTAGGCAAGATAGATAGGTCCACTCCCATTTCCCTTGTTCTTTAGCAACAGTGCTAAAAAATATTCTTGCTTTTGGTAAGACACTTCTTCTAACAACCTTTATCCCTTCTTCAAATATCTTCAAGCAATGAGCATAGGGATCTTGAAATAATGCCTGGTTATGAATATCTGGAAAATAGGTTTCGACCAGGCTTAATTTTTTCTCCTCTGGATCAATATTAATCTTCCCTTGAGAAATAACTTCTTCCTCATCTCCATTATTATCTGAACTGGAGGACTCATCATATATTGCAGTGCTGTCCTCTCGTAGTCCTGGTATGCTCTGATTCAGTGGACTGTGCTCTATGAAGAGATCGGCATATTCTTGAGCAGGGGTATTTTTTATTACCTCAACCCTCTTAGGAGAAGGTTCCTTATATTCATCCTACTCTAGAAATTCCTCTTTCTTCTCAACCTCGTCATCAAAACTGATAGACTGCTGACTCCCAATTATGTGAAAGCTATTTATGATGGATTGGATTGGTTGATTACTGCTTTGAAGTTGACGATAGTGAAGTTCATGATACCAATCAACTGTTGGTTGCCCTGCATGATTAGTTTCTACTTGAAACTCATCATCATCATCAGACTGATCAAAAATTGGAAAATCATTAGTATAAAAAATATCACCAATCAAGCATGTTGGGTTATCAGTTTTTTTTTCTTTAAGATGGTCTACAAGTTTATGTTCTGGTTCAAGAAAACAAGGTTCAGTAGGTAGATGATCAGAAGTGTTTTGTTCAAATAAAGTTTTGAGGGCTGGCTGTTTGTTTAATATTTGATCAATTTCTTCTTCTGTCAAAAGAGGGGAAATTTTTATTTTGCTTTGGACAGAAGTACAACAGTCCTCTTTCTCTTGTATTGAGTGACTTTAAGGATGGATATCTTCTTGAGCCTCTCCTAGCGAATCTTTACTTTAGTTTGTAGGAAGACTTTGAGGATTCTCTTCTATTTCCTGATCTTTTCCACTCTCAAAAAACTCTTCTTGATCTTTGTGATGGTCAGTTTGAGGTTCATGAATCGTTTCTGCTACATTGTTAGGATGCCACTCTCCTTCTAAAATCTGAAATGAGTTATAACATAGAGGGAGAGTCCCTATATGTGTTGATTTTTCTTCTATTTCAGCTTCTGTGTTTCCTAGGAGGCTTATTTTTTCCTCAAAGCATTTCTCACTTTCTGCATTTGCATTTTGGTCGTAGAGTTCCCTTAACAGCATAATACAAGATAAAGGTAAGTTTTTAGGACTTTCTTGACAACCTTCTTCATTGTTTTCTCTGTAATCTTGCTCATCATACATATTTTGTTTGTTGTTTATGTCTTGTAGTGGTTGAGTTTGTTTTTGATTAGGAGAAAACATGGGTTTCTATGGATAATCAACATTTATATCAGCCTCATGCATATCCAATCTTTTATCGAGTATGTTCATTATGTTGTTGATTGTATCTGTCAACATCTCCAGCTTTAACTCTAAAGAAGCTATTTTCTCTTGAGTTGCTTTGTCCTTCCTTATTTCTTCTAACCTTTTCTCTCTTTCTAGTATGTTAAATTCCAAAGTAATTTCCATATTTTTCATTTCTTCCAGGTTTGAAGGGTCTTTTTCTCTTATCTGGAATTCCATCTCTAGGTAAAAATTACTTGGGTAGTGCAAGAAATCCCACCCCAAAGGTGGATTTATCTTAGCAGGTATTGCATTGTATACCTTATTGAACCTGGCTGAAAATTTTTGTACTATCTCCCCTGGTTGTGTTTTTAAATTCTTGTATTCCTCTATGATGAGAACTTCATTTCCCCTGATTGCCCACCTATCTAAGAAGACTTGAGTAAATTGAGTAAGAATACTTGAGTAAGAAGACTTGATGTTTCCTCTTATCCTTATTGTTTGGCTTTGATTTTATTGGTCCTTTTGGGTTCAATGATGTTTTGTGACATTTCTTTCTATTGTGAGCATTGGGATTGTCACTTTTATTCCTTTACATTGTCTAAGTTTTTCACATCGATCCTAATCACCCCATTATGTTCACTTTTCCCACAACGATTTGATTTCATATAGTTCACATCACTAATGATTTTTTCATGAAAAAATTTCAATGAATGGGTTTTGGTGCATCCCATAGTTGCAATTATGAGGTTTGACTACTTTCATAATTTTAGCACCTTGTTTTAATGTCTTCCTTCTAGTTGTTTAATAGGTCTAGGTTTGACTTTTTTTTTGGGTGGCACCTTGATAATCCATATATATATATATATATAGAGAGAGAGAGAGAGAGAGAGAGAGAGAGAGAGAGAGAGAGGTTAATTTGTAAAATACATATATAATAAATCTTATACATGTATGAACTTTTAATATATTATTAATAAACTTCAACATATATATATATATATATATATATATATATATATATATATATATATATATATATATATATACATGTTGTACAAACTTACATATTACAAAAAAAAACAAGCTTGCATAGGCTTAGTTTAATTTAGTTACTACTTGACTTTGTATTGCTACAATGTAACTAGTTTTGATTAAATGAAATTCATCCAAAAATTGGTCAAAATTTCTATTGTTCCCATATTGTTTCTTTTCCAAGATGCTATATAACCATTTCACTTATTCCTTTAATGTGTCATCTATGGAGCCAATTGGCTCAAAAACTTGTGTGCTTCTCATGGGTGGAATTGAGAAATTGTACCTACAATGTGAGCTTTTGTCTTTTCACAAATTTGTGTATGGTGGTGTTTATGTATTTTTGCAAGCTCTATAGCAAGATATAAATTCATGATTGCATTATATCTAGCTAGGAAAATATAATAAGATTTTTTGTGTAGATAGTTCTTTGTATAAACTTTAATACAATTAATTGTAATTTTAACATGATGGGATAGGAAAAAGTAATATAATGGTCAATAAGGAATAGCCCATGTAAGTACATGAATTTTTGTGTTTACAATGAAGAATATTTACCTAAATAAGGTATTATCCCTCTCTACTTTACCCAGAAAATAGTTTCACCTATGATTAATTTAAATAATCAATAGCTAACCATACTAGTTAAGCATGCTCATTACTAAATATTGATGTAATTGATAAAAGGTGTAAATTTTATATAAAATATAAACAAGATTGATAACTTTTACAAAATATATAATATTTAGGAATTAAAAATGAAATTTATTGAAAATTTGATCTTTAACAAACTCATACTTAAAAGTTCATAAAGGGTTGTAAAATTTGTCTTTAAGTGTGGTGTAGACTTGACTTCAAACTTAATTTAGGATGGAATTGAACTTGTGTCCACATTAAATTATTTTATTTTTATTTTTATGGAAATGGGTGCTAATGGTTATAGGCTCTATTTACTCAAATTTTTTATATTTATTTTTATCACATTTGTTACATTTAAGAAAAACTGAATAAAATTTTTCATAAACCCTAACTAGTTTGATGGTAAGAGAATTGTCATGAACCCTAATTAATTTAGTGATAAATAGTAATAAATAACATATATAAAAATGATTTAAAAAAATTATAGTAAAAAAACTATATCATATGATAATTTATTTTAAAAGATAATACTATTAGCTAGAGCGATTATATTATTATATAAAACATAAATTAAAATAAATCTTAGTTTCTTTAATTTGATATTCTCTTATTAATATAAAATATGAATTAATAGAAATTTATAACTCAAAAATTTATTCTTATAAAAATTTCATAATAATTTTAATTCATTATTTCTATTCAACTAAAGTTAGAAGTAGACAACACATTCCATGTTAAAGTTTATAATTTTTTTTATTAAAATCTTTATTATGCTGTAAAAGGTCACTATTTGAAAACAACTCTCCTAATGTATCATTGATTTTGATGTTAGACGGTTGAAGGAATTTCTACCTATTAAATAAATTTATTAATAAGTTACATAAATAATCAAATAAATGTTAGTTAGATTTTTAGTTGTCACTGGAAAGTTCGTGGAAGACCATTACATTCTGGCTTAGAGCTTCATAGCCAATAAAATTGTCTCCTCTGGATGTGTGGAGTGCACCATTATTCATTAGTATTAAAGAAGTCAATATTTAGAGACCAATAATTATTCTACAACTATGGTAAAGGAATTCAGTTGCCTGCCTCGCCAGACCGGAAAGGAAGAGTACACCCCTTCGCCCAAAGAAGATGAAAAGAACTACCAAAAATTGCAGGCCATCGTGCGTCCACTAGAGCTCTTCATCTATTGCTGTCATTCTTCATCTATTGTTGTCATTGTAGTCCTTATCCTCCGGTATGCAGAGATTTTGCTGACCTGATCCATTTCTTTATTCAGTTTCTTCTCATTGCAAATTCGCATGTGCCATAAATTAACGTGAGAACCGATTTATTTATTCTTATAAATACTCAACCTTTAAGAAATTTTATTTATTTTTATATTTTTTTGATACTGTTCAAATGAGGTGACTTATGTACAGTAACAGAATTTTGTCATTTTCCGGATGCGGTTGATTAATGTTTTGGACGGGACGTGCCTCCATGCGCACTTCCCCATGGCGATGGCCAGGGCAGCCCACATGGCTCCCGACACCTGCATTTATGAGGCTCTTAATGCCCCTGCTCGCGCGATGGTTATTCATCTTGGTCGGCTCACCCTGTTAATGATTATGGCGGTGATGCATGTTATGGAGGGTAATCCAGAAGGCTCCGATGATGCCACTGGTTCGATGAGCTTGCCAGCTCCGCTGCATGGTAATTGTGCTCCTGGTTCGATAGAGGCCAGGGTGAAGACAATCATGGGGAGGCGCTGCTCTCTGCATGCTTGCATTGAATTGCTTCCAGGTTTTCATTACTCCCAGAGTTCGCATTGCTTGCTCAATTACCTCTCCCGTGCCAGCACTAGCCTGCGTGGTGGGCTTCTTGGCCGTCTTCCTGCTCCTCCTACCATTCTCAGCATTGTTCAACCCCTCGCCCCTCCCCCTGCTATCACTGCTGCCCCTCACGACCCCGGTCACCTTTGTCATTCCCCTGGAAACATGCCTCATCTCCGTGAAACGATGAGGAGCAGACAAGGCCTCATCCGAGGTCTCTCTCGCCCCCCTCCCAATTCTTTCTCTACCGATGACGCCCATGATTTCAATCCGAGTCCGCGTGGTGGAAGAGGAGGTGGTCGTAGTCGCTCTGGGGATGCCATCACTGTATCCATGGATGCTGCCCCGCCTTCTCCTTCCCGTGTTCACGCTCCCGGCAGTAGTTCTCCCCAGCCTGTCCCTCCTGGCATTGCTCGTCCCACCATCCGGCAGACTTCGCAGCGTGCGGAGCTCAGATTTGATAACACGTCCTCCAATTCTGTTCTCACGGCCTACATCACAGTTACTCTGCGTGAAGAAATCCCCAACCATCCTGCGCCCCGTCTGGCTTCACTGCCCCCCCCTCCTGGTTCTGGTCTTCCCAGTGCAGAGGCTGTTCCTGCCAATTCCCCTCTTTCTCCACAGGAGCAGCAAAGACTCACGGTGGCGCACTCTGGTGGGATGGACACTCTTGACTCTGGGAAGGATGACAACAGTGAGGATTTCGGTTGCAGGATTATCGAGGAACCACCTTCTCCGAATCATGACTAGCCTCTGCAATGCTTTCCAGGTTTTTTGTTCCAGTTTTATAGATAATTCTAGACTTTGTAGCTTTGCAGATCAGTTAGAAAGGTGTTTTCTGAACTCTAGCATTTATTTTTATGATTGTTTAGTTTACATGCACTCAAAACCGGTTTCCCTCTCAAGGGCGGTTAAGACTCTTTGTTTAATAGGACTGGTTTCCCACTCAGGGTAGTCCAGATACTCTTTGAACAACTTGTTTTTCAAACACAGTGCTCAGGCTTTCATAGCTGACACTGTGCCTGTTTTGTACCAGTAACCTTATACATAATAGAATTAGTCATACTTAGAAAAAAAAAACAGAATTATGGCATTGCCCAACTTTAGTATGAAAGCGAACCTAACAATGTTTTTTAATATGACACTGCAGTTTTGTTGTCTGGGCATCTCTCCTACTCCCGTACTAAAATCACCCACGAATAGATAATTACATAGAATCAGGTTTTCTGGTAGAATAATATTCATATTGTAAAAATACATGTCGTGTAAACCCGTGTTTGGAATATTACGAAAAAACAGATCTCTCTTTTCTTTCCCTTTTTCGGTTGTATCTTTTTCACCCTATATCTCTTCTCCGTGCAGTGAGAGATCAATATATTTATGTGAAGAACAAAATATATTACTATAGCTTTATAAGTTTGAAGCTCCAGTCCCCAAGTTGACATTGCATTCGAGATGAAATCGAGTTGTATGTATTTTTATTATTTCTAATTAACATATGTGT
This sequence comes from Pinus albicaulis, assembly GCA_034641835.2. NCBI lineage: Eukaryota > Viridiplantae > Streptophyta > Pinopsida > Pinales > Pinaceae > Pinus > Pinus albicaulis. The sequence goes on along the minus strand of JAXQQM020082740.1, from coordinate 105,758 downwards.
TTTAATACATATTTATTAAACATTGAAGTGAAGAATTATAAGATTCTGATTTTTTTAGTGATACTTTATTTACTCGATTGAAATATTAAAAAAAATGTATTATCCTAAATTGAATTCAAATTATATACATAAGAGGTGCACTTTATTGTTTGATTGCAATATTTAAAGTTAAAATTTATTAATATATATATATATATATATATATATATATATATATATATTTAAATATTATAAATAAATTTATTAATCATAATTTAAAATAATAATTAAAAATAGTAATAATAGTATCATATGTTTTCTGATATGTTAAAATTCTTAATATAGTTATGGTTAGTTATTAAGAAGTCAAATTTTCTCTAACACCATTATTATCATTATTTTTTAAAATTGTTATTGTACTTGAAAATTTTAGATTTATTGAACTTAAAAGAAATAGGCTATTAAAAATATGAAGTATGAATTGCAGAAAATGCAGTGCAATCAGCAAAAAGAATTTCAGCAACAAAGGTGTTGGATCACCCCTACTTTGGTCATCTAGACAAATCTCAATTCTAAATACTCATATTTTTCTTTTTAAGAATAGCAAGTTAAGAAGTTGGATTTCTCATTTTTTTAATGTAAACTTTGTATTTTACTCAGTATTTCGATGTATATGTTGATCCATTTGTTTTAACTACATTTTTATATTTATTTTAAAATATCAAATTTATTATCAGAAATTTATAATTTAGCAAGAGTGTAAACTCTACAAGAGTGGGAAAGCCTAGTAGCCTACTACTTAAACTTTATCTCAAGAGCAAAAAATATACCTCTATAAAATTTAAACCAAATAAAAAAAAAAATTATCTTTTATTGCACACCTCAAGAAACTGATTTACAAGATTTTCAAATCCATGGAATGGATAGGTTTGACAAAAAAAAAAGAGTGAGTTGTTGCGAGTGTTGTTTAAGAAGGCCCTTTAACTTATAAATTCACAACACCTTTTAAGAAGGCCCTTTAACTTATAAATTCACAACACCTCAAGAAATTGATTTGACAAAAACAAAAGAGTGAGTTGTTGCGCACGTTGTCTAGAAAGGCCCCTTAACTTATAAATGCACAACTATTCATCAATATATTTATATGAAGAACAAAATATATTACTATAGCTTTATAAGTTTGAAGCTCCAGTCCCCAAGCTGACATTGCATTAGAGATGAAATCAGGTTCTATGTATTTTTATTATTTCTAATTAATGTATGTGTTTTGATACATATTTATTAAACATTGAAGTGAAGAATTATAAGTTTCAGATTTTTTTAAGTGATATTTTATTTACTTGATTGAAATATTAAAGAAAATGTATTATCCTAAATTGAATTCAAATTATATACATAAGAGGTGCACTCCATTGTTTGATTGGGTTATTTAAAGTTAAAATTTATTATATATATATATATATATATATATATATATATATATATATATATATATATATATATATATATTATAAATAAATTTATTAATTATAATTTAAAATAATAATTAAAAATAGTAATAATAGTATAATATGTTTTTTTGATATGTTAATATTCTTAATATAGTTACGATTAATAAAGTCAAATTTTCTCTCAACATCATTATTATCATTATTTTTTAAAATTGTTATTGTACTTGAAAATTTTAGATTTATTGAACTTAAAAGGAATAGGATATTAAAAATATGAAGTATGAATTGCAGATGCAATGCTATTCAACAAAAGCAGTTCCAGATCACCCCTACTTTGATCATCTAGACAAATATCAATTCTAAATATTCATATTTTTCTATTTAAGAAAAGAAAGTTAAGAAGTTGGATTTTTCATTTTTTTAATGTAAACTTTGTATTTTACTCAGTATTTCAATGTATGTATTGATCCATTTGTTTTAACTACATTTTTATATTTATTTTAAAATATCAAATTTATTATCAGAAATTTATGACCTAGCAAGAGTGTAAACTCTACAAGAGTGGGAAAGCCTAGTAGCCTACTACTTAAACTTTATCTCAAGACCCAAAAATATACCCCTATAAAATTTAAACCAAATAAAAAAAAAAAAATTTCTTTTGTTGCACACCTCACAAGAAACTGATTTACAAGATTTTCAAATCCATGGAATGGATAGGTTTGACAAAAACAAAAAAGTGAGTTGTTGCGAGTGTTGTTTAGGAAGGCCCTTTAACTTATAAATTCACAACACCTCAAGACACTGATTTGACAAAAACAAAAGAGTGAGTTGTTGCTAGCGTTGTCTAGGAAGACCCCTTAACTTATAAATGCACAACTGTTCCACTACTGACCTTTCGAGCACATCTTTATAACTAGGTGTATGTTAATTTTTTTTAAATAAAATAATTCATAGTTATAAGTTAAATATTCAATTAAATCACATAACATTTCACATTTTTTCCTCTATACTATTTTTTCCTATGTTACTGCTCTACAGTGTTTCCTTTGCAATATATGGTGCAATTGCTAGTTATTTATATCAGAGATTATATTTTTAACATAAAATATTAACGACTCATTAAATGCTTCTCCAGTGAAATAAATTGTAAAAAGATCAAAATAACTAAATGTTAAGTGTTATTATTATCTTTTAATATGTTTATTGACATTAAAGAAATGACATTGCTCGCCCTCCCTGAATTTAATTCACCTAGCAAGAACTTGACGAACTTGATGCCAAATCCATGCCAAAATTCTTGATTTTCATGACGTCAAGTAATATGTAAGCCTTTCATCATATAGACAGAATTTAGTCTTCAAATCAGTATTTAGCGTTAACTGCTAGGGAAAACTATATCTTTAGTTAATAATTAGTTGGAATAAACATAAATATAGGGCATGTATTGCCAAAACATTCTCAAAATGTTCTAAAAAAATATTAAGATAATATAATGTTATATTAAAATTTTTAAGAAAGGTAAACGAAAATCTTACACTATATAAATATTACTTATAATTTGTAACTTTGTAGAGTTGTATTTGGAAAATAAGGATTTTATATTAAATATTACATAAATATTTCTTCTTATTAAGGCTAGAGGCTTATTCTACACTCCAATATAAGGGGATATGTAAGTTTGCTAGTGCATTCTCTAAATAAAATTAAAAAAATAAAATCTAGATAATGTAGGCTTAAACAATCACTTAGATAACCATATAAATCCATAATTAAAAACTCATTAAAAATAAATTTAAACAATACAAATTTAAAATATGAAGATATTTAGGAACACTAAAAAATATATATGGTAAATAAATAAAAATATAATAAACTAGAGGTATGGTAAATAAAGAAATCTCTTTTTATACTTACTTTAGAAGAGATATTGTAAATAAATAAAAATATAAATAAACCATAGTTATGGTAAATAAATAAAACCTCTTTTTATTATTACTCCCTAGGTATGATAAATAAATATAAATATAAATAATCTAGAGGTGTGGTAAATAAATAAAATGGTTTTTGATATTTAATCCATAAACCTCTATATTTACATTAACTCAAAAAAGAGGTTTTATTTAGGTGAATCCTATGAGCCAAATACCATTGGAAAAATTATTATTAATACCATGAGACAAATACCATAGGAAAAATTATTCTTAATACCATAATAAAAATACCATGGACCAAATACCATATTTATAAAAGAGGTACGGTAAATAAATAAATATAAAAGTGGTATAAAGAGGTCAAATAAATAAATAAAAATATATCAAATGGAATTAGAAATATGACATCTAATTATATATGAAGACTATGGCCCAAATACCATGGACCAAATTATTATTAATACCATACCAAAAAAAATATTATTAACCCTAACATTAATATTAATGTTAATACTATTGTTAAATCTAATATTCATATTAATATATTATAATATTAATATTATTAAATTTAATAACTCTAGATTAATATATATATATATATATATATATATATATATATATATATAAGAGGGAAGAACAAAGACATGATAGAGATGGAGATAAACTGAAGGATAAAGGAGAGGAGGAATGAAGAGAGAGAGAAGGAGAGGAGTGACACAGGTAGAGAATGGTAACAGAGGGATAGGGAGACATAAATATGGAGGAGGGAGAGAGAGAGAGAGAGAGAGATAAAGAAGGGGGAAAGGAGAGGGAGGTAGGAGAGAAAGGGAGAGAGAGGAAGGATGAGAGGAGGAGGAGAGAGGGAGGGAAGAAGAAAGACATAGATTGTGAGAATTGGAGAGAGAGGGAGTCAGAAGGGAGAGATGGAGAAAGAGTGTGTATATTTATGTGGGTGAGATAAAGAGACATAGGAGTGATGGAGAAAAGGAGGAGAGAAAGGGAGAGATATAGTAACATAGTTGGAGAGAGAGATAGAGTCATGGGGGAAGAGAGAGGATTGGAGGGCAGAGAGAGAGAGGGGAGGGTGGATAGAGGGAGGTGGGAGAGAGAGGAATTTAGAGTGGGGAAGAGAGTGATGGGGGAAGACAGAGGATTGTAGGGGTGAGAGAGAGAGAGAGAGAGAGAGAGGTAGAAGATAAAGGGAGAGAGAGGAAGGAAAAGAGAATGGAATTGAAAGAGAGGAGGGGAGAGGGAGGAATAGATAGATGGAGTTGGATGTGGAGAGAGGTAGGGAAGAAGAAAGACGTAGAGAGTGATTAGTGGAGAGACAGGGAGTGAAAAGGGAGAGATGGAGAGAGAGTGTGTATGTTTTGAGGTGAGATAAAGAGACAAACAAGGAGAGATGGAGAGAAGGGGGGAGAGAAGGAGAGAGGGAGGCATATAGTAACAAAATTGGAAGGTGAAGATAGATAGAGAGAGAAAGGTAGGAGAGAGAGAGATAGAGAGAGAGGGAGAGAGAAAATAGCAGGAGGGAGAGGAGGAGGGACTAATAGATAGATAGATTGGACAAAGAGAGTGTATGTTTTTGGGTTGATATAGAGAGACAGAGGGATATAGAGATATAGATGGAAGGTGAAGATAAAGATGAGATAGATGGAGAAAAGGAGGGAGGGACAAAGAAATTTATAGATATACCGGGAGAGATCGTGTGTGTTTGGCGGGGTGAGATAAAGAGACAAAGAAGGAGAGATGGAGGGAGATATAGATATAGATGGAGGGGGGAAAGAGGGAAGAATATTTCTTGCACTAGATGCATTGATTTCATTGTAGATGGTGATTTATAATCATATTTGATTGATTGCACTAGATGCATTGATTTTAGTTTAGATGTCGATTTCTAATGATATTTGATTACTCACACTAGATGCATTGATTTCAATGTAAATGATTTCTAATTCTATTTGATTTTAGTATAGATGGTGATTTCTAATCCTATTTGATTTGTTGCACTAGATGCATTAATTTCAATGTAGATGTTGATTTCTAATTATATTTGATTTCTCGCACTAGATGCATTGATTTCAATGTAGATGATTTCTAATCATATTTTATTTCTTGCACTAAATGCATTGATTTCAGTATAGATGGTGATTTCTAATCCTATTTGATTGTTTCCACTAGAAGCAATGATTTCAGTTTAGATGTTGGTTTTTAATCCTATTTTCCTACTTGCACTAGATGCATTGATTTGAGTATATATGTTGATTTCTAATCCTATTTGATTACTTTCATTAGATGCAATTATTTAAGTGTCGATGTTGTTTTCTAATCTTATTTTATTTCTTGCATTAGATGCATTGAATTCACTGTATATGCTGATTTATGATTCGATGTAATTGTATGTATGATGGTACATTAATTTTAAAACCATTGGATTAATAGTATGCATTGATTTCAGTCTAATCACAAAAAATTATTGACAATGTATGTTGATTTTTGTGTTATAGTAATTAAGCCTATTAATATTGGAGAGCAAGAGAGAGAAGGTATGATGTTTACTACAACAACTCTAGCTAAATATTTAAATGGTTTATTATTCCAATTGTCATTTTCATATAATTGATATCAAAAGGTGACAAAACTAACAAGTGTGACAATAAGAATAGTAGAAGAAAATAGTTTGAGATTGATCACAATGAAGACTATTTGTAATTGACTACATTCTTATTATTCACATTTTCTATCATTCAATATTATTACATTGTCACTTTGCATTCAAATTTTTTATTTCATCATTTTTTGCCATTAAAGTTATTTAACAATATTTATAATCTCAACAGATTGAGGTATCTAAACAAATTTAAAATTAAAATGACTCAGTTAAATCTCAAACATATTTAGCATATTTAAAATGGTTATATTAATATTAAATGTATTTACATATTATTGATAAAATTAATCACAGGTTCCTCATATTATTAATAGATTTTCCTAGATCCATCTTAACTCTGGATCTATCAAGCCCCGAGAGGGATCAAATCTCGCAAGGTGCAAACCTTTCCTCAAGTTTTGCACTCAAAAAAGAGGTCTACACCTTGAGAGATTTGATCCCTCTAGGCGCTTGATAGATCCAGAGTTAAGATGGATCTAGGCCAGTAAAAAAAAAATTGAATATGTTGTAAATTAATTAGAAAAAAAAAATGTGAGTAGGATGTTTAAATCTTATAATTTGGTTATAGATAAAATATTTTAATACTAATTAATATTGACATACACTTAAAAATAAGTTAATAATAAAAACTTATTTTAAATTGCATCATAAAATGTCTGTATGTAATGTTATGTAAAATATTTTAGTGTTAATGGTGTATATATTATATATCATTTTAAAAAAAAGTATATATATGTATATATCATGAAAAAATTAAGTTTTTATGGTTAAAGCTTTTATTTGGTCTTATATATATTTTATTTAGCATTCAAAAATAGAATTTAAATAATAATAAAAAATAATTGTATTTTACACTCTAAAAAAGTTCGTAGGTGAAGAAATTTGATCTATCTCAGCTCATGTTAGATCCATACTTAAGATAGATTTATATTAGTTTGTAACTAGAAACTATAGCTTTATATCCACATAAAATGTCATTTTTCCTTGTTAATCTACTCAACATAGTTTAATGCAAAATTGAAGTGAATAATCCTATAAACAATCCAACATTTTGCTGGATTATGTCTTAAATGAATATCGTTTTTGATAAAAAGGTGCTATCACATCAAGATATTCCCATTGCACACAGTAAATTATATACAAACCATAACAATAGCCATCAAATTGCATAGTATGCATTACATAGTAAGTGTGCTCTCTATTATACTACACGAATCAGTAACATTTTATTTTTAGACTTAGCTAGTCAGCAATTTTAATTTATATTAAAAGCTTCAAATATTTGATATTGTTTAACAATATTTATATATTATTTTATTAATTTTGATAATAATATTAGTTTCTAGAGAATTTCATTATGATGTAATTAACAATATGCATTGTGATGTAACTCCATTATCAAAATATATATATATATATATATATATATATATATATATATATATTAGTGCTTAGAGATATTAAATTATTAAATTTTATTAATTAATTTTTTATTATTATTATTTTAATTATTTTAAAACATATAATTTATAAATATATATAATTTTTACATGAAAATGTTTTTATCATTGGAAACATATTTTTTAAAATTTTTAACATTACATATTTTAATTTTTAATTGGTAAACATCAAATGAGATTTAGAAAATATTTTTAAACATTAAAATAAAAAAATTATAAAATTAGCATATAGTGATTCTTGCTGGCCACATTGGGTTCATCGCTTCAAGCTGAAGATAAACTGAACTACAACCTCCATTACTTTGGTCGTGGGTGGAGTCACGGATTCAGGATGCAGTCGATCAATACTGCAACATCCATAATTAATTTGCTCATGGCTTGAAGCCGAATGAGGTCTTGTGGAAGGGAGATAACTGAGGTGAGGTGTTGCGTTGTCCAATTACATGTAACCACTCTTGACTCCATGGTCACATCCGTGATAACTATTTGCCTTCAAGTCATCAAACAAATTACTCACATTAACTACAATGGAAATTTAAACCTTGGGATTAGCACTTTGTCACACGTACTCATTTCAATACCAAAAGATAAAAAAATTGGTGAACTCTGATTAATTCAGGATTCAACACATTACCGAATGCGTTATACCCGGAGCAGCAGAGATAATAACAAAGAGAGAATTATGTATATAATAAAACAAGTTTCAAACAATATCATTAAATGAAACATTAGGAGCATTGTAAATAGATCCTATTATATACATTATATAAACCATAAAAATGAAGGGGCGATCAAAATAATATAAGTCACATAGTGAGGATATAACAAACCCTACCTAGACTTAAAACTAATGTTTAAAGGAACACGCTTAACCACAATATTACTACCCGTTGGCATAAACGCGCAATGTGGTTTTATGAGGGAGTGATAGAGTTGACATAATAGTGAACGATGAAACAAAGGGTGGGATCGATGAAATAGTTAATATGACCCTTGGAATTCTTTCCTGGTTTAAACGGAGACACAAACTAAATAACGCATCCATCAATCATTAAAATAAACAAGGGAGGCTGCAGAGCAGCAAGTTCTTGCTTTGAGAAGGGGTTAAGTTTTGCTGATGTCAGGTAGCATTTTCATTGGATCTTGTATCACACGGAATTTTGTAAGCACTGTAAATATGGTTGTAGCAGTACTGTAAATATGGTTGTGGGATCTTGTATCACACGGAATATTGCAAGCATTGTAAATATGGTTGTGGCAGTACTGTAAATATGGTTGTGGGATGTTGTATCACATGGAATGTTGCAAGCACTGTAAATATGGTTGTGTTGTGGGATGTTGTATCACACGGAATGTTGCAAGCACTGTAAATATGGTTGTGTCAGTACTGTAAATATGGTTGTGGCAGTTAACGATGCATCAACCAATCAGGATTCAGTCACGACGACAGAGCTACAGGCACAGACCAGACATTGACATAAATACGCAGAGCGAGGCTAGGCACTCATAGCGAGGCTAGGCACTCATATTTATTTTTGTAGTCGATGATTACCGTAGTCAAAGGACACCATGACGACATAAAAATTAGGAAAATTAAGATTAGAATCTGTGGCTCTGAAAGTAACAACAATTCCCCAAAATAAATCTAGGCATGTCTAAGAAATCAACCACAAACATTTATTATAATTTAGAATGACAAATTACAGTGACAAATCTGCTAGTCTTTACTCTATGAATGAAAGAGGCGAATGTGAAAATGGCCTCCAGGCACAAAGGATGCACCACAAACTCCACCTAGATTGATGAACTGCGGGATCATCCGCTTGCACTGAATTATACGTCATAGGTCAGGGGACTGCACTCTCTCCATCTGAGCTCAATAGGCCCGAAGCAAGTTGAACTCACAACCCCCAGAGCCATAGAGGATCGTGTGTCTAATAATTATGTCCAAGAGGTGAATTTTGGCACTGGTTTCAGCAATCCAAAATCAGCAGAAACACGGGTTCATAGAACTTCATACCAAAATTCCAACTAGACAGAGCGGGGCTATTTCTCCCTTCCCATCGAGGACTTTATCTGTAGTGGTCCTGACCCACTAATAACTTGCTCGGTGGTATAGCCCGCTCAACTATAGCTTGGAGAAATAAAGAACCACTATTGCGCTTGTGTAGTCCTTTCCAATTTAAGTCGTGGCATTCACGGTAGCATGTGCCAAAAAGAACTAAGTAGAGACTCCAAAAATTATACTGCAGACCTACATGGTCTTCATAAAATAATGTCACTTTAGTCGAAAATGAAGACTTAACGTACCTTTGATTTGGAAAGAACTGAAGAGAACTCTTCCAATTCTGTCCCGAATGAAGAGGATGCCATCCTACACACAAAATTTTAGGATATCTCAGTCTTAACATCTCATATGGACACAGTTGGCTACTTGCAAATTAATATTACGAATGACTATCCGGAGTAAAATCAATCAACACAACAAGACAACCAAAGATAAGCTGCGAATTCGGACAATCTTTTAGACAGTCTCCCCATGAACCAGATTCAGTGAATTCAGACAGTCTCCTCGTGAACCAGATCTCTTCAATGCTTGAAATAAAATAATTAAAAAATTAAAATCGATTCCATGGACCAAGTGGGCCTCGCATGAGCGCCACGTGCCTTAAAACTTCTCTCTTCGTCTCCATAACATAACATGGCATACCAAGAAGCGTGAACCATGCCCTTTGGCGTGCAAGAATGTTGCTCCGCAGCAAGCTGAGGGATTCGATTCGATGCTTTACGAAACTGCTAGGAAGCGTCAGTACAACAGAGGCGGCATCGATGGAAATCAAAGCATGCGAGGGTATTGCAAGCGCACAGATGACGATTGCAGTGGAAGCCACGATAATCCAGATCATGGAAGCTTTCTTGCATCCGCTGAGAAATTTTAGCATTTTCATTACCCTTTTCTGGTTTATATCCAGACTTTTGGGCAAAGATGAATAACTCTCGCGAATCTTCGAGAAATTTTGGGATGTTGGATCGAAAAAAGGATTGTCCACTTTCATAAACATAAGGAGCTCCGCAATTGTGAAATGGCATTTCTTGCTACTTAGGCTTCCCGTGGAAGGTGTAGTATCCAGGACGTTCCTTACGCAGCAATAGCTCAGCTTCGCTTGCTCGATGTTCTTAAGGAGACCATACTGTTGCATCTGGAACACAATCTATTGAGTTGAGCCCATACCATTACAGCACCAGATGCACCATGTGCGTAACCAGATGCAGAGGTAAAGGCAGCTTAGGTCTGGGTTAAATGCATCCACATCAACGTGAAGATGGGGTTCAAGAGATGAAGGCTAATTTGGCTACCAGTCCATAGATTTCAAGCAACTAGACAAGGTACACTCAAATTACTCTCTGCTCATAAACCTACACTGCACATAGATTGATTGTGGCCTTTGTTAATTGGATGTCTATAGGAGCGGCGACAAAGATGCCCAGCCATGCAGCCATGCCCTGCTACTGCGGAACTACAAAGATGCCAAGCCATGGCTTGTGCTTGGTTTGCTTCTCTGACCTGTTGCTACGGAACTGCCAACGGTCACAGAACATCAGTTTATTTTCCCTTATTGTGATGAATGAAAATAATGAAACCCAATTTTGCAAGCAGTTCAATGCCCCTGCGTGGTAGATTTGACCCCAGAAGTTTTTGGAATTTAATTTCCAACTGCCTAGAGAAATCAACAGGATAGTGAATTAATAGGAAAGGAATGAAGAGACAGCAGAATGACGAAGTTAAGGAAAATGTGAAGTTAAACAACTGCGAATTGAATGCAGAAGCGGCGAAAGATAAATTCTTATCAGCAGCAGCAACCACATTAAAATCCCACCAAACGAATTCATTGTTGAGGCGGCAATATTTCGGAGGGGCAGCATAGCTGGGGCAGTTGGAGGAGTGGAGACCACCGGAGCCGCTGGCGTCATACTCAGTTGGGCCCACACTTTACACTAACAAAGCCATTCTGCGGGGGTATGAGAGCTGGGGAGGATGAACTCCACGAAGCCCCCAGAATATATAAATGAAAAGAAACAAAAGGGGAATAATGTTTTTAAACATTATGTTATAATTTTGATTTAGTTTTTTTATATTCACGGCAATGAGTTTTAAATATTTTACATTCGGTAAATGTTTTGTTACCGCAGTAAGTTTAAGTTTTTACTTTGGTTAAATATATATTATAAATATATGATATTTATAATATATATATTATGTAATGTTTTCATATAAAAGGGAATGTCGTGAACATTAAAAGAGTGAGTTGTATTGTTTTATTATTACACAGAATAGAAGTGTATGCACAACAGTGCGAGAGTGTTGTAATTTATTTTTATTACACAGAACATAATAGAGAAGCACAACAGTGTGGGAAAACAGAGAATACACAGCAATGAATGTTTTAGAGAGACAGAGTATATTTTGTAAATGATAGAGAGTGTTATTTTGGCACTGTGATTAGAAGCAGTCCAGCAGTTGTAATCCCTCTGTATTGAGGAAGAATTTGTATCAGTTTTTTTATGGAATAGAAATTTGTTTTCTGAGTTGAAACTCTGTCACTCTGAATGAAATTTTAATATTTTCTCTGTGTTAAAGAGGGGAGTTTTATTCTCCATCTATTGTTTTGGAATTTTGAAACATTCCAACATGGTAACAGAGCTAGTCCAGGCTCTTTGAAGATCAAAGAAGCTGAAGGAAAGGAGTTCTATGTTGCAGTAGCTTCTCTAGCAGTGTGAAGACTCAGACAAAATAATTCAAGGTATTTCTCTATACAATTTTTGTGTTAATGTTTCAGAACAGTCAGTTATTTTAAACAGACAGTCAAGTGTTATTGAATCATAGTTAAGAGTGCAGAATGGCTGGAGCCAGCACTGGTATGGGTATGGGAAATATCCATCTCCCAATGTTTAATGGGAAAAATTATGACTACTGGTCAATAACTATGAGAGCATTATTTGTCTCCCAAGACTTATGGGAATTTGTTGAGGAAGGCTTTGAAGAGCTAGCAGATGAACATGAATTTAATAGGTTAACTCGGGCAAAAAGAGAGATGCTGAAGAGAAATAAGAAGAAAGACTCCAAAGCTCTTTTCTTTTTGTATCAAGTAGTTCATGAGAGTGTGTTTCCAAGGATAGCAGCAGCTAAGAGATCCAAAGAAGCATGGCAGACTCTTATGACAACCTATCAAGGTATGGAAAAAGTGAAGACAACAAAGCTTCAGTTGCTGAGGAGAGACTTTGAGACTCTCTATATGAAAGAGTCAGATACTATTGACTCATTCTTCACTCATGTGATTGGAATGGTCACATAAATAAGATCTCATGGAGAGACTCTTGAAGATAAGAGGATTGTGGAGAAACTCTTGAGGAGTCTACCCTCAATATTTGATGTGATTATCACCACCATAGAGGAGACTAAGGATCTCACAAAGTTTTCAGTGGATGAGCTACATGCATCACTGATGACCCATGAGCATAGATTGGGTAGGAATGAAAACTCATCTCTTGAGCATGCCTTTAAGACCCAGATGTCTTTCGGAAGAGGAAGAGGGCAAGGCAGAGGAAGAGGAAGAGGCAGAAGCCAAAATAGAGGTGGAAGGAACAGCCCTTCACATTCACATGGAAGGTGAAACAGTCAAAATCACAGCCACGGTCAAGGCAGCAGCCAGCAAAGTGGACAGCAGAATGCACAAGGAAAAAGGTATGATAAATCCAATGTCTAATGTTACAATTGTAAAAAATACAGTCATTATGCTAATGAATGTAGAAAGAAGAAAAAATATATGAGAAGTGGAACTAGTGAAAATTTCACTAAAGAAAATATCAGTCAAGATAATTTGTTTTTAGCTTGTAACATGGCTGAAGAAAAGAATGAGGATTTATGGTTTCTAGACTCTGGTTGTAGCAACCATATGACAGGAAATATAGCAATTTTTTCTATGTTAGATGAGAGTGTGAAGTCACAAGTCACGCTAGGAACTGATAGCAAAGTTTATGTTATGGGAAAAGGAATTGTAAATGTTTTAACAAGGAAAGGTGCAAAGAAAACCATAGTAGATGTGTATTATGTTCCAGGAATGAAGTGTAACCTCTTAAGTGTTGGACAGCTTGTCCATAAGGGGTATAATGTTTTCTTTGAGGATGATGTTTGTACCATCATGGACAAACCACCCAACAAACAATGTATTGTTGAAGTGAAGATGACAAGGAACAAGATGTTCCCTCTTAGAATGAGAGCAGATTTGAAGAATGAAGAAAAGAAAGCAGCAGTGGTACAAGAGACTTTCCAAAGCGAACCAAAAGATGACAATTGGTTGTGGCACTTGAGATTTGGACATCTCAACTTTGGAGGTCTTAATTTGTTGAATAGAAAAGAAATGGTAAGAGGTTTACCATTGATAGAGAAACCGGACAGCCTTTGTGAAGGTTGTATCTTGGGGAAAAAACACAGAGAAAGTTTTCCTTCCGGGAAAAGCATAAGGGAAAAAGCACCCTTAGAGATTGTCTACTCAGATGTGTGTGGACCGATGCAAACTCCATCACTTGCAAGTAGCCACTATGTGTTAACATTCATAGATGATTTTACAAGAAAAACTTGGGTTTACTTTTTGAAAAACAAAAGTGAAGTGTTTGAAATTTTTTTCAATTTCAAAGCACTTGTTGAGAACCAGAGTGGGCTGCATATCAAAGTCTTAAGGACTAATAGAGGAGGTGAGTATATCTCTAAATATTTTCTATGTTTTTGTAGAGAAAATGGTATTCATAAGAATTTTACAACTAGATATACTCCGCAGCAAAATGGAGTAGCCGAAAGGAAGAATAGAACCATAATGGACATGGCAAGGAGTATGTTAAAGGCAAAGAATTTGCCTAATGATTATTGGGCTGAAGCTGTACATTGTGCAGCATACATTTTGAATAGATGCCCTACAAAAGCAGTAATGAACAAAGTGCCGGAAGAGGCATGGAGTGGCACAAAGCAAGGTGTCACACATATGAAGGTTTTTGGATGTGTGACTTATGCACACATACCGGATCAGCTAAGGAAGAAGTTGGACAGCAAGGGGGGGAAATGTATTTTCATTGGATACAGTGAGGAATCCAAGGCTTATAGGTTATATAACCCATCCACCTAGAAGTTTATTGTGAGCATAGATGTTCAATTTATTGAAGAGGAAGCTTGGGATGGAAGCATAGAGAAAACAGTGAATGTTAAACACTGTTTATCTCATGATGAAAATGATGATGAGTTGGCTAAATTACATCCCCAAACAATAGCACCAATACAAGGGCAGCAAAGCACACCCTTGAGAAGAAATGAAAGTGCTTCTCCAAGCACACCACAAGGAGGAAATTCAAGTGCTTATTCAAGCATTTGTACATCTAATGAAAGAGCTAAGAAGTTCAGAAATTTGAAAGACATTTATGAACAAGAGGCAGCAAATGAAGGTATCAATTCTTTGTTTGCTTTGTATTTTCATGTTGATGACCCTATTCATTTTGAGGATGCTATTAAAGATAGGAAATGGATAGAAGCTATGGATGAGGAGATTAATGCCATAGAAAGAAACAAGACTTGGGATATGGTTGAACTCCCAAAAGGTAAAGATGTTATTGGAGTTAAATGGGTCTACAAGACCAAGAGTAATGCTAAAGGAAAAATAGAGAGACACAAGGCAAGGCTTTTTGTCAAAGGTTATAAACAGAAGCATGGAATAGATTATGAGGAAAATTTCGCACCGGTTGCCAGAATGGAAACTGTGAGAGGAGTGTTGTCCATAGCAGCACAAAACAAGTGGAAAGTTTACCAAATGGACGTGAAGTCAGCATTCCTAAATGGAGTGTTAATTGAAGAGGTTTACATTGAACAACCTCTCGGCTATGAAAAGAAAGGCCAAGAAAACAAAGTGTGTAAGTTGAAGAAAGCTCTTTATGGGCTGAAGCAAGCGCCAAGAGCGTGCTACAGTAGGATAGATTCCTATCTACTAGAAAATGGTTTTGAAAAGTGTGAGGGAGAACCCACCCTCTACATCAAAGAAAAAGATGGTAAAATGTTGATAGTTGTTTTATATGTTGATGATGTTATTTTCACATGTAATGATGATTACCTTATTGAAAATTTTAAAACAGTCATGAACGAATAATCTGAAATGACTGACATGGGTTTGTTGAAATACTTCTTAAGAATAGAGGTAGAACAAGATGAAAATGGGATTTTTATCTCACAGGCAAAATATGTTAATGAAGTGTTAGAAATATTTAATATGCAAGAGAGCAAAGTAGCGATCACTCCCACAGTGATGGGATTAAAACTTAGCAGAGAGGACAGAAGCAAGGATTTTGATCCTAGCTTATACAAGAGCATAGTTGGCAGTCTCATGTATTTGACTGCAACTAGGCCCGATATAATGCATGTTGCTAGTTTAATTTCCAGATTCATGGAAAAGCCAAAGGATGCACATTGGCAGGCAACAAAAAGAATTCTGAGGTATGTAAAAGGAACTAAGAGGTATGGTATTTTATATACTACTTCAGAAAATTTAGATTTAATTGGTTATACTGACAGTGATTGGGCTGGAAGTATTGATGATCGGAAGAGCACTTCCGGTTATGTTTTTCACATGGGTTCAGGAGCCATTTCATGGGCTTCTAAGAAACAGCCCATTGTAGCATTGTCTACAGTAGAGGTAGAATATGTGGCAGCTACAGCAACAACGTGTCAAGAACTTTGGATGAGAAGAATGTTGAAAATTTTGTGCCAAGAGCAGATAAAAGGGACAGTGATTTACTGTGACAATAGCTCAGCTATTGCATTGTCTAAAAATTTTGTTTTTTATAAAAGGACAAAGCACATAGACACCAAGTTTCATTTCATAAGTGAATTGGTTAGCAATGGTGAGATTTTTTTGCAGCATTGCAGAACAGAGGATCAATTTGCTGATATCCTCACAAAACCATTAGCTCAGAACAATTTTAATTGTTTCAGGAAATGTCTAGGTATGCAGGAAAACCCAGCAGTTGAAATTAAGGGAGAGTGTTGGAATTTAATTTTCAACTGCCCAGAGAAATCAACAGGATAGCGAATTAATTCGAAAGGAATGAAGAGACAACAGAACAGCGAAGTTAAGGCAGACGTGAAGTTAAACAGCTGCGAATTGAATGCAGAAGCGGCGGAAGATAAATTCTTATCAGCAGCAGCAACCACATTAAAATCTCACCAAACGAATTCATTGTTGAGGTGGCAATATTTCGGAGGGGTAGCATAGCTGGAGCAGCTAGAGGAGTGGAGACCACTGGAGCAGCTAATGTCATACTCAGCTGGGCCCACACTTTACACTAACAAAGCCATTCCGCGGGGGTATGAGAGCTGGGGAGGATGAACTCCACGAAGCCCCTAGAATATATAAATGAAAAGAAACAAAAGGGGAATAATGTTTTTAAAAATTATTTTATAATTTTGATTTAGTTGTTTTATATTCACGGCAATGAGTTTTAAATATTTTACATTAGGTAAATGTTTTGTTTTTTTTTATAGACAGGAACGGTTAAAATTTATTAAAGAGCGCCAAAACAGTGGCCTTTTGCCATTACATTACTGCTCTGGCTGATAGCGCAGAGCCTATTTTTCTTCTTAAGGCTGTAAACAATGTAGCAGTGATTGCAAAAACCCAACAGCAGATTTCTTCGCTCATTGTTGACATGATCCGATGGAGCGATGGAGAAGGAATCAAAATGAGAAGCTCTGAGCTTGCCGACAAGTCTGCAGATGAGCGCTGGCAGAGTGGAGCTGGTGGCTTGAAATCTCTCCGGGTCAACGTTCAGGACCTTCGTTTGGCATTTCAGGGCATCGTAAGAGGAGCCCTGCTTTCTATTACCTTTGAGTGCGCTATGGCTAGTGAAAAGGGCATTTTGGCTTCTGTTGAAAATGCAGCAGTGGATCACACAGCTGCCTCTGAACCGGATGCTTACAGCAGAGTGAACAAGGAAATAGCAGAGATCGTGAAGATGATAGGAAGGACCAGACTGCTTCATAAGAGAGTGAACCAGGATTGTTTTCAGGTGATCATTAAAGATGTTGCGGTTCAGATAGCAGGGGAAGAGAAAGGGCCTAGGGAACAGTGGAAAACCCAGCAGAGATTTGGCCCAGAGAATGCATGACTTAAGTAATGTTGCAGAAGGAGTCGACATAGTTGACGGATAGTGATCTTTTACTTCGCAGAATGCCAAGATTGGCTTCCATATCTGCCTGGGCATTTAAATTCCTGGGGATATGATAGAAAGAGATCTTGTGGAATTTGGGCAAGATAAGTCTAATTTTCCTGAGAATAGCTGATAAATGGATCTGAGAGGGGTACTTTTTAGTGTTCAGCGCCTGGATAATGATCCTGGAGTCCCCGAAGACTGAAATGGAGAGGTAGTTACCGTTGATAGCTTGATGAAGACCCTGCCACAGAGCCAGAGCCTCCGCTCTATTATTTGAATCCTTGCCCAGACCCCAAGCAAACCGGATCACTTTAGAACCTTCAGGGCTCAAGAGAACCCCACCGCCTCCTGCGATACCAGGGTTTCCTTTGGAGGCCCCATCAAAAAATAGGCAGTGCTCATTCAGTGCCGACCTCCATTTGATGAACTCTTGCTCCTCCAGTCTAATTTCCCAGGTGGAATGGACACTTGCAGAAAGGGTGGAACAGGCCTTATGGTTAGGGACCAGTCCATTCAACCAGAGTTCTTCTTCTCTGTTCAGAGCTTTTCCAGACTTATTGGCAGAAATGGCTTCTATAATTTCACCCAAGAGAGCTTTGACTTTGGTGATGACTCTGGGTGAATTGCAGCGTTCGTTTCTGAATAGTCTGTTGTTTCTTTCCAGCCACAACTTCCAGCAAACAATCTTGGGGATCCACAGCCAGCAATTTTTGAGAAGGAGATTTTTGGAAAGACCAAAAGGAGATAAATTTCTCCAGGTTTGGAAAAGATTTGGAATGTTCCTAGGTAGCTCGAATTTATCCGAATTTAGCATAAGGACCCCCTTCCAAACTTCTAGCGCAAAGGGGCAGGTTAAGAACAGATGATCTGCTGTTTCTTCATCCAACATGCAAAGATTGCACCAAGATGGACCTTCCATACCGCGCTTGCGGAGATTGTGACAAGTGAGAATGCTATTGTGAGCTAAAGTCCAGCAGAAAAAATCTATTTTGGGTAGAGAGGGGGAATTCCAAATAAATTTCCATTGGGCAGGATTTGGAGGAACATTCGGAATGGTCATAATGCTTTTGTAGCCTTCAGCTGCTGTATACGAACCTGAGACAGAACCCCAACCTCGTTTGTCCTTTGCTGAAGCTTTTAAGGGAGCTTTTCCTTGAAGATTATCCAAGAGAACTGAGGCTTCACCTTCCAGCCTCTGAGGGACCTCCCCCAGGTGCCAGCATTCCCATAGTCTATCCTCCGTCCAAGAGGAGATGTCCCAGAGGGTATTTAAATTGCGAGCTTGGAGCCAGTCTTTGATATTGGTAAGATTTTCCATCTGATTTAAAGGTTGATCACCCAGGATAGAGTCATCCCAGATTCTTATTTTTTGCCCATTACCTGGAATCCAATACAACTTATGACTAAAATGATCCAGAGCTTTGATGCAGAGTTTAAACACCGGAGAACCTTTAGAGGTTCTAGGAAGCTGGTCCAAACATCTAAGGCGCTTCCCATGAAAATATTTTCTCCACAGGACTTTCTTGCTCCAACTTAATTTTCCAGAGACTATGTCCCATAGCAGCTTGGTTCCCAAAGCCTGATTTTGGGCGGCCAGATCTCGAATTTGTAGACCTCCTTCCATAAAAGGCTTTTTAATAATATCCCATTTAACAAGATGCAACCTTCTTTCGTTATTTTTTCCCCCTTCCCACAGAAAACGCCTTAGGAGAGCTTCCATCTTGTTGATGAAGGTTTTTGGGGCAAGGAGGATAGAGTGTTGATATAGCGGAAGACTTGAGAGAACAGCTTTCATCAGAATGATCTTTCCAGCGTTATTCATCCATGAAGCACCCCAGGCATGGATTCTGCCTTTAATCTTGTCCAGCAGTGGCAGCCAGTGGGCAGCTTTAGGAGTGGACTTGAAAATTGGTACCCCTAGGTATTTAAAGGAGTCCCAGGCCCAAGACCCTTCCATATCAAGAATCCTTGCTATATCAGATAATTCCTTAACCGAGCAGTTCCAACTATAGATTGTGCTTTTTAGAAAGTTGATCTTGCTGCCCGAGACCTCTCTATAAATGTCCAGCTCCTTCTTGAAGGATTTAGCAGAGTTTATGCTTGCCCCCCCCAGCAATAAAGTGTCGTCAGCAAATTGGGCATGGTTTATATCTTTGACCTGATGAACCATACGAAGACCAGGAAGGGTTTGAGTTTGTTGATTATGGTCCAGTTGAAAGCTTAGAACAGAGGCTTGAATGGCATAAAGAAGCGGGGACAAAGGGCAGCCTTGTCTTAGGCCCCGAGAGGCTTGGAAAAAATCTGAAGGTCGACCATTAACCAAAGGCGCTATCCAAGGAGAGGCAATGCAGGCTTTTATCCAGTTGATGATGGCTGAAGAGAAACCCATTTTCTTCATAACCATAAACAGAAATTCATGCTTTACTCTGTCAAATGCATTTGCCAAGTCAAGCTTAATCACCATACCTTTCTCCTTTCAGTGATAGCTTGAATGAACAGCTTCTTGTACCAGCACAATGTTGTCAAGAATCTTTCTCCCTTTGATGAAACCTCCTTGGTTTTCAGGGATGATGGCCGGTAAGATTTTCTTGAGGCGATTGGCTATAATTTTAGTGATCAGCTTGTAACTGGAGTTACACAACGAGATTGGCCTGAATCTGCTGTAATCAGCAGCACCTTTCTCTTTCGGAATCAATGCCAGAAAAGCCGAGTTGATGCCGCCTCCGATCTTTGTACAAGATTGAGATTTTCTGATCATTCTCAAGAGGTCATTTTTGATTATGTCCCAACAGGAAAGATAAAATCTAACAGGGAACCCATCTGGACCAAGAGCTTTGTCTGGTTCCATACTGTCCAGTGTATTTTTAAGTTCGTTCATACTGATTGGAGCAGTCAGCATAGAATTGTCAGCGTCTTGAACACATTGAGGAATCAATATCATCGGATAGGCATGGGGATCCATTGGTGGATCATCGGGGGCAGAGTAGAGATCTTTGAAGTGAGAATGAGCTGCCCGCTTGATGTCTTCAAAATCCTTAACTACTGCATTTTGATGATGTATTTCTTTAACAGCTTTGAATTTCTTGCGAGCTTCAGCATGTTTGTGGAAGAAGCTAGTATTCTTGTCCCCGGCTTGTAGCCAGAGAGCTCTGGATTTCTGCCTCCAGAGTTCTTCTTCTTCCCTACTTTCTTTGTGGAACTCTTTTTGCAGCTCAACTTCTCTCTGAAGAAGATCTTGGGAAACAACTGAGTTTTCCAATGATATTTGGTGGGCAGCAAGACTGTCCAAGGCCATCTTACGTTTGGAGGAGGGAGTTTTCAGCGTTCTAGCCCACTCCTTGAGCCTTTTTTTGAGCCCCCTCATTTTTTCTTCCCACACGTAGAAAGGGGAACCATGAACAGGTCTTTTCCAGGCATCTGAAACCATCTCTTGGAACCCCTCATGCTGAAGCCATAGTGAACTGAATCTGAAGGGGATAGGGCCAAGATTTTCTTCCATGGACAGCTCAAGAATAATTGGTTTGTGATCAGAGGTGCTGTTTGGCAGAATTTTGGACGAGGCCGTTAGACCGCAAGTTAGGAAAGAGGATTGGACCAGAAATCTGTCCAACCGAGCTGCAATATGATTTGGCCCCACCCTTTTGTTAGACCAGGTGAACTTCCCTGCTGTGGGCTTGATATCCTCCAATTCCCATCCCAACATGAGGTCTTCAACCCATTCTCTAGCTGGGTCCCTGACCAGGGAGCCTCCCTTTTTCTCATTTACAGCAAGAGTGACATTCATATCACCAGCTATGATAATGTTTTCAGGATTATGCAGCGAAAGATAGGTCAAGATCGATTCCCAACAGAATTTTTTCTCAGAAGGAAGAACAGGAGCATATATATTGAACATACTTACTTGTTGTCCGGAGTCTTTATGGAGGAGCTTCGTGAGCATCCAATGGGAGGAGCTGTCTTTTTGAATCAGGTCATAGATAGAGCTATCCCAGAAGGTAGCGATTCCACCGGATGCGCCTCTTGCACTGACAGCACAACCAACGCCTTTGCGCCAGAAGGTTTTGCTAGCATGGAGGAGGGGAGTTTCCTCCAACTTTGTCTCTTGGATGAGGAGGATTTCAGGCGAATACATTCTTACTATATCTTTCAGGGCATCTTCTTTTAGCCTGCTGCCTAATCCTCTGCAATTCCAGGAGACGTACTTCATTATTTAATGGCTTGGGAGATTGTGGCTCCTTTTGGAGCCGAGCCGTTCTTGCGCCCTGATCTCGTATTCATCATTCCCTTGAGAGTTTTTTGAGAGCCTTGGAGTACATCCAAATAAGTTTTCTCCTCTCTCTGTTTCTTCTTGGATTTTCGACCCCTGGCTGATTTGATAGGGGTGGCTTGTGAGCTGTCTGATTCGTAGGTTCTTCCTTCTGAGTCTTCATCAGATTCGGAAGCCAGGCTGATATGGTCTTCCTTATCTATATTTCCTTCATTGCCTCCTGATGCTGGGGGGGTGATTGTTTCAGCACCAGTTTCTTTTACTTCCTTCGTCAAGTCTTCCGGATCTTTTTGGGCCCCAATGGTTTCTGCGTTCCCACCGGAGGAAGATCGCACAGAGGGCCCTTCTTTTGTGATTGGATTGGCCTGGGGGGTGGGCTTGGGTCTCCCTATAG
Source organism: Pinus albicaulis (assembly GCA_034641835.2). Lineage (NCBI taxonomy): Eukaryota > Viridiplantae > Streptophyta > Pinopsida > Pinales > Pinaceae > Pinus > Pinus albicaulis. The sequence continues at coordinate 83,360 of JAXQQM020082740.1, read as the reverse complement.
TTCCAGATTTTGGCTGTTCAGAGGGCTTTGAGACTGCCTTGCCCTTTTTTATCTCTTTCCATCCTTCTTCTTCCACCTTGTCCCTTGCAGGGGCTTTAGGACAGTTTCGTTGGAAGTGACCATGTTCGTGGCAGATTCTGCACTTGAAGGGCAGTTGCTCGTAATCTAGTTTCTGAAAGTGTTGCCAATCTCCGACTGTGAGTTTTATGGCTTCCGGCAGTCCAGCTTCTAGGTCAACTTCCACGCATATTCTGGCGCAGGTGTATTGGCCCCTATTGTCAGCTTTGTCTATGAAGCGTCCCAGCTTGTTACCAATCTTCTGCAGGGCTTGTAAGCTCCAGCAATGGATCGGCAGATTGGGGAGCCGGACCCAAACAGGAACCTCCTTCGGGACATCGACAGAGGGGTCGAAGTCAGGGGTCCATTTGTTGAGGAAAAGGCCCTAGTTTCCCATGAAATATGGACCATTTCTGAACACCAGGTCACGGTCTTCCTTGGAAGTGAATTCGAAAATAAAGAATCCTCGACCAACAGCGTAACAGATCACGTTGTTTTTTAGCAGAGGCCTCCAGTTATGTTGGACCCATTCATCTGTCACTTTTGTTGATGGCCAGCGGCCCATAAACTGCCCGAACAAACCTCTGTCAGCTAAGGCGAGAGCTATTTTGATCGTCTGCTCTTCCGGCAAAGCGATCTCTGGTATTTCATCTAATTTTTTAATGAACGTTGGGACTTCAGGAAGAGGGCGTTTCTTCCCTTTCAGAGAGAGGAGGTTCTGAAAGGCCGCAGCAGAAGAGATAGGAGGGGGGGGAGAGGGCTCCCCGCCCCCAGGCGTATCCATGACGGCGGCAGACCAGCAATATCAGACCTAAACGCAGCAGGAGATGAGGACGCGCGCGCAGCTCCTCATTCGAAAATCGGTAAATGTTTTGTTACCGCAGTAAGTTTAAGTTTTTACTTTGGTTAAATATATATTATAAATATATGATATTTATAATATATATATTATGTAATGTTTTCATATAAAAGGGAATGCCGTGAGCATTAAAAGAGTGAGTTGTATTGTTTTATTATTACACAGAATAGAAGTGTATGCACAACAGTGCGAGAGTGTTGTAATTTATTTTTATTACACATAACAGAATAGAGAAGCACAACAGTGCGGGAAAACAGAGAATACATAGCAGTGAATGTTTTAGAGAGACAGAGTATATTTTGTAAATGACAGAGAGTGTTATTTTGGCACTGTGATTAGAAGCAATCCAACAGTTGTAATCCCTTTGTATTGAGGAAGAATTTGTATCAGTTTTTTCATGGAATAGAAATTTGTTTTCTGAGTTGAAACTTTGTCACTGTGAATGAAATTTTAATATTTTCTCTGTGTTAAAGAGGGGATTTTTATTCTCCATCTATTGTTTTGGAATTTTGAAACATTCCGACAGAAGTCAAGGAACGCTGGGAGATAAAATTTATAACCAGAATATGCATTCGCTAGAACTAATAGGAAGTCTTCAAACCTATATTTCTATACCCACCTAACTAATTCTGAACACAACTGGCAGTGATGGATGAAATATATTCGCAAGAGAATGGCAATGGCCCGAGATCTAAAGCCCGGGATCAAACTAGTAAGCTCTTCCTCCTAGCATTTGAGTCTAAATAGAGAAAGCTCAAGATACATACTATTTAAGTATATGTCTTTTTCATATATTATGCAACCAGGATTCGAAGATCAAACCTTCAAAAATTATATATTATGTAACCAACATTTGAAGATGAACCTTGCAAGTTTGCTCTTCATCCAGTTGCAGAAATACTCATTAGTTTTACCACACAGTCAACAGTTAAAAAAAATGGACATTCCATTCTGGTTAACGAACATTCTATTATGGTTTTGCAAGTGCATTAGTCCTTATTCGTTTCATTGATACTTATTAATTTTCACCCATCTTTAATAGCAATAACACGGTAAGGCACTAGTGTACACAGCAAGTAGTTTGAAGTATGTTGTGTATGAATATGTTGTTATGTTTGTTAGCAATACAGAAATTATAAATTCAACTCGCCATGCTCATCGGGGATATGGATGCCTCAGTTGTTGTCATTGAAACACATGTTAAAAAAATCATTCCAAATTCTCACCAATTACACTGATTTGCACAATTGTTATAACATTATTATTAGCTTCCAAGCATTCATTTAACTCTGTATCCACGTTCAGGTGGGGCAGACTCAAGTTTATTCTCAGCTACTCCCACAGGATAAGGTCATAATTATTGGATATTTGAAGCAGGTGGGAAAAACAACCATGATAGCCGATGGAATCAACGATGCCCCAGCTTTAGCTGCAGCAGACATCGTCATAGCTATGGGGGTAGCAGGTTCGACCATGGCCATGGAGACTTCAGACATAGCTCTCATATCAGAGAAATTGCAGGAGCAGTTAAAATTGGCAAAAGAGGAGTCGTTGTTGACTGTGTATTGTGTAGTTTCCTGGAGGAGGTGTTCCTAATAGCCTCTTTGCTATCATTTTCCTGGCACAATGCAACAATTTCCTGCCTACTCAACTTAGTGGTTAGAGAATCGCTTCCGGAAAGAGTCATTGGTATCCCTTTCTTCAATAAACACTGTCTGGGCAGGCCTAAAAAGAAAGACTTATCCATGGGAACCTTGTCGACTAGGTATGTTCTTGTAACATGAGCCTGTTTCGATTGTTCCATTGCAGTTTTTTAACATTTTCATGCAAGAAATACTCTATTTATTTAATACGGTAATATCATTCTGGAAATATTGTTATGGCCATATGGATGGCATGCACTATGGTGATGAATGGCGATGGCAGGTGGTACTGTTCTGATGGCAGGTGGCATGCGAGTCAGCTCCTCTGGACACAACACAATTTTATCGACTATGTACTATGGGTTATAGACAAATAACATTACGTACATTTAATGTTATAAACTAATGTTGATACCGTGAATCACTGTAAATATATACAACCAAAAAAACGCACATAATATATGGTCTACCTCGAGAAGAGGCCAGAACCATGAAAACTGTAAAAATCCAGTAAAACGTTTGCTTAAATTCATTATGCTGGGTTAATTTCATTATGTACAACGAAAAATTTTGGTTAAATTTCATTAAGAACAGTGAAATTAATGTAAATTCTACATTTTCGATTACTATAGTCCCTGCCTTAGTTGCAGGCGGAAGGGACTAATAAGGAAAGCTCGAACCAAATAAGGTAAAATGACTACAATTAACAATGATACTCGCCCAAAGCCGAGATCGACGCAATAGACACAACATTTGGTTAATTTTGCGAGCCCTCATTAAGGTCCACATCAACATAATAAAAATCCATTTTCAATGTGTAATGCCACCAGCATCTCAAAGCAAACGATAGGTAATCTATTATGTTGGTTGAAAGCATTAATAGCAGGTTTTAGAAGAGACATAATCCCTAACATCTATGCTTTATGTTTAGCTAAGAAAAAACTTGAAGGCACCAAATATTTGATCCGATGTGGTGTCCTTTCATGAACGCTATTCCTTTTGTGAAAGCCCATGCTATAAAAAAAAATACTAAACATTTTGCATGCCAGCTGTTTTGAGAATTAATATGATTTATATCCTACTTCGCATTCTAGAAATTTTGGTTTTTATTAACAGTCTAATGTTCTATTTTTTGTTTGTAGGCATGATCGACATCCTGTATACTAAGGTTTTTTTGTTACAAAATTTGATGACTGGACCTTTTGAAGAAAGAAGTAACACAGTTATCTCAAAAGAAAAATCTTAGAATCAAGTGCAACAGGTTTAGTCGACTCAACCAATGTAACATTTTTTTCTTGATTTTATATGTAAAAAAAATAATACCAAGGTCATGAGACACTTATTACAAATTGAATGGTGGGAAAACATCATTGTAGACATCACTTGTGGTTTATTAATGACTATGTAAATTGGAAAATTCAAAGAGGCAATAAATGACATTTAATTAAAAAAATAAAGGAAAATAGGAGAAAATGAAGGTAAAGAGACACAAAAATGCATGCAAGGGAAAGTAGAGGGAAAATTAAGTAAAATAAAAGGAAAAAGAGACATCAATGAGAAAAATAAACTTAAGAAACAATTCACAATTTTTTTCTCAGTTTTTTATTAGTATCAACAAAGGAGAGAGGACAAGCAAAGGAGAAAACAAAAAAAGGAAAGAAAAGGAGCACAATAGGAAGCTTGAACAACAACAAGTAAGGGAAAAAATTAATTGTGGATTGCAGGTAAGAGGTTGCATGTGTTATTTCCTTGTTGATATTTGGATGCATGATATATGCATGTGCTTCCTTGGTTAGGTGTTAGTATTGACATGTCGATTTTCCTACATTGACAGTGGTTTCAGCCTTGCCTTTCCATTTCCTGGATAACCATGACGTAGTGGGTTTTCCATTTAGATTTTCTTTCTCAACTTCCCTATGGCTATGGGTTGGGATATAATCTATGGAACCCTGTAACAACTTGGGTTCCAATGACTTTGGGTTGAGTTGAAATCCCTGGAGCCTTGGAAAACCTGTGTCGAGACCAGTTTTTTTTTTATTAGTTATTTCTGGACCAGTTGGGTGAAATCACTATGGTTGACGATTGAAGTGGTTTGGCCTCTAGAAGCCCTATTTGGCTTTATTTTGGTTTAACCGTTATGACCCCACATTCAATATTAGAATATGGCATAAGGGTGATTTGAGGAAAGAGAGATTTGGTTCAACCTAATCTACGGTCGGGTGGTACATGGAAGTTATTGAATTGGTTGAAGTTCACATATGTTAATACTAGTTATTTTCTTATGGTGATCTATGAACACATGTATTGGTTATTTAGTTGATCTCATGGCTGATTTTTCATGGTTTTTATTTTGGTTATACATTGGTTATATGCATAGTTTTATGATGTGCTATATCTATGGCTCTTGTTCATGATTTGATGTGATTTGAATGGTTAATGAATGCATAGGTTAACAAGTGTTGTTGTAGCTACATTGAGAAGACATTGAAACTTCTTGGTGATTCTCAGATGAAGTTCAAAATTTTATGATCATATATGCATCCATGACCTGTAGCTTTCATGTTTACCATATGTTTGACGAAATGTATATCATACTTTATGCATGTCTAGGTTAACATCTTGCTTAAGTAATGAATGTTTAGCATTTTTATCGTCATTTTTATGTTTCTCAAAAGTTATTTGCACTTCTGGGTAGTGACCTGAAGGCTAGATCTGAAAAAGTGGCATATATCTCGCAACCGTTGGCACATAAATAATGATTTGGGGTCAACTGCATGGAGATAGGCTTATGGGTGTGTTTATAGCCTTCCAATCACATGGATGTTGTGTTATAGGTGAAAATGGGGTGTCCATTTGGCGAAAATGAATTCCAGCTCAGGGATTAATCTATGATTGATGACCCAGGGTGGCTGTTAGGGTACTAAGTGATTTTTAGTCTCTAAGGGATGTCACTTTTATTTTGGTTAGTCGACACACTTCCATAACTGGAACTTGGAGGTCAAGTCATATCATAGTGACACTCAACTCATGTTTACCGAGGTGAGCTTGTAAAAGTAGGTAAATGTGGGGTGAGGTGTTACAAGGTGGCATTAGAGCTTCCAGGTTCAAACACTTGGACTAGATGGGATACATGCATTTTGTTATGCCTGCATGTTAATTGTATATATGTCTACTATGCATGTATTGTGGTGGATATGCTTATCATATATATAGCTAGTGTTAAAGTTTTCTGTTATCATGCATCATGATGACAATGATGATGATGATGATAATGATGATATATCTAATATATATATATATATATATATATATATATATATATATATATATATATATATATACATATATATATATATATATATATATATATATATATATATATATATATATATATATATATATCACACATGGATTGACTTGTGAAGATGTGATAACCTCCCTTGACATACACTGAGGTATGATTTTGATTATGTCTCTATTTTGTTTATCTGACATGGTCTGATTGCAGGACATAAAAGATCAAAGATGAAGAAAATGATGGTGGACTGTAGTTCACATGACTCCCCTTATGGGCATTCTGTGAATTCAGTGGAATGGGAAAGGTCAGTTGAGTTGCAAGGAGAATAATACTCTTCCGATCTAGCAGATACACTAAGGATTCTGAGGGAAAATATCAGAAGTTGAAAAATAAATAACAACAAGCTGGTTGGGGCATAGGAAAAGCTTTCCAGAGCTCATGAAAGAAAAATAGAAGTTAATGCAGTCACTATTCATAGTCTTTCATATTTTCAGAAATAGAGATAGACAAGGATAAGTTATGGTAATGAGGATAATACTAATGGAGCATATGGCAGTAGGTTTCATTGAGGATACACGATGGACAAAGATGACATAGTCAGAGGTGGCAGATCTTTGGATACACCTAACAAGAGGGATGGTAATTATGGATTTCATTATAGTTTTGGTTCCGAGAGACATAATAACCATCACCACCATCATCCTTATAAGAGGAGTGATAAGGTATATCTGCCAGAGGAGTTCAAAAATGCCAAGCCTCCTATGTTTTATGGAGAGATGTAAAGATTAGATGATGCAAAAGCATGGTTGTTTGTGATGAAGAAGTTCTTCAGATTGCATGAAAATTCATAAAACATGAAACCCGCGATAGGTACCTTCAGTATCAAAGTAAAATCATATCTCTGGTGGGACTATGTGAAAATTTTCAGAGGAATTAGAGAATAAGAGCAACTTTGGGATGATTTTGAAATTTTCTTCAAGAATAAACTTTATAAAAGATACTATGAAGAAAGGGCCAATGACTTCTTTGAGTTTAGGATGGGTTCTATGACAACTGATGAGAACATTAGTAGATTCTAGGAGCTATTGAGATATGTAACTTATCTTATGGGCAAGAAAAAAAATATTCAAAGGTTCATCTGTGGGTTTCTAGTAGCATTTAGAGACCAGATTGAGTTTGATGAGTGTCTTTCATTAGAGGAATCCATCAGGAAATTGAAGCATTGTAATTATGAATAATCAAAGAAAAATTCTGAGATGAAGAGTGACTAGAAAAGGAATGAGAAGAAAAAAAGGAAAATGGTCTAAGAATTAAGGAATATCTTGGGATGTAAGTGAGAAAGAAAATGTGGCTCCTTACAAGAAATTAAATACAATTGAGAAAGGACATGGGCCTCAACCTAAGGAGGATAATAAGGGCAAGGGTGGACAACCTTTGCAGTGTTGAACGTATGGTGGAAATTATCACAGGAAGGATTTCCCTTTGTATCAGAGTGGCAAAGTGGATGAGTGGCAGGCCTTAGATATGCAGTGTGTAGGAAGCATGAACAGTTGGGGATGTTGGTCAGAGCACTCCACGAATCTATGCAACTATAACACCCTCCTCCCACATTTACCCAAGCTAACGAGTCCATTGTAGTAAACATGTGATGATAGACTACTATAATTTGATTCAACCTCCTAGGTCACCTTAAGGAAGTGGAACCAACATAACAAAACCAACATGAACTTCCACACTTACTACAGAACCTTCAGGAGCCAACCAACCCTTCCAGGTGGTCAACCCCTAAGACAACTCATCATTTGACTCACATGGACCCTCAATCACTCCCATGAAAAGCCCTGCAAGAGGCTGAGGCCTTGTAGTCACTCCCACCACAAGGCATGCCAGCGAATGTGGACTTTTCCAGCTAGTTATGTGCCAGTGACCCCAAATTTTATGCCACTTTTCCAGGGCCAGGACTAAGGCCACTACCCAAAACTTCATGTAAACTTCAAAAATGATAAATAACATGGGAAAAAATATATTAATTTTAACTTTGATATAATTACTTGATCTTAACCCTACTAGAAGAAAATGAATTTATTCAAACATGTCACAAATATGTTATCTACAGGTCATAAAATAATATCTAAGCATAGGGGTCTCATACTTATCTGAGAATTGTAAAGAGGAATTGTTGCCTTATCACAATAGCTTCATTATCATCTATTAGGTAATATATACATTCTGCATTAATATGCTAATTAAAACATGATGAAAACCATACATCAAGTCTATCATAAAATATACTCATAACTAATATATAACCAACATAAATAAAAAGGATATAATAGCCATAAAATCCACATATAAACGAGTACATTTGTACATAAAATACCAAGAAGAATAAGCTCTTATTAATGAATGAAAAAAGCAACCAGGTTTAGGACTTCCAAAAACCACGCAACCATAGATTGGCTGAACCAAATATTTCTTTTAGCCAATCACACTTGTGCCATATTCCAAGCATGAATGTGGGACTCATAACCAAACCAAACCAGGTTTCCTTAGGATTTATTTCAATCCTTATCGGGTCACTAGGCCCTAAACAAGCATGGATGCCACCGAATTTCTCCACCTACACCGTGAGTAATTTTCCTCCCTCTAGTCTCTAGGATTTACTATATATCCTACCATTCACTGGTTGAGGATTCCTAGGCCTAATAGAGACTCCAAATTCCAGGATTTACTGTATATTTCTCCATTCATCGGTCAATAATTCCTAGGTCTGATCGAGGGCACACAACTAGAGGCTTTTCCGTATATCCCACCATTCACCAGTTAAGGATTCCTAGGCCTACCGAGGCACCCAAAATCCATATTTACTATGATCCCAATCTGGTTCAGGGATTTCTAGGCCATGTGTTCTTTCTTTCAAAGACCACCTCCCTTAGTTTCGAAACCATCGGGAAATCCAGCTCAACCAAATACAAGAGAACCCATCAAACCATGCATATCCGGAAATGGAAAGGCTAGACTGAAAAACACTGTCACACATGGAAAACCCCATGTGAATGACAACAAGAGAACCAAATGCACACATCCATGTACCATGCATGCCACATCTAGCAAGCAAATCATACATGAAAATCAATACCTGCAAGTAATCTCATTGTAGTGGCTTAATCCTTCTCTTCCTTTCTTTATCTTTGATTCCTTTTACCTTCTTGGTCCTTCCTTTGCTTTCCTTGATCCAATGCCAGAGTGCTCCAAGAATTTTCTAAGTGTTCAAGAGAGCGAGAGAGAGATATAATAGAGAGTTCCAAAACTAAATAGACAAAAATGTACGAACTGATCCTCAGAATTTTTATTATTATTGAGGCCTCTAATTACTTCAATTTTCCATTATTTTCCTTCATTTGACCTTTCACCTTCTCTTTCTCCTAATTTCAATTATTTTCATAAATAAATTGCCAAAAATTCCATTTTTCCCTTCCAAATATTTTTCCATTTTATTTACCAATTTCCTTAGCCATAATAAACCAAATGAACACCCACACTTAGATGTTTTTGCCCAAAATTCAGCTTCGAATATGTGTCCCGTGACTATGGTTGTTCTTTTTCCTTTATTAACTTTATTTACCTAGAATTTTGACTAGGGATGTTACAGAACCCTCCCCCTTGGGGGAACACCTTCCCCGGTGTTCAATGACACCTACAACCAATAAGATTGTTGAAAGAAAAAACATACTACCTATGGAGATTTATGACTTAGCTCATTTCAGTATTTACAATGATCAACATGCTGAGAAGAAAACCAACATGACAACATAATAACATGAAAACCATAATGACATGACACCAATACCACTTATTGGAGCTTTATAACACAACTCATGGTAGTGTTTACATCCATATACATATGTACATATACCAAAACATCATACCAAAAAATATACCAAAATAATTCACTCAACCAGCAAATAGAGAAGGATACATAGCTCGCATATGATCCACCATGTCCCATGTAGCTTCATCAAGCCCAAAGAGATTCCACTGCACTTTAACCTGCTCGATTTCTCATCTCTCGAGCATGAAAATATTTCTCTTCAAAATACATTCCGCTTGGAATTCTCCTTCTGGTCCTACCTGTAATATATACCAGCCAATCACATGATCAACATCTTGAACATTCTTCTTAAGTAATTACATATGGAAAACATCTTGGACTTTCACTTTAATAGGCAGTGCAAGTTGATAGGCCACTGGTCCAATATTTTTAAGAGTCTGAAAAGGTCCACAAAACCAAGGTGCAAATTTGGCACATGACCCAATCCTAAAGAATCTCTTCTTGGGCGTGATGCCTAAGTACACATGTTCCCCAACCTGAAAAACCTTAGACATTCGATTCAGATCTGCATAAATTTTCTGTTTATCATGTGTTGTCTTTATATTCTTATTGATTACCTGCATTTCTTTCTCCATCTCCACCAACATATCCAGTCCTATCAACACCTTGTTCACTGGATCACTCCAAATGATGGAAGTATTACAACTCTGCTCATAGAGTGCCTCAAACAGACTCATCCTCAGTGACTCCTTGTAAACATTGTTTTAAGAAAACTCAACCAATGGAAGGTACTCCTCCCATTGATCCAAGTGGATATCGGTGGCCACCCACCTATTCCATTGTGACTCGCAGCATCAATTCTTTCAGTTTTTCAGCTTCAGCACAACTTACTATTTTTAGCAGGTTTTCGGGTCCTACACTCCCGGAGTTGTTTTGGGGACTTAATGATCCAGGTGGATATTGGTGGCCACCCACCAGTCCATTTGAACCCCCACCACCAGTTATTTCAGTTTGTAAGTTTTAGCACAACTTACTATTTTTAGCAGTTTTTTGGGTCCTGAACTTCCGGAGCTGTTTTGAGGCTTTAAACGACACTTTTTGGGGAAACCGGGAACAACATGGGTCGATGTTGCTCAATAAAAAGTTGAAATCCTCGGATAGATATTTCTAATGAGCTATTGAGCACATAAAACAGAGATCGGATGCCAAATTTATGTTCCCTAGAAGTTGAAACACCAATTTACCCAAACAGGGCCCAAAGTTTTGGCGCTTCATCTCCTAGGGTTATTTTTTTAGACGTTTCAGGTTTTACATTGTTTCTAAGAAATAAATAGGCCTTCTAGCCTCATTTTAACTTAGTTCAGGGGCTGGTAGCTGACACATATCTTCTTAGAGATACGTGCTACCAGTGCCCTAGCTCGCTTGTTCCCATCTTTTCAATTCTGTAACATAATGGGGAGGCCTATAGCCTACACATCTCTTCTCAAAGATATGCTACCAATGCCCTCGCTCACTCATTTCCATTATGTATCATTGAAACACAGTTCAGAGGCCTATAGTCACCACATCTCTTCTCAGAGATATGCCTACCAGCGCCCTAGCTGTTTATTTCAATCATTCGTTTTATTAATAAAATGAAGGATTATTTCTGTTGCATCTCTGTCTCTATGGCTATATGTGTATTCTGTTGCGTTCCTACATAAATATGGATCAATGGTATCAGAGCGGTCTGCTCTTTCTCTATTTTTATTTTCATGTCCCCAACGCAGCCAGGGTATAAGGAGTTCAACCTTACAACCCCGACGACCCCTCATGCGGAAAGAAAGAAAGACAAGGGAGCAGGAGATCCTATCAAAATCTTTCTCAAGGAGGCCCTCGAGAAACAGAGGAATGCAATGATGGATAAATTTTCCTAGATCCTTCAACACCTTCCCAACGATGGTTCATATACATCCAGCATGTCTGCCAACATGTCTGTGACATCCTGAACAAATCCAACACCAATTTCAACAGAATTTCCCCCCTCCCCCCCATGGAGGAACTTAACATAATGGAGACCATTGCTTCCTAAGGAGGGAGGAATGATCCAAGTGGATATCGGTGGCCACCCACCTATTCCATTTGGACCTGCAGCATCAATTATATTAGTTTTTCAGCTTCAGCACAACTTACTATTTTTAGCAAGTTTTCGGGTCCTACACTCCCGGAGCCATTTTGGGAACTTAATGATCGAGGTGGATATTGGTGGCCACCCACCAAGTCCATTTTAACCCCCACCATTAGTTATTTCAGTTTGTAAGGTTCAGCACAACTTACTATTTTTAGTAGTTTTTCGGGTCCTGAACTTCCGGAGCCTTTTTGAGGCCCTAAATGACGCTTTTTGGGGAAATCGGGAGAACCATGGGTTGATATTTCTCACTAAAAAGTTGCAGTCCTTTGATAGATGTTTCTAACAAGATATTGAGCGCATCAAATGGAGATCGGATGCCAAAGTTACATCCCCGGGAAGTTGAAACACCAATTTACCCAAACGGGACCCACAGTTTTGGCGCTTCATCTCCTAGCGTTAGGTTTTTGGACGTTTTGGGTTTTACATTGTTTCTCAACAATAAATAGGCCTTCGAGCCTCATTGTAACACATTTCAAGGGCTATTAGTTGACACATATCTTCTTAGAGATAAGTGCTACCAATGCCCTACCTCGCTTGTTCCCATATTTTCAGTTCTGTAACACAGTGGGGAGGCCTGTAGCCAACTGTTACACAACATTTTCTCACTGTCCCTGCAATCCCCATCTCGCCAATTGGAGGGTCATTTATGTTATCAGTAAGCAGTGTCATGCCTTAAAAAGGTCATCATTGTATCCCTTTACATGAGAGTAATATTCCTTCTGTTGACAATTCCCTGAAAATATATTCAAAACACCCTATTTTTTCCTTGGCGCGAGTAGCCAGTTCTGCCCTTGCACCAATGAGGAAGATTAACACTAGGCCCTGTGCCAGTTGGCGCTCTGTCCCAATTAGCCACCCGTGTGTTAGGACCTCACAATGTACCATTTTTACCATACATATTGACACCACCTTACCTTTTATAACTATATTTAAAAAGGGTTCCATCATCATTTTCATTCATTCTATCCAAAGGTATATGAAATCCTCCTCTTTACTATATATTTAATCTGTTTACATATAATTCCATATTACTCTTATATTTCATCATTAATCGAAGGTAGATTGTTGCTAACACAAGTCTAAAAGATCGCAGATAATTTATGATAAGGAACGTGCTGTGCTGAAACAATCGGCCGTTGCTGAAACAGTCGACTCCGTTCCTGAAACAGTCAGCGGGCACGCAAATTCCGTCACTACTCGTGATTTGCGATTCTGGAAGAGTATTTTGGGAACAATGGAAACAAGATGAAGACAAGCAAGGAAGTGGTTACATGGATTATTCTGAAGCCAGTACTTTTTCTGTATCTGTTGTAACAATATCTTTCTATGGAAGAATAGAAGGGCCCTGTTTTAAGAAAGAAGAACAGATTTGGATAAACATAGATTTTCTCTGATGTAACTGTAATAGATGTCTCCTCTTTAAAAAGAGGAGACATCATCATTAGAAGGGGAGTTAGAGACTACAGGAGAAACATTGTTTTTAGCAGAAAGGAGCTAGACTCCATTTTAATGTATCATTCCTTTTTGACAGATGAATAAAGGTTTCTTTTGAGCGCTCCAATTTAACTCTTTCCCTGGGGAATCTTGTGAGAAGGAAAGGGCTCGCCTTCATCACAAGATTCACCCAATTTTTCCTGTAGTTTGTCGAGTTTCTTTATGATATTCGCACCTTAATTTAATTCTGTTTGTTGAAACATCAATTGCATAGTTCTGTAATTATTTAAGCATTTTTTTTCCTTTAACGCTGCATGAGTTTGGTAACATTCATTCTTAAAGAAGCCAAGAGATCTTTTTCTGTTATCTTTTTGAATGTATGATTGATATTGGGAAACAGGTGTTGAAGATTCCTGTGCAAAGGAATAGGGTCATGTTCCCATTGATTGACTCTCTTTTTCCTGCGGTGTGATTAGTAACAGGAGACAGGTGCTGAAGGTTCCTGTTCATGGGAATAGGGTCCTGTTTTCTTGGATTTATCTTTTCTACAGTGTGATTAATGTCAGGCAGCAGGTGCTGAAGTTCCTATTTGGAGGAATAGGGTCCTGTTCCCTGTTATGGTTGATTGGTTTCCTTTCCTGCATGGTGATTTCCTTTCATTAGGATTCTTAAAGACTGCTGTTATAGCATCATTTCTCACCTTCATATGATTCATGATTGCTTTTATGGCTTTGGGCACCCATTCCTACAGACTTGGACAAAATTCACTAAAAAACAATGTTAAATTCCCCATATGCGGTTATGCCCAGACTTTTCCGCGTGTATACGCGAGTCCACATGTACTTTCCCGCGTATGCCATTAAAATCATTAAAAAATATATAAAAAATCCCTATTTTCGAGTTGGGTTGATGGTTACTCTGGTAGTTCAACCACCCCAGCACGTGGCCAACTGTTTCCAACTGATGAAACTACTTGGAGGGAGTATAAAAGCCCCTCATGTGTATGGCCTAAGGGAGAGAGAGAAATTATTGATATTATACTATGTTGGTATTCCCTATCCAAGTCTGAATTCCCGTGCCTCCTGCACTTCCCAGTTCATTACAGGAAACCTTTGTTTCCTGGAGATGCTCATCTCTTTATATGTCATCTCGTATGCACCAGTTCGGAAGGAATCTTAGTGAGGCAAGGGTGGGACGGATCCGGACGACGGTCTGCTCGAAGATCGTGGAAGGATTCAGGTGATCTCTCCACTCGTTATTTCTGTACATGCTATTTATAATACAGAAGTACCATCTTGTTCCCGAAATATACGTGTTAGTGTCTCCTTACATATATGAGAATATTGTTATTTAAGCATTCATTATGGTTTATCTAATGTTTCATATGGATTTCACTAACATTTAGAGTAGATATATGCTATACAACCAGTTCTTCGTGCTTGTTTCTTCTTGTCTTTCAGGTTAAGAAGGAAGAAGGGTTGTTGGGGGTTTGGACCCCGCGGAATCTGCTTCAACCGTAGGACCTACGGGTAACTTCCTCGATCTACTCTGTTTAGTTTTTCATGAACATGTATGGTTGTGTGAGTCCTTCTTAAGTAGCATGCCCAGCTCTGTGGAGGTTTAAACCCAACAAAACTCTAGGGTGATTTTTCCCAAAACAGAACTGGCGACTCCGCTGGGGATAGCATTCTTGTGATTCCCCTGTTGGGTGGTTTCAGCTGTTTGATAGGTTTCCAACAGTTTTAACTTTTATTTCCAGTCCAGTTTACTCTTTCTCAGTCAGACTGAAGTCCTGGTTTCTTATCCAGGCTTGATCCTTTTTGTTTTTCATTATTTACCTTTATATACGCGCTTTCTTTTACACACAGTCGCGTATACACACAAGTTTGTATAAAGGGAGTCGCGTATACGTGTGTTTCCTTTAGCACGATCGCGTATGCACGCTTGTTGTTAAACTGTAAAGTCGCGTATACCTAGGTAGATTTTGAAATTTTGGATTCCTTGGCTTTTTAGTCCTTTCTGTCTGTGGAGACCTGTTCCTGCAATGTCTTTATACCCTCTGGATTGTGAAGAAAGTGGTCTTTGGTATTTTCTCTCTTTTGTTTGATTGAAAACTAGTATTTTTGGCAAAGTGTTGTTTCTTGTGCTGGCATTTCTGGTTTGAATACCAAGATCTCTTTCTGGGGATTCTTGGCTATTCTTCTTCATCAGAACAGAGAGCTCCTGCTCATTTACTCTTTCCTATCTTTGTGTTTTGCTTTTCACTACGATTTTTTCCCATTTCTTGGTTGGTTTTCTTGAGTTCAGTTGGCTAGGTCTTGTTGCAACTTTTGAAGAGTCTTTCTTGGTTCTTTGAAGTTTTTGTTTGCGGCAACGTTGCACTATTCTTCTAGGCTGAGTGGCTGAGTTTTCTTGTCTTCTTTTGCTCATATTGATCTTGCTACTAGTTAGCCCTATAATATTTGGAGCATTTTTGAAGTTTTTGCTTGAAATTCAGTGTTGTTTGGCTTGGAATTTTATAGTTTTACTTGGTCTTTTCGAACTCTTTTATAAAACTCAAAAGCTCAAAAAACATTTTGCTTTGTTGTTTGCTTTTGTTTTTGCATTTTTGTTTTCGTTTCTTTGTATCTTTTGAAGCTTTGTTGAGGTTTCTTGCCTTTGGATTTTGGCTTGATTCTGGAAAGGAGTTGTTATTGATTTCTTCCTCTTGTTGTTAAGCGTTTTTTGGTGTCTTCATATTAAGAGTTCTTGATTTTGGGAACTAGCTTTCTGGACAAACAAAGAAGAGATAAAACTGAAGGACTTTTGGGAAATTTCACTCTGCTTTAGGAGATTTTGCATCTTAGGATTTGCATGCTTGTAGTGATTTGCATCAGGTGCATTTAAACATTTAGTCATTTTCATAGTTTTTGTGAGTGTGAGTTTGCTATCTGAAAATAAAAAATACAATTTTTAATCTCGTAGAACCCATGTAGAAGTTGCTTTTCATCGAAAGACAATAACTGCATTTACATGTAGTTTGGTTTTTATTAATTTCTTTCTGCGTCAAAACATCATAAGTTTCATTTCCGCATCCTTGTGACTTAACATAACAGCCCATTAAAATAAGCGATATAATTTAAAATCAACTAGCAAGTTTTCTAAGTGTAATACACCAACTAGCTAGGTTGTAGGGCCTTGGATTAGGTGAGTGGAGAGTTAACTCTCCAAGGCCGCTCAAACAAAACATAGAAGTCGATTAATTGAGCGAAATCCAACTCCGTTAGGTGGACCGGGAAAGCTCTCCTCCAGAGAGTCAAGCGCGAGGGGAAGTGAAGGCTGAGAAGAGGGATACCCCCTCTCCGATTAGCTGAATCTGACCTCAAGACCATTCCGCCTGGCTTCTGACACAGATTGGTGCCCATAGTTGCCACTCCTAGGTTCCACACAAGTGACTGCGGGGAGGAATACCCGTGGTACCTGAGGCAGACGTCGCATCACTTTCAGCAGTACTTCTGGGGGGTGCCCTTGCGAAGCTTGGGTGCTTGAGCCGGCAAAGGCTGTCGTTAGGAGGTCTGCATAACTGTTTCTAATACCTTCGCTAGTTTTTCTGGGCCCTAATCATCCCAGACTGCTTTCGGGAGGTCCTATATTTCACTTTCCTGTATTTTGGTGTCCGGTCCTCATCACCCAGAGCGGAAATACTTGGAGGTTGTTTGCTTGATTGTATCTCAGGGATTTTTATTTTAGTGAGTGCTCTTTGCTCCTAGCTTGCCTAGCTTTTCACTTTTTTGAGTCTAATTTAAAATCTATAAAAGTGGCTGATCAAGTGCCTCGTCGATCGAGGAGAATCCGGGGGTTATCTCCCGAGAGTCCAGAGCCTTCTTCGAGAAGGCGTAGGAGTGATTTAGCAGGTGGTTACCACCTTGTGACGTCTAACACAGTGGAGAGAGATCCTCCACAAGGGTCTGAAGGTTTCATAGCTGATTCTGGTGTCGGTTCCGAGAGGAGCGTTCCGCTCACCTCACGAGTTTTATTTCCTCAGGAAGAAGATTTTCAAATTGAAGAAGTACCTGAACCTCCTGTGTCAGGTCCATCTCCTCTTCCTCCTGATTATCTGTTCATTGTTCAATACATTGGACCTGAGTCAGAGAGACCGGAAGATCTTTCGTATCATTCATACCTTTCGATGGCCACGACTGGGAACGCGGCTTCTGCCGTGAGTGCTGCAGGCATTCAGACTCCTGCTTCTGTTGAAGGAGGGGGCACTATTGCTTTATCTTCTATTGCTTCTAGTGCTGTTTTGTTTAGCTCTGGTTTCACCCAAGCACACGCTTCTCATTCTGGTCCCTTCTACTTCGGAATGCCCACTAGTGGGATTCCTTCTTTTTCCTTTTCCGCTGCTGCAGCTAGATCTACACCCATGTCTTCCATGGCTAGTGGGTCAGCTTCTTTTCAGGGGTTCCCCTTCGGAACTGGACACATTCCTAGTTTGAATCCTTCTTTAGGGTCCTTTCCATTTACTTCTCAGACCCAGATTTTCAACCCTTGGTCTGGGGGGCAAAGTTCGACTACTTTTATAGGGTGGAACCCTGTGTTCACTACAGCGGGGGCAGGGAATCAGTTTTATGTTGGTCACCAAGGGAATACTTATTTCCCTTCGTCGAGTGCTTATCAGACCTTTTCTTCTCTTTCTAATGCCTGGAACCCCTATCAGGGGCTTTCCTCTTCATTTCATACTTCAGCGGGGGGAAATGGTCTAGGCTTTGGTAACTCTGCATTGGGAGGAGGTTCTTCTCCTTTTTCTACGAGTCCTTTTTGGCAACCTGGTGCCTCATCAAATCTAGGGTATTCTTTTTAGAATGTTTGGAATCCATCCCATCAAGGATGGAATCCTCAGGCTCCACCTCGCTTACCTTTTCTGGCAACGTTAAACTTGCCAGATCTGTCGAAGTTGACTAATGATCCTATTCGTTATAGTCCGGGGTGGCCTCCGGTTCCCACCAAACTTCCTTCAGATATTCCAAAGTTTGAAGGTAAGAATGGAGAAGATCTGGCTGACCACATTACCACTTTCCATTTATGGTGTTCTTCGAACTCCCTGATCGATGATTCGATTAGGTTGAGATTATTTCAACGCACCCTAACTAGAAACACTGCCAAATGGTATATTGAGCTAACTGGGGACAGTTTTGCTACATTTGGAGAACTGGCTGTTACATTTCTGAACCATTTTCAGTTGCCTATCCGATATGACGCTGGGACTGAACTCCTAGCTAATTTTAAGCAGGACGACGCAACCCACATTTCTGATCACATTCAGGAATGGAGGAGAAGGAAGAGGCTGATTAAAGCTCATATTCTAGGTGAATTCCTTTTGGAATGGTTTCTCAAATCTCTGCAGTCAGATATTTCGAAAGATGTATCCCTCTCTGGGGTATTTTCTGAGGAGCAGGCCATTTTTAGGGCCCAGCAGCTTGAGTTGATCTATTCTTAGTCTGGGGTCCTCCATAAGTATTTGCTCAATGCTCCTCGCTCCAAATTAGATTTGTCTAAAACTAAGCCTGGTCCTCATGGCAACGGACTGATTGGATCAATCAATAGTGGTGCAGCCAGCCTGCTTACTCAACTGCAGCAGTTGTCTTTGCAATCTGCTCCTTCTGGTCAGGTTGTGCCTGTTGAGTCATCTCATTCCCATTCTTTGTCCATAAATGTTGTCCAAGCTTCTGATCCCAAAGGAAATCAAAAATCCAAAGGGAAGAAGAAGGGAAGAAATAATAAGAAAAAGGGCAAGAACGGGAAGGGTAATGCAAATAAAACCAACGAGCATGTTGGTGAGGGTCCAAAGGAGAAAAGGAAAGTGAAGTTTCCATGCAAGCTATGTGCTGGAGACCATCTTACACACCTTTGCCCGAAAATTCAGGATGCGCAGCGCTTGTTAGCCCAGCAGGGTTCTTCTAGTTCCCAGGCTGTGTTAACAAACCCTTTTCCCCAAGGGAAACAATTAGTTGTTGGCGCGAACCAAAATCCTGGGGCTTCCTCTGGGGGCACCCAGGAATGGGAAATTCCATCGAACATTTTCATGATGAGTGCTCACGCGGATATCGCTACGAGATCCCGTGATTATGGTGGAGAAGAGTCTTCAAAAGCTAAGGAAGTCTCTGATGCTACTGAGCTGCTTCACATTACGAAGCCTACTGTTGAGTCTATGCCTCAGATGCCCAAAGCATATTCTAAGCGATCAATGATTAATCCAAATGCGAGGGCTGCCCATAACTACTCGATTGTAGAAGATCTGGCGCAGAGTCCTTGTGCTATGTCGGCTTTAGAGGTACTCTAGTCTTGTCCGGCTCAGCGCAGTGCTTTGCTCACTGCCATTGGGGCTATTGATCCGAAAAATTCTCTTCTGATTACTTTTGATATGAATAATTTTATGAAGATACTTCCTCATCACATGGCTTTTCATATTAAATCATCGTACCAGAAGTGTAACATCTTTCGGACGGTTTTTCATGAGGGTGCTTCCACATGCGTGATGTCTCTCGCATGCTGGAAGACACTTGGATCTCCCAAAGCTGTTCCATCTACCACTCTTCTGACTACATTCGACGGTCATTCTCACAGGCCCCATGGTATTGTCCCAGCTTTGCCCATCTGTGTTGGGGGAAAAATTGTCAATATAGAGGTTGAGGTAGTGGATGCAAGCTTGGACTACAACCTTCTGTTGGGGAGAAACTGGATTTATGAGATGGATGCCATTGCATCCTCATTATTTCGTATTATATGTTTCCCTCACGAAGGGAGGATTGTTACAGTGGATCAACTGGACTGTCCTCCTGTAGACCCGAATGTGTCTACTGACTCATCTGTTCCTAAGTTGGATAATTCTAAGGCACCTGTTGATAAATTAGGAGTTGGAATGTATTCTTCCTTGATGGGTACTTTCGATATTCCTCCTCCTACGGTTCATATTAATGAAATTTCATCCTCCAAGGCTCCTCTTCGAAGAGAGTTCTTCAGAACTCATTATTTTTCGGACCCTTGGACCTTACCTTCCCCGACTGCCACATTGGCGGAAGGTTAAGTGGGTGGCATGGCATTTCCTATTTCTACAGCTGAGATTGCTTATCAGTCTATTGTTGACTCTGCAGAATCCATCCCAGCTCCTCTATCACCGGAAGAGTTGGATGGAGATGTGGCTCCGGCTTGGACACTTAGTTATTCTTCTGCCCAGGATTGCCTTGATACCACTCTTCCATCTGAAGAGGCCATCCTAGAAGCCATGACTGGTATAGATAGACCATGGGATTACTTGCATCATTGGTCTTACTTTTTACTTGACTTGAGCGAAGTTGAAACTAGTTTCCCAAGTCCTCAGTCTCCTGGTCTTGTTCACCCAGTCTTGAACCCTTTAGCACCAACATAGGTGTATGCTGAAGGGAACATGGCTGTGATTTCTCCTACTATCCTGGTGAACATTTCCAGGGATCCCAATATTATCGAGAATGTCTTCATCGGAGTTGAATGTTCCCATGAAGGGTTCAAATTTACACCGAGCTCTTTAAAGAGTATAGGGATGTATTCGCTTGGTCTTATGAGGAAATGCCTGGTATAGACCCATCTATTGTCCAGCATGAGATCAAGACGTATGAAAACGCTAAGCCGGTGAGGCAAAAACTTCGTCCAATCAATCCTAGGAAGGCAGCAGCTATCAAAGATGAAGTTGAGAAGCTGCTTAAGGCGAGAATCATTTTCCCTATTCCTTTGACTGAATGGGTTTCAAATCCCATTCCCGTAGATAAAAGGCAAGGAACGATTCGAGTTTGCATCGATTTCAGAGACCTAAATAAAGCGTGTCCTAAAGATAATTACCCCACACCATTTATTGATCAGATCATTGACGAGTGTGCCGGTAATGAGATTTTCTCCTTCATGGATGGTTTCTCCAGATATAATCAAATTACTATCCATCCTGAAGATCAGCATAAGACTACCTTTATTTGTCCCTGGGGTGCGTTTGCATACAAGAAGATGCCTTTTGGTCTTAAAAATGCTGGGGCTACCTTTCAGCGGGACATGTCATATGCCTTCCACGACATCAAAAATATCATTGAGGTGTACTTGGATGATTTAGCTGCTCATTCTCGAAAGAGGATGGATCATCCTGCTCACCTCCGGCAAATATTTGAACGATGTCGGTTCTATAAGATTAGATTGAATCCGAACAAGTGCGTTTTCACAGTTACATCCAGTCAGTTATTGGGATTCATTGTGTCCAAGGAAGGGATTAGGGTAGATCCCTTCAAGGTTGAGGAAATACTTCAGTTGCCTCCCCCATCCTCTATCCTTCAGCTTCAAAGTCTACGAGGAAAGTCTAATTTTCTTCGGAGATTCATCGTAAATTATGCTGAAGTTACAAAGGGATTTATGAGATTGCTGAAGAAAGGAGTTCCATTTCTTTGGGATGACTTCACTCAACGCTTGTTCGATTCTTTGAAAAAAGCACTGACCTATGCTCCTTTACTGAGTCCACCTAATTATAGCAGGGATTTCCTTTTGTATCTGGCAGCAGCAGAATCTACCATTGGTATGGTTCTGGTTTAGGAGGATGATGCTCTTGCAGAGCATGTTATATACTACCTTAGTCGAGGTTTGGTAGGACCTGAACTTCGGTACACTCTGATAGAAAAGTTAGCTTTAGCAGCAGTTCATGCTGTGCAGCGACTCCGGCATTACATTATTCTTCGCAAAACTTATGTTTTGGCAGTAGCCAATCCATTTCAATTTGTCCTCAGTAGGCGAGTGATTGGGGGAAAATACAATAGATGGATTGTGATTTTACAGGAATTTGATCTTGAGCTTATGTCTGCCAAGTCCAAGAAATCATTGGTTTTCACGGAATTGATCTCCGAGTTGCCCTGTGGGGAAGAGATGATCTATGATGAATCCTTTCCGGATGAACATTTGTTTCTTATCTCTTCACAGGATCCTTGGTACGGAGATATCATTGTGTATCTCTAGACTGCGAAGTTTCCCTCTACTTTTTCGAAAGATGAGCGTCGTAAGTTGCGTCACTTGGCCAAGAACTATTTGATTATTGGTGATGCTTTATACCGTCGAGGGGTTGATTCAATCCTAAGACGCTGCTTAAATATCGAAGAAGTTGAGGCTGTATTGAATGATTCTCACAGTGGAGCTTGTGGGGGTCATTTATCTGGGCTTGCTACAGCCCAAAAAATCTTGCGTGCTGGATACTTTTGGCCCTCGATTTTCAAGGATTGTATTGAATCGGTCAAAAAGTGTCATCCATGTCAAGTCTATACTCGAAAAATGCGCGCTCATCCAGTTCCGCTTTTTCCAGTCATTACTGTCGGTCCCTCTACAAAGTGGGGTATTGATTATACTACTTGTAACCCGCCTTCGGCTAAAGGTCACAAGTACATTATTGTAGCAGTAGACTACTTTACGAAGTGGGTCGAGGCTATGCCTACTTTTGGGAATGATGGTGAGACTGCAGCTCTTTTCCTTTTCAACCAGTTTATCACTCGTTTTGGTATTCCTAGAGAGATTTTCATTGATCATGGCAGTCATTTTCAGAATAGTATGATGGCTGAGTTGGCTCTCAAATTGGGTTTCTGGAAGGAGCATTCATCTCCGTATTATCCTCAAGCCAATGGGCAAGTGGAAGCCATGAATAAATCCTTGAAGACAATTCTTCAAAGGACAATTGATAAAGCTAGATCCAACTGGCATATTATGCTATATCCTGCACTTTGGGCATATAGGACGTCAGTGAAAACTGCAACTGGCTTTACTCCATTTCAGCTAGTGCACGGGGTGGAATCCGTATTTCCTATTGAATGTGAGTTTCCTTCTCTTAAGTTAGCTGTTGAAATTCTTCCTGAAACTTCTAGTCTTGAAGAACGGCTCCTTCATTTGGAACATCTCGATGAGCAGCGTCGAGATGCCGCCACGATGAATGAAGCGCATAAAAACCGAGTTAAAGTTCAGTACGATAAGGCGGTCAAACCCAGGGTTTTTTCAGAAGGTGACCTTGTTTTGGTCTATGCCCAAGAAAACAGTGCCTTTGGGAGTTATGGAGTTGTCTATGTGGTATGGCTCTTTATCGTTAAAAAAGCTCTTAAGAAAGGAGCATGGTACCTTGGTTAATTGGGAACGAGGGTCCGGAGTTCCGAAATGGGCTCTATTTGAAGAAGCATATGCCTAGGCTTTAATGCATGTTGCTTTGTATATAGTAGTTTTTTGCTTTGTACATCTCGGGTTGATTTTCGATCTTTGATGAGTTGTTAAGCTTTAATCAGTTTTTAAGTGTGTTGTGTCAGATGTCATGAGTCATTTTGGTTTCGCCGATGGTGCTAGTAGACACACCCGGAACTTAGCTTCCGCGGCTTGGGTGCTTCATTATCCATCCGGTCAGCTGCTAGTATCAAGAGGGGTCTGCATTGGTCCTGCTTCCAATAATATAGCAGAATACACTGCAGTTATTCATCTACTCTCGGAGGCAATATCTTTGGGTGTTGATTCGTTGGTAGTTTTCTTGGACTCTCAGCTGGTGGTGTCGCAGTTGAACAATACTTATCGGGTTCGAGATCCATTTTTATTACGGTTGTTCTTGAGGGTACATTTGTTACAAAGATCAATTCAATTTTTAACTTTCATTCATATTCCTCAAGCTGACAACTGGTTAGCAGACTCATTAGCTAATCAAGCAATTGATTGGCATATTAATCATTCCATACAATAAAATTTAATCATCAAAAACATCATACATTTGATATATTTATCACATCACATCAAATATCGCTGTATATATATCATCAGAGTGTTCAAAAACTTTACAAAATTTGGATCCATAAGGTCATACAAAATTTGGGCTTATGCCCGATCACGTTCAGTCTCAAAAAAGAATATACAGTCATCTAATACATAATATCTGTCTACTCCTGAGGTCCCTGCCCAGAAGTCGTGTTCCTATAGAACGTGACCGCGGTGGCAACTTGACGGAATAATCGTACCCAGTCTCGGGGCACTCCTACCACCCGTCTCTGGATGGCTTCTGGCAGGTCTTCCATGGCAGCCATAGGTATTTGGCGAGTTAACCCCTCCAAGTTCCTCTACACAGCCTGGAGGGTCCTGTCTGAATCCACTGTATCTGCTTCGCCCCTGCGACGCTTGTGGCGCGGGAAACCCTCAGGTCGCACTGGTCCAATATCTGTATCATGATCATGTTTACATTGTCAGTCATTATGAATCCAATCAAAAACATGTTTATTTTCATTTTTTCATACATATTTGAAAAAATCCAAAAAAATTATATAAGTCAAAAAATTTTGCAAACTTACCGACTGTACCCCATGCTGTGCCTGGTGGAAGAACAAGATCTGGATCTCCACGAAAGTCCATCCCGGCATAGGGATAGTCGTCCATTGCGATGATTTGTTCTCCCCACCATAGGAAGAACTCATCGTCCCAAGTGGTCCGGGGAACTTCACTTCCCCCTAATATCTTCATCATGTCCGCCCAACGGGCAATTCTTGGGTCCCTCGGGCTACTGATGGTAGAGATAACTCTGGGTCTCAATGCTGGTATCTTCTCAAAGAGGAATGTCATCAAAATAGTACCATACCCAAAGTGTTTGGTCTTTACTTGGCGGATTGAGGTCAACTGTTGCTTCATGTTCAGTAATAGGGCTATGCACCAATCATACACATGAGTCAAGC
Organism: Pinus albicaulis; assembly: GCA_034641835.2. NCBI lineage: Eukaryota > Viridiplantae > Streptophyta > Pinopsida > Pinales > Pinaceae > Pinus > Pinus albicaulis. The sequence goes on along the minus strand of JAXQQM020082740.1, from coordinate 58,347 downwards.
ATTCTACTACTATGCTTATTTGCGTCCTGGACGCCTGATGTAGGGAGGCAGATCCTGCCACTCTGCCAATGGTGAAAAGGAGGATTTTCATGTGCAAATCCCGTAAATCTTTAATCGCAATCTGAGTTCCAACTTTCTTAGAACCCTCTACGCAATACACGTGGATATAATCTTCCACGGTTAGCCCTCTCAGGGGCTTCCCGTGCAAGTCTACTGGTTCCCCCCTCCAGGAGAGTCCAGTGATAAAGTATATGTCTTCCACTTCAATGCGTACTGGCATCTGATCTATCATAAAGCAATCCTCTTCTGGTTCCCAGTAATTGACGAGAATTTCTAGCAACCGAACATTGCTTTTCATATTTGTCATTTTGAAAAATTTGAGCAATTCGCAATTCCGAAGAATATTTTGCGATGCTCGATCTTGCATGGCCTCTTGATCAATTGCGATGTGCTCACGCTCTCTCCATGAGATTGTCATCCTGTCAAAATTCAATGAATCCTGCATTAGCCACGCATTTTTTGATTCGGACCTGTGCATACGCGACTTTTTCTATGCACAATCGCGTGTATACGCGACTTTCCCATTACAAACCGGCGTATGCGCAAGTCCGTGTTTTTTAGCAAGGTTTTTAATGGTAAAAATCACTAAATTTTAATTTCTAAACGGACAAAATGATTTGCAAGGATGATTGAGGAGCTTACCTGACAAATTCGGTGTGATTCGACGGTCGGTTGTTCCTGATTTGACGAAAGAAGTTTTTTGCTCCAGAGCACTAATTTCTAAATCAGCAATGTAATAATGAACCAAATATGAGGTAATTTGTCTATTTATGCCTAAAAAGTTGAAAATTTTCGCAAAAAATTGTTATGCTTATTTTTTTGATCTATCTTAAGTTGCATAACTTGGATGCTTGGAAGTGCCCAGTTTGGTATGTTTTTAGGTACATTTTGACGAATTTGAGATTTTTCCCGTTTTTGATCCATGATTACCGACTCGTCACGGTAGGTATATGATCTTCACTAGCATATAGGTTAGGAAAATCACTTTCCGTTGCATCTTGCATACTAGCCTTCATACTGATCACTTGCCATAGGGTCGATCCCATCAGGTCATGACTATTACACCCATTTCACTCGCCGATTATTTAATCATGACTTGGTGGTAGAGCCTTCCTTTACATGGGCTTCCTAGCTAGTTCCTCGCTATCACTTGTTGCCCATGCTGCGTTTTATGTAGGCTCGAGAGTCTTCTTTAGTCCTGCCATGACTTATGTGTTGAAGCTTCATTATTCTTCTTCCTCACTATCGTTTTTTCTGGCTTTTACCCTAGAGGCTCCCTGGTGTCGTTAAGTTGTATCACTGCGTTGCATATTGGCTACTTGTTTATCCTGGCCTTTAGCCGGCTTCATTTGGACTCAATGTTTAAGCCAACTTTTGACCTTGAATATTTGTACAAGTTAACCATTGCATGCACTTAGCTATCGCGACTTGACACCCTTTTAATCATGGATGGAACGTTCCTTTGAGTATCTCTTACCAGTTTCCGCCACCTTGCATTGAGCATAGGATTGTTCCAATCCCAGGAACTAGTGCATCTGATTTTTTGATACTCGTTCTATCCATTGTACCATAGCATTATTTTATTCTTTTTTAGGCTTATTATATGAAAAAGACAAAAAAATAAAATATAACAAAAATAGCGGGAATGGGATGTATCTTCGTTGTTTTGATGGTAGTACAGAGTCAGTTTGTCGCCCTTGAACAAAGCACATATAGTTATATATATTTCCTACATTTGGGATGGTTTTAGTTTTAACCTAGGTTCAGCCTTTACCTAGTTTCACTTGTCAGTCCTCCCCCGGTTGGTTATCTCTTCCAATCATATGGAGAGTTTGTTCTGCCTCCTGCATAACAGACTTATACAGTGTCACTTTTTACTGCCATGGTCATCACGAGTCGTGCTTTGTCTTCCATGTGGGAAGCCCAACCGCAGTCGGCCTTTCGCGGTGTCTCTTGACTCCGTATTCCAATGGCCTTGGCCTTGTCGCATCTTGTTCTATCACATCGTATGTTTTGGTCTTCTATTCGTGTCATTTGAGAAGGTCTCCATTGACTTCTCGCTGGTGGGTTTGTCTCTTATCGACTACGACACATTGCTCTGAGAGCAAACCTAGAGCCGCACCCGGGCCCTATTTCCATCATTGATAGGTGACCTTGTGCTCAGCATTTGATCATCATTATGGGTCTTTGACTGAGTGGTTTCCCCTGTGTTCGACGTCCGCACACATTATCACACTTGGGATTCGTGCAGTACCTTGATTTCCATTTGACCCTATCGGTGGATTTCTCGCCTCTGTGTCAGCTTTCATTATTGGTTGGTTCAGAGGGTTTCTTCCGTGTGCTAGCTTCATCTTGTGCATGTCGGAAACGTACTTCGGTTTTGGTTCCATCACTCTACTTCGTCCGATTCCTTCCAAATCTTGGCCTGCAGGTTACACTCGCGCTGGACTGATGTGGGATGCCTTAATGCCTTCCTTCCAGCAGATGTTTTCCCATCGAATTCGACTCATTGCTCTGGGAATAAGGTCTAGAGTCTTTTTGTCAGTACCTTAGGGTTTGCAGTCATTAGTGGCAGAATCTTCGCTATCGACAGTGGGGATTCATCATTGCCTCCTGATTGATAGATTCTCTCAAGTGTTCGACTTCAACTCATTCATTCGCACTTGTTAGATTGTACCGGGGCACCTTGACGCTCATTTTCATTATTGGTGGGTTGTCTCGCGTTGGTTAATGGTATACATCATTGACCGGTAATCCAACGATTTCTCACATGGTCGACTTCAGCTCATTTATTCCCATTGTGTAGAATTGTGCCATAGTGATCGGTGAAGACCTCGGGTTGCATCAGCATTTCTTGGTTCACTTTTGACAGTCCATTCAGTTTCTGCCAGTGATGTCATCCACCCTTATATGTTGCAGTTCAATACAGCAGCATCCTATATGTTGGCTCCCGAGTTGCGTGATAGTACCGTTTGTTCCACCCCTTATGATTTGGTACTTGGAGATTCAGTTACTTATTTGATCAGACATCTAGTTGCAGCATCCTTGATCAGCTTTCTATATGTGATACTTGGACATTGATTCAGACTTATACTGCTGGGCCATGCTCAGATGATTCATTATGTACTTTCAGTTCAGTTATACTTGTACACATGTTGGATCTATTCAGTACTTTCTATATGATTTATTTTTGACTGAGCATGGGTATGCTCGCCTCAGCATGAGTTGACTCTCTGTTTTCTTTCATTGGTTTTTGGCAGGCTGAAATCTGGTGAAGTCCTCTCTTGTCCTTGCGAAGTTCTTTCTATGTGCATAATACATTTCGGCCATCATTTACCCCTTCTGACCTCATACAGTAGGGGGCATCTGTTATAGCATAATTTATCACCTTCATATGATTCATGATTGCTTTTATGGCTTTGGGCACCCATTCCTACAGACTTGGACAAAATTCACTAAAAAACAATGTTAAATTCCCCATACGCGGTTATTCCCAGAATTTTCCATGTGTATACACGAGTCCACATGTACTTTCCCACATATGCCATTAAAATCATTAAAAAATATATAAAAAATCCCTATTTTCGGGCTAGGTTGATGGTTACTCTGGTAGTTCAACCACCCCAGCACGTGGCCAACTGTTTCCAACTGTTGAAACTACTTTGAGGGAGTATAAAAGCCCCTCATGTGCATGGCCTAAGGGGGAGAGAGAATTTATTGATATTATACTCTGTTGGTATTCCCTATCCAATTCTGAATTCCCGTGCCTCCTGCACTTCCCAGTTCATTACAGGAAACCCTTGTTTCCTGGAGATGCTCATCTCTTTATATGTCATCTCGTATGCACCAGTTCGGAAGGAATCTTAGCGAGGCAAGGGTGGGACGGATCCGAACGACGGTCTGCTCGAAGATCGTGGAAGGATTCAGGTGATCTCTCCACTTGTTATTTCTGTACATGCTATTTATAATACAGAAGAACCATCTTGTTCCTGAAATATACGTGTTAGTGTCCGCTTGCATATATGAGAATATTGTTATTTAAGCATTTATTATGGTTTATCTAATGTTTCATATGGATTTCACTAACATTTAGAGTAGATATATGCTGTACAACCAGTTCTTCGTGCTTGTTTCTTCTTGTCTTCCAGGTTAAGAAGGAAGGACGGTTGCTGGGGGTTTGGACCCCGCGGGATCTGCTTCAACCGTAGGACCTACGGGTAACTTCCTCGATCTACTCTATTTAGTTTTTCATGAACATGTATGGTTGTGTGAGTCCTTCTTAAGTAGCATGCCCTGCTCTGTGGAGGTTTAAACCCAACAAACCTCTAGGGTGATTTTCCCCGAAACAACTGCAATAGAGGAATTGCTTCTACTATAACATAAGTAGACTTCAGCTTTGTAAAGCAGGGTGTGAATAATTAGATTTGTATGATTGATAATTGTGTGACTTTTACTACAACATTATTTTTCTTTTGGAATTGAGCATATCCAGTGCGTGGTTGTCTTTGGAATAAACAGACCTTCTCGGGTTGACAATTTATGTGGAGCTTGAATTGTTAAAACAATTAAAGCGACCAACACCGTGCCGAGATGTTTATGGAATTTTTTTTAAAAATAGAAGCAGAGATTCCACTCTAACAACTTTGAGGATGAGTCATTGGGAGTGGTTGGACTGAATAACCACGGACTCCCTCCTTTAGTCTATAGTTTCCACCTCTTGTGGGAACCTCCTAAAGGATAGGCCTCCCTTCCACCTTTGTAGGGATCTTAACCTCCTCCTTTTCCTCTATAAAAATAAGCTATCTCTCTTTGCATAAGCTAGTTGAACATGGAGAATTGAATATACTATAGCTGAAATATTGAAGAGATAGAATAAGAAGGAACTTCGTTGAGAGAGCTTGAGTCCATGCCCTCATCCCGTCTGAATCCCCTGATGAGCATCTGAGACGCGCTTCGGTTGAATCCCACTGGAGGAGACTGTGACATCAAAGCATTCGTTGTAACTCTTCCTTCTATCAATACATATATGTGACTATTGTTTGGTTCTCATTTTGTGTTATGTTAGTTGTTTATTGAAATATGCTTAACCCTCTTTGACTGGCTAGTAGTTATGAATGAAGTTATTATGTTGTATGTTGTTCTTGTTTTCTGATCTATGTGTAGGTATCCAAGCATGACTGTGGAAGGATTGTGACTTGCCGAGGCAGGAGCGAGAGGCCACCACCACTACAGCCACAACGACAGCGTTGGATTCCAGATAGATCGATCTATCATGTCCTCTTTTCATTCAGTAATTAGGAATCAAAACTCTAGTGTCTCTTTGTTTCTAGACCCACTCTAGGTCTAGAGGGATCATCTCTATCCACAGAGAGGATTTACCTGCTTAAAAAATTGGCGACTCCACTGGGGAATAGTGTGATTTTGTCGTTTCATCTTGTTGGGTCAACTTCGTTCATTGATTTTATTATCTATCTTTTTCTGGTTTGCTTGATTATTTTATATCCTCTATTCAACTCCAGAGTGTCAAGATTGACCTCTGCTCATTGGATTTTGGCTTTTCCTTTTTTTCCATAGTTACCCGGCTTAGCGCGATTTTTGTTTGAACAGTCGCGCAAATTGGCGCAGGTTGCTTTTGTTGCAGTCACGCCAACCCCTGTTTGGTGCAGATTACATACTTACAGTCACGCCGAATCCTATAGGATTTGGTTTGACCTCTTTGATGAGTCTTTTGGTCAGTTGTGCTTGAATCTGGGTTATTTTTTGTGTGTAATTGAGCCTTTGGGACTGTTTTGACTGTTGTAGGCTTGTCTTTCTCAATTTTTTGTCTATCTTCTTATCAATGTACTTTAAGGACTTAGGGTTTCTAAGTGTCTTGGTGCACTTAGACTTCTATTTGGAAATCAAGTCTCATTGATTTTTGTCAGTCTCTTTCTCGGGTCGATTGCGCTAATTTTTCTTGATCCTTTTGAGTGTTTTCTTTGATTGAATGATCATTTCGTTTTTTCGATTGATTTTTCTCCTTGTTGCTCCAAGCATAGACTACATTGCTTGTTTTGGGTCATTTTGAAAACTTTCTTTTGGTTTGGAAGATTGTAGCATTAGTTTGAGTGCTTTCTTGTGTTTGATTTGCATTTGATTGAGTCATTCAATTTCGATTCTTACATTCGCAATACTCAAGCTAGTGTTTGTTTTCATTTTTCATTTAATCAATGCATTATGTACTTCTTTTCATTGAAAATTAAAAAAAAGAAAAACACATATTTTGCATTCTTTCATTTGCATCAAAAAAGAAAACTTCTTTTGCATAACTAGCAGTTGATAATCTAGGAAAGAGTTTCATTTTAGTTTGATTGTTTTAGTTGCATTAGTGGATTTCTTCGCATACTTTCATTGTTTTCTATTGTTTGAAAGATATCTATCCTTCTTGTCACTAGCATTCATTGAATCAAAGATGATGTTCATTTTCATATAGCTTGCATTTAAGAAATTTGAGATCTAAATTCGATAGGGCCTTAAAACTAAAACATAATCCAAGATAAACTTTAAAATTCTTTCAATTAACTTAAGGAAGCATTGGAACCTAACACAAAATTTTAGTGATCTAGGCTAGAGACGTGTTCCGGCGTCTTAAAACGTAGTAGCTGTCGTTCGCCATCTGACTTTAGATAGTGCTAGTACGGACTTGTGCTCCCCGTACCGTCGAGTATATAAAGGGAGACCTTGCAATCCTTTTATCCATAGGAAGCTGATTTTGTGACCTTGTAACCATGATACACCAAACACAGCATTCGAGGAGACTAACTGCACATACGTTAAGTCCTTGGTCATTTCTCTTTCATTTGATCACCAAGGTGTATATGGCAGTTCATGGAAACCTGGTACACCCTCTCTCTTAGAGTACCTGAGTAGTCATTTTGATCTTTTCATGACTCTTTAAAAAGAGAAGATATCATCGAGCACTTGTCCTTTCATGCTTTTTTAAAATTGAAAGTGACTAGAGTCATATTTTGCTTGTTTCTCAACTCTAAAAACATGAAACAACAAAATCTGGTTTCAGTGTCATAAAATTAATCACCTACGATCACACACCTGTTAAAATTTTTATTGCTTTGCTTCTTGTTATTTTCCTTACTTTTTTAAATCTTGGAAGCCTTTGATTGGTTATCTTTTTTAATTTTTGTTTTTATATACAGTCATCGTGGCGGAACCACCAGTTTCGTCGTCCTCATTGCCTCTTAGTAGTAGTTCTTTTCCAGACGTTTCTTTTGAAACTGCTCAGTCCACTAGGTCTATCGATTTTTCGCAGCCTATTCTCCTATCTGTCTTGCCTCTTGCACCTTGATCTCCCCCTGAAGAGCCATTTGAATTCAATTGGCCTCCTTTTGGTGCTTGGTCTATTTTTGGGGTAGAAGGAGATTTTCCTCCTCTTGTTGTTGTCCTGTGATTTGGCAGATTGGCATACCAAATGACAAGGTAACATCAGAACCACTTTGGAATCCTAGGATCTAGCCCTCCTGGATTCAGAGAGGGATCACTCTATATGTGTTTAGAATGACATGCTTTAAGTCTTACGGTATGATATTAGGCTAGTTATGAACTACAAGGGGTTTGTTTGTTTTTGTTTGGGAATCATTAAATGAGAAGGTCATGTGAAGTGAAGGAGGAAATAAGTAGAAGGATGTTTAAGCATGGGAAGATACGTCAAAAAACAATGCTAAACCAATAAGCTATGGAGTCATAAAAGGGTTTACTTTCACAACAACTATTCAAGGGTTTCCATAGGGAAAGTCATATATATCAGAAGATCTTGTAAGTTGAGTTGGTGGTATGAAACATTAAGAAGTGTGGTGAAAGAAGCAAACATGTAAGATAACAAAGGGCAGCCTAAGATTAGGTAAGGAAATTGAACCTATCATCCTTTTGGCATACTCTCAAAGGAAAAACATTTAAGATAAACATAAAAAGTAACCTAAGATCATGTAAGGACTCTGAACCTATCCTGCTTTTGGCATACTCTTAAGGGAAATCTTCAAAACAACTATTTAAGACTAAACAAAGGATTAGGGCTAACCATAAACTTCCTTGATTAGGAATCTACTTAGCATGCAGTGAAAATATCATTCAAGAACAATATCTCAAGTTATACTCAGCCAAACATGGGCTCACCAACATTCCTTGACTGGTTATACTCTATTGAAATCATTCCCAAACAAACACTTAGAAGAGAACATAGATATAAATCTTATCAGTGAGAGATAGGGTACTTTGCAGTAAATCCTACTCTATATTTTCTGTTCTTTATCAGAGAATATGAACACAATGGAAACATAAGGAGAATAACAATTATAGTGAGAATAACATCACCAATGATTTAGATCAGGATCCACTGAATCTGCTTGTCTATTTGATGTCGAAAAACAGTTACATACTTTGAGTCCAATAGCTTTTACAGTCTGATACTTCTCTTCCCAGCCTACTATATTACAACTACTTAGAAACTCTTACTCAATAATAGTTCAAACAATTAACAATTTTCCAACCCTTTACAATGAGTTTTCTGTGGATACTTATAGGTGAATGAAGAAGAGTGTTGCAGGAAATGGTAATAAATATCAATTAAGACAGAGTGGGAGAGGTATTTGAATGCCCATTCTGCTTAATGACCATTGCATTAACTGATGGTACCCATTTAGTAGTTTTTCTGTCTTTAAGGCATATCTAGTAGGCATGGTAATAACTCCGAAGTGTGTTCTTTGAAGATAACTGTGGCTGAAGTACTCTGTTTGACTTCTGGGACAAGTAACTGTCATATTTTGGTTCTGAGGCCTCCCATGACTGTGAAATAACTGTTCTAATAGTTTTAAAGAGGTTCTATCATCAGGATGGTTGTCAAGGTGTCTTTGAAAGGTGAAGTAGACTTCAGGTGTCCTTTTGGGTTTCTGGGAAGGAAATAACCTCTCTAATGTGTCCTTTGGAGGCTTTATTTGGCTGATTTGTCTGTCTTTAATTGATTTGTCTTCAATACTGTGCTTTATCCTTTAACTTTGGATTAAGCCTTTTGATTTTTAGGTTTTGAATTTAATCCTTTCTCTTTATTCCTTCTAATACTCTTTACGGATCTTCGTGTTTCTTCTGCTTTGCTGGTGCATAGGTGGCTTTGGCGTATTGGAAGGTTTCATGAAGGCATCGATGGTTATGATGCGTTGATCCGAGCTTGGAATTCATCTTTCGACTCCCTTTATCTGTATTTATTAGGCTTGGGATCGTCATCCTTGGCTTCTGTCACCTTTAGTGACTGTGGGACGGCTTCTATGCTACAAAACTGCCATTAAACATGCAAACAACAATAAACCATTAAAAAATCCTGCGCGTTTTGGTTTTAACTGCTTTAGAGGCTCGGCGATGGGTTATGGAGTAGTGTGTAGGCAAGGTGAATGCAGCGGGGAAGGGTTTAATCATGGCGGAGATGAACTAGGGTTCAAACTTAAATCGGGCGTGAAAATGGGAGGGAGGGCGGTTTTGCAGGAAACCAGGCGGTGGTATTCTCGGGGAGTTCAGGAAGTTTGTGGTTTTGCCCCGGGGGAACACGATATGGTTTAGAGGTTGATGTGTGTCCCTCTAAAACCGCCTATTTCGCATTAAAGGTGCATGGTGGGGAGATTTGTGAGAATTTGGCACGAAAATGGATGTTAACCATCCGATCTGGGGGGGCCAGATCCACGGCTGTAAGCGAGCATGACAAATGGAGAGATGCGTGATGATGGGGTGGTGGGACCAGACGATTGCATCAGTTTTTTTTTCGAGAGGCGGAAAGCTATCGGTGGGTTTGGAGATTTGGGTTTTAACAAAGGCCATCAGATGAGAGGGACCAACGGTTTTGAACTGCTGAGGGGGATGAATAAGTTTGGTGGTTGGGAGGAAATTTTAATGGGAGGAGGGAATGAGCACCATCGGATCTAGATTAGATCGACGACTGGGATCAACTGTGGGGGGATGGAGGGTATGGACGAGTTTGTGGGCCGGGTGCCTCCGCAGTAAATCTGGACCATCAGATGAAGATGTTCTATGGTCAAAGATTCAACTGCGGGGGCACTCAAAAAGTTAATCCACGTGTTGAAAGTGCCCGCGCTTGGAAGAAGAGGTGAATCAATGTGAGCCACCGGATCTGTGAGATGGACGGCGGAGATCAACTTCAGAGGATCGGCAATCGGCGGTGGAGATGGTTCGGGGAGGCAGAATTTGGAATTTCACATGGCCGAAGGCCGATGGGAATGGCTAGTGCGATGGCCGATGGAGGAGAGCGATTGCGATAGTGTGACTGAGTGAGGACTGTTAGATCGGGATCGAGATCGACGGTGGAGATCTGATCAGAGCTTCGCATCGGTGGAGAAAAGGGTCAGGGGACAAGGGAACAAGTGAAGTGTGATGTGATGGAATGGCGCGCAGACCGTCGATCTCGGGGAGAATGAATGGTCAGGATTAAATCGGGGTATCGGCATATCAGTGGAGTAAAGGGTCTGGGGACAAAGGAACTGGGATCATCGATGTGCGATGGCCGATGGACTTAGCGCTCGGTCACAGAGCACGGTCTTATGGCGGAAAAGGGGCTCGAGCTTAAGTGAAAGGGGCTTAAGGCCTTAAGGTTAAAATGAGCAGAAAATAGGTTGAAATGGGGTTTTTTGAGGTTTTTTGAGGGTTTCGGTAGACTTAAAAAAGGGGTTTAAAACCAAATAAAGAATATTTACAAGGTTTCAAAGGGATTTTGAAGGAAGTGGAGGGATTTTTAACAAGAAAATATGAATGGAGGAGGGCTTCAAAGCAGTTTTTCTCAAGACAACAGCAGGGATTTGTGAAGATAGCAGTGAGATGGATCCTTTAGACAAATGGACATAGCAAGGCTTCAAGAAGTAACAAATTTGCTTCAAATTTGTTTCTTGAAGGCTAAAGACCTATTTTAGCCACCATTTTAATATGTCAAAATTATGGATGGCTAACAGTGGCTCCAATTGGGGATGGCAGCTCCTTGGAGGTGTCAAGAACCTCGGAAATTTTATCTCTGGAATGTAGATCAATGTCCTGCACTTTGAAAATCCTATTTTTTCTTTGATCAAGCTGCTTGAAAATATTATTAACATTACATCATAACAAATCAATTTCTCCCAAACAACTACCTACACAACCTACTTTCCTAACATTTTCCTTCAGCAGGGTGCACTTGGACTTGCAAACCCTTAGACATCAACATTTTATTTTTTATTGAAAGCAGGAAACTAATCTAAATTTACCCTTATAACTTCCATGAGTCCAGATTAAATAGTTGGACTCAAAAATTATCTACTTAATCTTCTATCTGCTAGGATTAAACTGTCTGACAGATCTGCATTCTCTACATTCTAAAATAGAAATTGAAAGCAAAATCAAACCAGGATTAAGCTGTCTGATTTGCTATGATGGCTATGACATCAAAAACCCACTGCACATAGACCTTTATTTGTAGAAAATTAAAGCAAAACTTGGAAGGCTTAAGATCTGAAAACACAGAGAGTCCTTTCTTCTTTCTTTCAACTCTCATTTTGATCTCTTTGAGCTGTCTTCTTCTTCTTTTTCTGGTTCAAGTTTTCAGCATGTTAGAACCAGTTCTTTTTCTATCCTAATATAATCTACTGATAAGCCAAGCTTAAATAGTTTGGAAAATCTTCTTCACTAACCTATTAGCAGTAAATTGAAATCTATCTAGTCATGATTAGGTTGTATGACTAAATAGCAGTTCTCTTTCAAGTAGTGGCATTTAGGCTTGCACACTTTCAGAATTTTCTTTTCTTTCTTGGTATGGGGTTGTACCTTTCTTCTTTTATATTTGCCCTATTTTCTCTTTTTCTATTGTTTTTTTGTTTTTTCAATTTTTCTTTCAAAGCAAAAACAAAAAACTAACTAAATGCTCACGGGATGAGCTTTATTGACATTCCTACCTACCCTAATCTAACTCTGAAATATTTACATGTTTAGCTGAAAATTTCTGTTTTCCAATACATCCAGTCAATCAGATGGTTCCATGACTGGTCTTTTCTCATCTCTTTGAGTAGGAAAGAGAGACAGGTCCACTCCCATTTCCCTTGTTCTTTAGCAGCGGTGCTAAAAAATCTTCTTGCTTTTGGTAATACACTGCTTCTAACAACCTTTATCCCTTCTTCAAATATCTTCAAGCAATGAGCATAGGGATCTTGAAATAATGTCTGGTTATGAATATCTGGAAAATAGGTTTTGACCAGGCTTAATTTTTTCTCCATTGGATCAAGCTTAAGCTTCCCTTGAGAAAGAACATCTTCCTCATCTCCATTATTATCTGAACTGGAGGAATCATCATATATTGCAGTGATGTCCTCTCATAGTCCTGGTATGCTCTGATTTAGTGGACTGTACTCTGTGAAGAGATCGCCATATTCTTGAGTAGGGGTATCATTTATTACCTCAACCCTCTTAGGAGAAGGTTCCTTATATTCATCCTACTCCAGAAATTTCTCTTTCTTCTCAACCTCGTCATCAAAACTAACAGACTGCTGACTCCCAATTATGTGAAATCTATTTCTGATGGACTGGATTGGTTGATTGATGCTTTCAAGTTGACGATAGTGAAGTTCATGATACCAATCAACTGCTGGTTGCCCTGCATGATTAGTTTCTGCTTGAAACTCATCATCATGATCATACTGATCAAAAATTGGAAAATCATTAGTATAAACAATATCACCAATCAAGCATGTTGGGTTATCAGTTTTTTTTTCTTTAAGCTGGTCTACAAGTTTATGTTTTGGTTCAAGAAAACAAGGTTCAGTAGGTAGATGAGAAGAAGTGTTTTTTTCAAATGAAGTTTTGAGGGCTGGCTGTTTGTTTAATATTTGATCAATTTCTTCTTCTGTCAGAAGAGGGGAAATTTTTATTTTTCTTTGGACAGAAGTACAACAGTCCTCTTTCTCTTGTATTAAGTGAATCTTTACTTATGTTTGCAGGAAGACTTTGAGGATTCTCTTCTATTTCCTGATCTTTTCCACTCTCAAAAAACTCTTCTTGATATTTGTGATGGTGAGTTTGAGGTTCATGAATCGTTTTTGTTACATTTTCAGGATGCCACTCTCCTTCTAAAATCTGAAATGAGTTATAACATAGACGGAGAGTCCCTATATGTGTTGAATTTTCTTCTATTTCAGGTTCTATGTTTCCTAGGAGGCTTATTTTTTCCTCAAAGCATTGCTCACTTTCTGCATTTTCATTTTGGTCGTAGAGTTATCTTAACAGCATAATACAAGATAAAGGTAAGCTGTCAGGAATTTCTTCACAACCTTCTTCATTGTTTTCTCTATAATCTTGCTCATCATACATATTTTGTTTTTTGTTTATGTCTTGTAGTGGTTGAGTTTGTTTTCGATTAGGAGAAAACATGGGTTGCTCTGGATAATCAACATTTATATCAGCCTCATGCATATCCAATCTTTTATCAAGTATGTTCATTATTTTGTTGATTGTATCTATCAACATCTCCAGCTTTAACTCTGAAGAAGCTATTTTCTCTTGAGCTGCTTTGTCCTTCCTTATTTCTTCTAACCTTCTCTCTGTTTCCAGTATGTTGAATTCCACAGTAATTTCCATATTCTGCATTTCTTCCAAGTTTGAAGGGTATTTTTCTCTTATCTGGAATTCCATCTCTAGGTCAAAAGTACTTGGGTAGTGCAAGAAAGCCCACCCCAAAGGTGGCTTTATCTTAGCAGGTATTGCATTGTATACCTTATTGAACCTGGCTGAAAATTTTTGTACTATCTCCCTTGGTTGTCTTTTTAAATTCTTGTATTCCTATATGATGAGAACTTTATTTCCCCTGATCACCCACCTATCTAAGAAGACTTGAGTAAATTGATGAAAATTGATAATGCTTGCAGCTGGAAGGTCCTTAAACCAACTCCTAATTTTTCCTTGTAATGATAAGGCAAACATTCTAATACGCACATCATCTTCTTCTATTTCATAGAGGTCAAGTAAATCCTCAAGATTTTGAATGTGTTCTTTAGCGGTAACTTTTGAGCTTTCTCCATCAAATATGGGTAGTTTATCTGCAATATTTGCAGGGAGGGCTTGGAAGATAGGAGGAAAAATCAAAGTCTTGTATATTTCTAGGACCTTTGTGGGTATAGGTAGTGAAAAAAGAGATTTATGGCTGTTTGGGGTTTCAGCAAGAGGAGGAAAGGTAGCATGAGGCTCATGTTTCACTAGATCTTCCACAGGTGAATCTGGGGTAAGCACAGGTGTATAAGACTGATCATGGTCTAAAATTTGAGGCTTGAGATCCTTCCAATGATAAATGTGGATCTCATCAGTGTATTCTTGATCAGGCTTAAAGTAGGATAGAACATAGTTATAGATAAAAATAATGATTTCTTGAATCCAACTTAGGCCTGAATTCTTTTTCTTTCTAGGATGACTTGTCATGTTTCAGGTTCTTCCTCTAGTGGAGTCTTTAGGTCTATTGGGAGTTGTGGAGTCGCCAGGTGGATGATTTCGAATGTTTTGAAGCGTGCTTCTGTCCACCATTAGCAATTTACTACCAATATAAGGATATTGTGGGTCATATGAGGTCTTAAGGATGTCTACGATGCAATTTACTCAGAATTTCCCTAGTGTAGTCGCCATTATGTTGGTGTCCTGTGATTTGGCAGATTGGCATACCAAATGACAAGGCAACATCAGAACCACTTTGGAATCCTAGGATCTAGCCCTCCTGGATTCAGAGAGGGATCTCTTTATATGTGTTTAGAATGACATGATTTAAGGCTTACGGTATGATATTATGCTAGTTATGAAGTATAAGGGGTTTGTTTGTTTTTGGTTTGGAATCATTAAATGAGAAGGTGATGTGAAGTGAAGGAGGAAATAAGTGGAAGGATATTTCAACATGGGAAGATAGGTCAAAAAACAGTGCTAAACCATTAGGCTATGGAGTCATAAAAGGATTTACTTGCACAACAACTATTCAAGGGTTTCCCTAGGGAAAGTCATCTATATCATAAGATCTTGTAAGTTGAGTTGGTGGTATGACACATTAAGAAGTGTGGTGAAAGAAGCAAACATGTAAGAGAACAAAGGGCAGCCTAAGATCAGGTAAGAACTTTGAACCTATCCTCCTTTTGGCATACTCTCAAAGGAAAAACATTTAAGATAAACATAAAAAGTAACCTAAGATCAGGTAAGGACTTTGAACCTATCCTGCTTTTGGCGTACTCTTAAGGGAAATCTTCAAAAAATCTATTTAAAACTAAACAAGGGATAGGGATAGCCATAAACTTCCTTGATTAGGACTCTACTTAGCATGTAGTGAAAATATCATTCAAGAACAACATCTCAAGTTCTACTTAGCCAAACATGGGCTCACCAACATTCCTTGAATGGTTATACTCTATTGAAATCATTCCCAAACACACACTTAGAAGAAAACACAGAGATAAAGCTTATCAGTGAGAGATAGGGTACTTTGCAGTAAATCCTACTCTATATTTTTTGTTCTTTATCAGATAATATGAACACAATGAAAACATAAGGAGAATAACAATTATAGTGAGAATAACATCACCAGTGATTTAGATCAGGATCTATTGAATCTGCTTGTCTATTTGATGTCCAAAACCAGTTACATACTTTGAGTCCAATAGCTTTTACATTCGGATACTTCTCTTCTCAGCGTACTATATTACAACTACTCAGAAACACTTACTCAATAACAGTTGAAACAATTAACAATTTTCCAACCCTTTACAATGAGTTTTTTTTGGATACTTATAGGTGAATGAAGAAGAGTGTTGCAGGAAATGGTAATAAATATCAATTAAGACAGAGTGGGAAAGGTATTCAAATGCCCATTCTACTTAATGACCATTGCATTAACTGATGTTACCCATTTAGTAGTTTCTGTATCTTTGAGGCACATCTGGTAGACATGGTAATAACTCCGAAGTGTGTTCTTTGAAGATAACTGTGGTTGAAGTACTCTGTTTGACTTCTGGAACAAGTAACTGTCATATTTTAGTTCTAAGGCCTCCCATGACTGTGCAATAACTGTTATGAATTTTTTAAAGAGGTTCTATCATCAGGATGGCTGTCAAGGTGTCTTTGAAAGGTGAAGTAGACTTCAGTTGTCATTTTGGGTTTCTGGGAAGGAAATAGCCTCGTTGACGTGTCCTTTGGAGGCTTTCTTTGGCTGATTTGTTTGTCTTTAATTGATTTGTCTTCAATACCATGCTTTCTCCTTTAACTGTGGATTAAGCCTTTTGATTTTCAGGTTTTGACTTTAATCCTTTCTCTTTATTCCTTTTGATACTCTTTACGGATCTTCGTGTTTCTTCTGCTTTGCTGGTGCATAGGTGGCTTTGGCGTATTGGAAGGTTTCATGAAGGCATCGATGGTCATGAACGCGTCGATCTGAGCTTGGAATTCATCCTTCAAGTCCCTTTCTTTTTATTTATTAGGCCTGTGATCGTCATCCTCAGCCTTTGTCACCTTTAGTGGTGGTGGGATGTCTTTTGTGCTACAAAACCACCATTAAACCTGCAAAAAACAATAAACCATTAAAAAATCCTACATGTTTTGGTTTTAACTGCTTCAAAGGCTCGACGAGGGGTTATGGAGCAGTGCGGAGGCAAGGTGAATGCAGCAGGGAAGGTTTTAATCATGGCGGAGACGACCTAGGGTTCAAACTTAAATCGGGCGCAAAAATGGGAGGAAGGGCGGTTTTGCAGGAAACTAGGTGGTGATATTTGCACAACGTTCAAGCAGTTTGTGGTTTTGCCCCAGGGGAACGCGATACGGTTTAGAGGTTGACGTGTGTCCCTATAAAACCACCTATTTCGTGTTAAAGGTGCACGGTGGGGAGATTTGTGAGAATATGGCGTTAAAATGGATGTTAACCGTTCGATCTAGGGGGGGCAGATCCACAGCTGTAAGCGAGCCCGACAAATGGAGAGATGCGTGATGATGGGGTGGTGGGACCAGATGATTGCATCAGCTATTTTTTCTGGAGGTGGAAATATATCAGTGGGTTTACAGATTTGGGTTTTAACAGAGGTCGTCGGATGAGAGGGATCAACAGTTTTAATCTACTGAGGGGGATTAATAAGTTTGGCGGTCGAGAGGAAGGTTTAATGGGAGGAGGGAATGAGCACCATCAGATCTAGATTAGATCGACGTCTAGGATCAACTATGGGTGGATGGAGGGTACAGATGAGTTTGTGGGCCACGTGCCTCCGCATAATTCTGGACCGTCGAATGAAGATCTTATGTGGTCAAAGAGTCAACTGTGAGGGCACTCAAAAAGTTAATCCGCGTGTTGAAAGTGCCCGTGGGTGGAAGAAGAGGTGAATCAATGCGAGCCGTCGGGTCTATGAGATGGATAACGGAGATCAACTTCGAAGGATCGATAATCGGCAGTGGAGATGGTCTAGGGAGGCAGAATTTGGAAGTTGCGATGGCTGAAGGCCGATGGGAAAGGCCAGTGTGATGGCTGATGGAGGAGAGTCATTGCGATAGTGTGATGGAGCGAGGACCGTTGGATCAGGATCAAGATCGACCGTGGAGATGTGATCAGAGCTTCGCATCGGCAGAGAAAAGGGTCAAGGGATAAGGGAACAAGTGAAGCGCGATGCAATGGAATGGCGCGCAAACTATCGATCTTAGGGAGAACGTACGGTCAGGATTAAGTCGGGGGATCGACATATTGGCAGAGTAAAGGGTATGGGGACAAAGGAACTGGGATCGCTAATGTGCGATGGCTGATGGACTTAGCACTTGGTCATGGAGCATGGTCTTATGGAAGAAAAGGGCCTCGGGCTTAAGCGAAAGGGGCTTAAGTCCTTAAGGTTAAAATGAGTGGAAAACAGGTAGAAATGGGGTTTTTTGAGGCTTTTTGAGGGTTTCGATAGAGTTAAAAAAGGGGTTTAAAATCAAATAAAGAAGATTTACAAGGTTTCAGAGAGATTTTGGAGGAAGTGGAGGGATTTTTAACAGGAAAATATGAATGGAAGAGGACTTCAAAGTATTTTTTCTCAAGACAACAGCAGGGCTTTATGAAGACAGCAGCGAGATGGATCCTTTGGACAAATGGACATAGAAAGGCTTCAATAAGTCCCATGTTTTCTTCAAATTTGTTTCTTGAAGGCTGAAGACATGTTTTAGATATCATTTGAATATGTCAAAATTATGGATGGCTAACACCTCTTACGTCGAGCTCACCATTTTTTGCTGCTGCTGTACCTCCCAGTCCCTGTAGTCTTTTCGAAGATCTTAAGGCGGAGTCAGACATGGATTCATCTAGTCCTGTTGGTAGTGAAGGAATGTCTGTTTCTATAAGAGAATATCAGCTTTTTCTTGAAGATGTCCCTCATGTTTCTACTAATTCTTCTCCACCATCGGTGTCACTTCCACTTGGATATAGGTCCTTGAGTCAGATTATTTTTGGTGTTGCATCCATAGCACAATCTAGTACATTAACTCCTCCTCAGAGTTCAGTCCTCCTTTCGTTAGGACTATCACCTTCGACACCTGGTTCGTCGGTTACTGTTACATCCATTCTAGTCCAACCGACTGTCTATGTGGCTTCATCCACACCAGTTGTTACGAATTAGTCATCAGGATATTTTCACACTTGCAGGTCTATTTTTCTCAATCCTACATGGCCTATTAATCCCGGTCTAGTAGATCACAATATAGTGCCGCAGAGGCTCCACCTGGTTCTATTGTAGTTTCCACTACCCCGTTGATTCCTGGTGGCCTTAATTTTGAAGAATATATATTTGTTGTTCAGCAGCATAGCTCTTAGGGTTCTCAATAGCTCCAAGCTCCTGGAAATCCTCGATTACATCACTATGATGTTATTGGTAATCTCGTTAATTAATTCCCGCATCATTATGATGTATATGGTAACTTTGTCTATTTTCCTACTATTGATCCTCATCAGGTTGTTTATGATCCTTATCATACCGTTTCTCATCTTGGACCCACCTTACCTGTGCAACCCTCTAGCTTGCAAGGAAAACCCTCATTGGGACAACCTTCAACTCAGAAGGGCTCTACCTCTAGTCCACAACGAAAACCTTACGGTCCACAAGGCCAACCTTCACAAGGTCAAGCTTTGGTCCAACACAGTCAACTCTACGGTCCATCTGGTCAACCTCCAAATCAACTAGGACCCTCTTATGCTCCTGGGGGGAAAATATATCCATCACAGGGAAAACCTTTGGCACCACAACCGCCGCCACACATTTCATATGGCCAACACTTTGTGCCACAAGGACAACCCTACACTCCTCCTGTGGGTCAACCTAGTTATCAGGAACAACCTGGTCCATCGCAACCATCGGGCCAACATTTCCCACAAGGGAAACCCGATGGCCCTCAATACTCGGTTCAACTAGCTCAGCAACCGATTCAACCTACTCCTCAACTAGTTCCATCATTTCCGCAACAATTTCTACCCGCTTATAGTAAGCTAGGTCTACCCTCTTAGTAGCCCACTCAACCTGCTCAACAAGGTCCACCTGCTCAACCACAAGGCGCTTATTACCCTCAAGGTTCATATCAGCCAATATATAGTACGCCCTAAGTTTCTTACCCTCAAAATCAACTTGTATATCATCAACCTCAAAGCCATGCTTAAATTCTGCAACAGACTCCATACGTAGCTCAGCAAGGACCTCAATGGTCTATTCTGACTTAGTATCCTGGTCCTAAACCCCAGTATCAACCGAATTATCCTGCTTCTAGCCCTTATGATATGAATCCTCCGAGACAGAATGTATGGGGATGGAATCCCTCTCGGACTGGGTGGAATGTGAACATGGGTCTTTATCAGAGACCTTCGATGACTTTCAATACTCAATTACCATTTCTTGCTATGTTGGAATTACCTGATGTGTCAAATTTAACGAACGATCCCATTCTTCATAACCCGTATTGGCCTTTGGTTCTGACCAAGATTCCTAGTGATTGTCCTAAATTTGAGGGCAAGTCTGGTGAAGACCCCCAAGCGCATGTTATGACTTACCATTTGTGGTGTTCCTCTAACTCTATGGTTTAAAATTCTATTCAACTCCATCTTTTCCAGCGAACTCTTACTGGTGCCGCTTCAAAGTGGTACATTGAGCTATCTTGTGGCGTCTTCCAAGACTTCAATTCTTTGGCCATGGCATTCCTTACGCATTTTCAGTTACCAGTCTATTATGAGACTGGGACGCACCTCCTCACTTCATTGAAACAAGACCAAGCTACTCATATCTCGGATCATATTCATGAGTGGCGACATCATCATTGCATGATCAAATTTGAAATTCCTGATCATCTTCTGACTCATTGGTTCACCCTCTCCTTTGTCAATCAGATTGCTAAAGACATAGCTATGAGGGAATGTGTAACCAAGGAACAAGCCATTTCTTACGCCCAGTACCTTGATCTTGTGTACTCTCAGTCTGGCGCATTGTATGATATCTTGCTTGATGCTCCCCGACCTAGAACTTCTAAACCTCCAACGACTCCATCCATCGATGGTATTATTGGTTATGTGTCTCAGACTTCTCAAAAGTCTTATTATTCAAACTCTGGGAAGTTGAAGTCTACTTCTTCCAATAATGTTGCTTCTCAGTCCACCTCAAATTTTGGTAAGACCGTAGAAGTTAATGCTACTCAGGCCAATCCGACAGATAATACTTCTAAAGGTAAAAATAAGGGTAAAGGTAAGGCCAAAGCCGATACCCCAAAATAGGATTCTCAGAAACCTCGTGCTAGCGATGGTTCTCAACTCAAGCCGAAGTATCCTTGTTTAATTTGTGATGAAGAGCACTTCACCAAGGACTGTCCTAGATGGTTTGAAGTGAGCTAGTTTCTCAAAGGCACCAAGGGAACTTCGACTATTCTTAAAGAACCCTTCCCATATCAGCAGACCCAGATGGTAGAGAAACCTCAGTCCTCTGCCCCATTTGGCTCTTAGGTGTTCATGATGAATGGTTCTACAGCCATTTCTATAGCCACTCGATCAAAATATTATACTAGATCGCGTCAGGAAACGGAGAAGGAGATCGTTGATGGTCCTCCTCCTCCACCTGTTTCTGGCCCTCTTGAAATTGAAAGGCCCAATGTTGAATCCGTTGTATGACCACCATCCAAAGGTGTACTTCGCAAGTCTTCTTATAATCCCAACGCCCATGCTCCTCACCATTACAATATTGTTGAGGATTTGGCTCAGGCGCCATCCGCGATGTCCGCGTTAGAAGTACTTCATAGTTGTCCATCTCAACGGAAGCCTTTGTTATCTGCGATTGGCGGGATTGATACTGCTGATACTAGCCTTCTTGCTTTTGATCTAGATAATTTCGTTCCATGACTTCCATATCATATTGTGCTCATTATCCAAGTTGTTATTAATGATATCGAAATCCATCGAGAAGTTGTGGATGAGGGTGCATAAACCTGTGTCACGTCATCTTCTTGCTGGAAAGATATTGGTTCTCCAGCCCTTAATTCATCACCAAATTCCCTTGAAGCATTTGATGGAAGGGAATCAAAGCTTTAGGTGTTCTCGCTAGTTTACCAATTACTTTGAAAGGGAAGACAGTTAATGTTGAGGTAGAAGTTGTTGATGCTAAACTCAATTATAATATTCTCCTCGGTTGCAGTTTGACTCACGCCATGTTATGTGTTCCACCCACTCTCTTTCGTGTTTTGAAATTTCTGTACGAAGGAAAGATTGTTACTGTTGATCAATTTTCCTTATTCACCTCTTCTTCGGAGAACAAGGTTCCACATGTGGATCAGATTCCTACTCCCTACAAGAGCGTAGGGTCGGGTCTTTTTAAGGATCCTGCCTTCATTGGTATTTTTCCTCTTCCTCCACCAAACACTTTTCAGATCAATATGATCTCTCGATCTGATGACCCATGGATTATTCCTTTGCCTAAACAGATTGATTCCTTTGGAGATTCGATGTCGTTGAGTTCTATTGAGATTGACTATTGTGAACTCATTGTGGCTTCGAAAACTCCGTCCTCCGATCGTGATCCTTTGAGCATGTCTCTTGACATTTATTCTCAATTCCCCTGGCTTGGTGATTTGGATTCGCCTGATCCTTTAAAATAAGTGTTTCCCTCCAATGAAGCCATCTTGGAAACTATGTCTCTCGGGGATCTGCCATGGGACGATGGTCGTCATCGTTCCTCGTTCATGCCTGGCCTCGGGGCCATGTCTACTTGTCTTGAGCATTTTGCATCTCAGGTTCCTTCTCTTTCGCTTCAAATTCCTATTTTGACACATGACGTCTTTATGGAAGGTAACTTGAGTAATATTACACAGACGATGCCTATTGAAATTTCTATTAAACTGGGAATCATTGAGAACATCTATATTGGGGTCACTTGTTCTTCCGATGAAGTACAAGTTTACAATAGCCTTTTCTACGAGTTCCGTGATGTATTTGCATGGTCCTAAGAAGAAATGACCAGCACTGATCTGAGTATAGTGGTGCATGAAATACCTACTTACCCTAGTTCGAAACCTGTTTTCCAGCGTCTTCGTCTTGTGCACCCTGGAAAAGTTGTTGCCATTAAAGGTGAAGTTGAAAAGCTTCTCAAAGCTGGTTTCATTTATCCAATTCCTTTGATAGAATGGGTCTCTAATATTGTTCCCGTAGATAAGAAACAAGGAACCATTCGAGTCTGCATTGATTATCATGATATTAATCAGGCTTGTCCCAAGGATAATTATCCTACTCCCTTTATCGATCAAACCATTGACGACTGTACTGGGAGTGAGATTATTTCCCTCATAGACGGTTTTTCTAGTTATAATCAACATAAGACAACCTTCATCTGTCCTTGGGGTACTTTTGCATATAAGAAGCTCCATTTTGTCTTAAAGCACTACTACATTTGGCGGAAATTCCGACACTTGGTTCCGATGCTTTTGACCAAATGTCGAAAATTTCCCCAAATTTTTTCCATCCCGCCCAAAACCGTCGCTATACCGACATTTATAGAAAAGTGTCGCAATACCGACACTTAGACAAAGTGTCGCAATTGCGACATTTGGAGGAAGACGACGCAATTGCGACACTATAGCCCAAAGCGCCGCTATTGCGACGGCTGCCTCCAAACATCACAAGTGCGTCACAATGTCCAAGTGTCGCAATTGCGACGTTTGGAGGCACCTGTCGTAATAGTAACGCTTTGTCTGTCGTCGGTATAACAACACTTATATGCGCGCTACATAAAAATACGAAACTTATATGCACGCTACATAAAAATGATTTTATTGTTTCGTATCCGTCGCAATAGCTACATTAACATCTGATATCACGTGCGCATTTGCCCTCCGCTCTTGTAGAACATCATTTGCCCTCAACTCTTGCAGAACAACATTTTCCCTCAGCGTTCGCCCTCATCTCTTGCAAAATGGTAAGTTCTTACTGTAGGCCCTTCCTCCTATAGTAGGGTTGACTCTATTTGGGTTTTTTTGGTCAATTCCATTGGATTGTGTTAGGCTGTAGGGCTCTCTCTAGATGTCAAGAATCAAGATTCAATACCCTCTATTATCTTCATCACCCAATACAAGATTTAAATTTTTCCCAAAGAAACGCTTATTAATTTGGCAGCCATTATTTCTCCTTGCTTTAAAAACCCCACATTTAAATGAAAAGAAGCATTGCATTTCAACTACAAAAATATATTAGTGTTCAAATGTACATGAGTGCTACATGAACGTCTGATATCACGTGCACATTCGCCCTCAGCTCTTGCAGAACAGCATTCGCCCTCAGCATTCGCCCTGAGATCTTGTAGAACAGCATTCACCCTCAGCATTCACCCTGAGCTCTTGCAGAACAACATTCGCCCTGCATTCGCCATCAGCTCTTGCAGAATAGAATTCACCCTTAGCTCTTGCAGAACAACATTCGCCCTCAGCTCTTGCAAAATGGTAAGTTCTTACTGCAGGCCCTTCCTCCTATAGTAGGGTTGACTCTATTTGGGTTTTTTTGGTCAATTCCATTGGATTGTGTTAGACTGTAGGGTTCTCTGTAGATGTCAAGAGTCAAGATTCAATACCCTCTATTATCTTCATCACCCAATACAAGATTTAAATTTTCCCCAAAGAAACGCTTATTAATTTGGCAGCCATTATTTCTCCCTGCTTTAAAAACCCTACATTTAAATGAAAACAAGCATTGCATTTCAACTACAAAAATCTATTAGTGTTCAAATGTACATGTATGCATCACTTGTGTAGGGTATTCCTTTTCCACTTTCACATTATCCAAGAATGTGTGCAGTATAGTTCATATTTTTTGTGATTTAGATTATCTTGAAAAAGGAAAGGTAAATTATTTCCTATGGAAAAAGAAGGTTTTCCCTTTTTACTACTAGAAATGGTACAACAAAGTTCCATTTCTACCCGAAACTCCTATGAAACAGGAACCAAATAAAGGCCATGTCCTCAATGGACATCATTTGGCTTTGAAAATGGCCATTGCACCATGTTTTTTCTTATATTACATCACGATAGTTTCTTAGGTCATTTCTTGTTTCTTGAGATGAAAACAACCAAAGAAATTGTGAAGATCCTTTCAAGAAATAAATGACCATTTCTCAATCATATCTCAACTATTTTTTATTTTATTCAGTGGTTGCTTACTTTGAGAGAAATTTGACACTTTTATAAGGAATATAACATAAAAACAAAAAATGGGAAGGAATTGATGAGATAGATGACCTTTAGTTGTTGTCAATTAAGAATTGATAATACAAGATGCATGTTCTGTACTACAAACTAGATTCCTTCCTGGAGTTAGGACACAGACTATTAAATCAAAGTTGTAGTTTCTAACTTCTTGTATTGGTTCATCAATCTTGAAATTCAGACATTGCATGTCCTCATTGCTTCATGTTTGAATAATTTGCATCATATCGTATAATAGGAAATTAGGAATTATGATTATTATTACATTATGGATCTGCTAAGTTACTTTTAAGTTTGCATGGTTTAGTGTGAAATTATTCTAGTGTGCCCCTAGGCACAGGTGAAGGAATGCCAAGGACTAAGAACCCTAGTTTTTAAATGGTATTGTTTCTTATACCCAAAAACCCCTCAACATCACTTCTTATTAGTTCTTAAAAATAGTGTTGTAAACCATTTGAGAATTGATATAGCAAAATCTCGCACTTCTCAAGATAAATTCCTAAAGCTGAAGTGTGATACCATGTGTAATTCAATAGCCCCATTGTCTCCTCACCAACCTCTTTTCACTTCGGGCTAGCTTTCCTCAAACTCAAGGGGGGTTCTCCCTAGTAGATGTTAGGGATCTAATGGCCCAACCAAACCAAGTCAAGAGCCCCCTAACTCTCTATGTTTACTACTATCAATCAAAATATTGAAAAATAGGGTCAGACATGCATCCTGAAGATAAAATTACCAGGGTATTTTTGGGTAATTTCAAAGGGAAAGTCGCCAAACACATATAATCAAGGAATTATAATGTGATTTAAAACATTAAATATCAACAAAATTGTTTAAAAGATATTGAAAGGAAAAAAGTGATGGAAGATAGAAAGTGCCTTACTTAAATGCTCTAAGGATTTTTCAATAGTTGCTCCAAAAGCTTCACTTCAAGGCCCTTCAAGATCGTCTCCAACAATGCTATACCATCAGCTTCAACAATGTTGCTCCAAAAATGTCCTCAAGGTCTTCACAACAATTTTACTAGGATTTTCTCCAACAATATATTCAATAAGGTCTTCATTGTCAACTCGTCTCTTGTTTGGGTGCCTTAATGTGCAATGACATGTTTCCAGGATTGAATTCAATGAAAAGCATATTTGAAACTCGAACTCTGTCTTCGGGTGTCTTATTAGAAATTATTTTAGTTTTTTTTTTTTTTTTTCAAGTTAGATATTATTTTCAAGTTTTTACATTTATAATTTTATTGCAAAGTGGCAGACTGATCAGAGCAGTGCAGGAACAACCCCGAGACGGGATGATCGCGGAAAGAGGCTAGCGGAAGAACATGTAAAGTGCCAGCATTGCTCTATCTTCAGGTATTTTATTTATTTACATAATTGAAATAATATTAATTTTTTTCAAATATGCAGACACCTAGCCATGTTACATCTGATGATTCCCTCTTTGAGGAAGAGCTTTCTTCGTCCCTATCTCCAGTGTTCTTGTTGCGAAAAAAGGCACAAGATGCAAGGTCAGAATTTAATACTTTGATAGACGCGCCTCAAACACCTGAAACATAAGAGAGGATAAAAAAACTTATGAGCCAGCTAGATACATATTAGGTAATAATAAAAATTCAAAAGGATATTTTTTTTTTTCTGCATGAGATGAATTGTGATAGTTTTATTTTTAATTTTTACATTGACTAAAGTAACAAAAATTTCTTTTGTATGTAGCATTTTCTGGCACTTGTTGAACTCGATGTTGGTGGTAGTGGGACACAAGGGCAAGATATTTCCCAACAACCCTCTCGTACACCTTCTACTCCTTTAGGTGCCAGCCAAGAAACACACCCTGCCCAAGCAGACACCCAGCCAACCGCTGAACGTGTTGGCAGTGATGAGGCTGATATGGCCAACTACATTATTGCATTTCCTAGAGCTACACGTGTCAGCTCCACAGGGACCATTAATGGCACGTTGTTGGTGAACGATGAAGGTGTCCCTATAAAGCACATACAACTCCCAGGTAAATTTTAATATTTTAACTATTTCATGTACTTTATCTAAAACATATTTATCATGATTTTTATTTTTAAATTAATGATAATATCTTTCTTTTTTTTCTGTGTAGGAAACAATGAGTTCTACAGGTTTCTGGAGAGCCATGCGTTGGTAATTTTTGGCCCAACCATGCGCACAAGGTGGAATTCCCAGAATTCCAACCTGAAAAAAGAACTTCTAGATTATCTAGAAGCGCTTTTTGGGGTCGGCACATTTGACAGAATAGCGGTGGCTCGGGTAGCCGGCAAATATTTGAAATATACCAGGGACACATATAGGACACAATTGCAATTTAACCATAGATATGAGCGTCCTCTCACATTTCTAGAGAGTGAGTGGAGAGCACTCATCCATGACGGAAAAGAGAAAAGGGCAAAGAAAGAAGGAAAAATGCCAACTGGACCCGCAAGGTAAATTACAACTTTAATTCAATAGCTTTAATTTTCTCTATGTCTAAAATAAAAGTGTGCTACGTCATATCTGACTTCAATTTTTTGATGCTAGGTTGCTTGACACCTCAAAGGAAACCAAAGCTAGGATTGAAAAAAAGGGCCATCACAAGCTAGGCCAGGGCGGCTACTTGAAATTAGCTGCAAGAATTGTAATTAAGTAGCTAAACATCTTATAATTAATTGTATCACCTTCCAACATTTTTGTAATCCTATCAAATATGATTAAAAATACACAATCATATGTAATGTAGGGTGATGACTTCGGAACAAAAACTATAGAGGAAGATAAAAATATCGCTTTCCATTTCGGCTATCAAGCTGTAGTTGAACATCGCAGAAGCTTGGGGCAGGTCCCAAGATCTAGAATGCATGATAAGGTAAAACATTAACGTTTCAATATGTTTGTTTTCATCCATAAATTTAATGTCTAAAAACTCTGTTTAAAGTAGGGGAGCGGCACTACCGACGAGGCAAATAACCCAGTTTTAGAGCCAGATGTAGATGATCCTCACGTGCAACCTGATCATTGTAGTGGGGACCAGGCCAACAATGCTACTATCAGTGAGGGCCGTGACGGTAATTAATTTCCACTTATAATTTTTTCTAATTATACCTTGATGGTTGTCCTTATAATGTTTTTTGTTTAAATGACAAAGAATTTTTCCCTTGAGGATCTTCCCACCAGAGAGGAAGACAGGGCAACAGTCTCAATAGCGACAACTGGTGCACCAGGTAAATAATCTCATTGCAATTTTTTTTATTAATATTACTGAAATAGTTCAATGATATTTAAAAACTGACAATTAAAATTTAATATTATCTGTTTTTGTAGGTGATGCCCCATCACTGGATGAGACCAGACATCGTGACTATGCAACTAGGTCAGCGGCGACAACTGGTGCACCAGGTAAATAATCTCATTGCAATTTTTTTTATTAATATTACCGAACTAGTTCAATGATATTTAAAAACTGACAATTAAATTTAATATTATCTGTTTTTGTAGGCGATGCCCCGTCACTGGATGAGACCAGACATCGTGACTACGCAACTAGGTTAGCGGCGACAACTGGTGCACCAGGTAAATAATCTCATTGCAATTTTTTTTATTAATATTACTGAACTAGTTCAATGATATTTAAAAACTGACAATTAAAATTTAATATTATCTGTTTTTGTAGGCGATGCCCCGTCACTGGATGAGACCATACATCGTGACTATGCAACTAGGTCAGCAGTGCGGGTCGAAAGGCACGAAACAGGAGCAGAGGATGATGATATTGATGATGTAATTAGGAGCTTTAGAAATAGGAAGAAGAAAAAGAAAAAGAAAATTTGATAATGTAAAATATTGTATTATTATAAGACAAACGTTACCATACTTGGAACGTTTTTTGCATTATATAAAAAACTCATTTATCATACTATTTTTATGTCAAGCATTAATTGCAATGTTTCCTTGCGTACTTTTTGTTGAATTATTTTTTTATTAGTTATTGAATATTTTTTTTTATGCTCATGAAAGTAAAAAATGAAATATATATTGGGTATTGGGGAATTGAGAGTGATGTGAGGGGGGGGAGGGGCCGTAAGAGCTTCCACCTTCACGTGGTTGGCCCTGTTTATTAGAGAATAATTTATTGGAGCAATTTAATCTTGGAGCAAACCTCCCTCGATCCAACATAGCAACAAAAAAGTCACTGTTGACTTAGTTGCTACTCTTTCAGATCGTGGGAGGCTTGTTCCAAGTTCATGCGACTCCAATAAATTGTTCTTGAAACGAAGAGGAGCTTATTCATGTATGTTTTGACATTTTCAACATATGTTCTAACATTATCATAAGAATTCATCTTAGAGTAAAAAATACTACATCAATTACTTGTATTTATTGTATAGATAATGATGGATTTTGATTGACTTGGCAGTGCAGGTACAAATCCTCTTGCATCATTAGCAATACAACTTGTCAACCAGGGTCATGTCCAGGATATTTTTGCTTGTGCGCTTGACCAGGTTCGTAATGTCACATTTTGTAAGTTCCTTTACAGTTCATAATTCAATATTAAGCTTGTTCACGATTATTATCTAGGTTTTTTGTATTTGTTTTTTCATCTATTTGATTGTAAGCAACTATGCATGTTTCCTGTTGTTCACTATGATTTCTCCCATTACCACTCCCAGGATGAATCCGACTTTATTGTTACATAGGTTACTTTATTGTTACTATGATTTCTCCATTTAAGATTTCATAGGTTACATCATGTAAAGTTGTCAATCTCAGGTTGGTGATGAGCTTTAGTTCTCTAGATTTGGGGCTTTTCTGATATTTTCTCCCTCATGTCATTCCTGCATCACCTCGTTGTTTGAGCATGCCAATTTTCTACCACTTGTACCAATTGGCACATGTCAATCTCTGAGTGGTGCCACATTTCACCTATTTTCAGTGAGAGTTTAGGGTTTCTATAACATAGCTTCAAAAATCCGATTCAGTGCCTGCTTGAATATTGTCACATAATACTCATGGTTTGGATTGATGAGCATGTTCGCATCAATTCATCATCCAGCAAGCCACAAAAAATTTCTCCAACAGCTCTTTATTCCGAAAAATTCAATATTACAGCAAAGTATAAGAATCCACCCTCAATACTCTAATTGAGGGAGTATTTATACAAAAAATTATCAAAAATATCTCATAACAAATTGAGATATAATCTAGGGTGACTCATGAATAATTTACAATAAAAATAGAGACAAATGGTCTCGTAGATAAGATAAAAGGTAACTGATGTTGTGTTGTTTCCTTCTTTTGAGAATGTGCTGGAGGCAGGCCCTATGTTTTGGCCCATTGCTGTCATCCTCAATAATTCTGTTCTGACTGCCTTGATTTACTAATACTCTTTGTTTTCAGTGATACACTTTGACCTCTGTTTATCCTTTTTATCATGGTATACTGTAGTAAATAGGAAAAATTTCATATAAGGATAAATTTTACAAAAGTTCCAATAGTTCTTCCCACCATTTATCTTCTGGTATTCTGGTCCGTTGAAGTTTTCTCAATGTTTCATCAGCCTCAGTATATCTGAAAAAGGTAGGCTAAATTTTTCATCAGCCTCAGCATACTTGTCCAATTTTTCAACATAGCTTTCAAGGTCCATTAGTTTATCCTCTGAAACTATAGGACTGAGTAATCCTTTTTTCAACAAAATATCAAATCTTTCTTTGAAGGCAATGATTTCTTCTTGCATATTTGAGCACCTTCGTTCTAGATTCTGCATAAGGGTTCTCTTAGTAAAAACTCTTTTTATTTCCAAAATTGTTCCGGTCCTGTCCTGAATACCAAGTTCTGCAAGTTGGTGTCTGGTTTGAGTGTTTAGAAACTGTATGAGTTGATTGGCTTCCTCAGGCCTATTTCCCAATTCTTCTCTTGTACTTTGAACTTCTTCTATAGACAATTTGACTAAATCATTCTGTTCATACATAATCTGAATTGAAGACCAAACATCCTTTATTGATTGGATAATGTTGTCCCAAAGAATTTCATTTATTTTCTTTAAAGGTTTCTCCAATGTGAGATCCTTTTCCAATGCTTTAACCAATTTTTCTAATCTTTTGACCTCTCTTGTTTTATCAGCAACACTCATTTTTGAGAGATCATATCTTTGTTCTAAATTAGTAAGCTGTAAATTTGTGTGCTGGAGTTCTGTTACTTGAAGTTTCAATTCATTCATTGACTTTATTAATTCTTCAGAACTCAAATTGGAAGTATTTACCTGTGATAGCTCTGTTGGCTGACCTGTTGTGGATGTACCTGTACCTGTAATTGCCTATGTTTTTGATGCTGGAATAGTAGACTACTTGTTCTTTAATGCCTGTTCAAGCTATTTTTCTGTTTCATTTAGTTGCTCATTCAGTTTCAAAAGCAAGTCCATCATTTCTTCTTCAGAATTTTTCTTTATCATCTCTTTAATTTGTGGATGTCTTGAGGCTGGCAATTTCAACTGCTTTTTCAAAGCCGCAATATCATCATATTTTTTCTTGATTAGGGCCTATATACCTTTGACATCTTTAGGATTGTGACCCAATCCAATGATTATTTCCTCCAATGTCTTTATCCTGTTGTCTTTGGCCTGAGAAGAGGCTTTTTCAAGCTGCAATTGTGAATTAGTGTTCTCCAAAGAATCCTACAACTTCTGAGTTGCCATTGCTTTATCGGTCAGAGTAGAATATATCATTTCACCAGTCTGCTTATGTAACTCAATCTGATCTAAAGGATGAATATCCTTTACTAAGACTTCAAAATTTGTTCTAACATAATCTGCAGCTGTTTGAGGCTGTTGCACTTTTGGTTTGAAGTGAATCATTATCATTTTGCCTTGATGAATGTCATAAGCTGACATCAATATTTCTTGATTCTTAGGAGCCATCTTCAAATACTGATTGTAAACCTGGAGTCTTAGTGGATCATTCCTGGCTTTTATATTGATAAAGGTTTTCTTTATATCTCCTGCATCTTTAACTGGTGGTTTGAAATAAGATATTTCAACACTATGTTGCTTTTGCAGCTCTTTTCTCTGTAAAGTAGTGGATGCCCCACTGAATGTACCTATTTTTTGACTATCCAAATATTCTCTCTAGCTATCAGGAATTTCTTGAACAAAATATACTTCTCGAAGAGGATTTAATTTTTGTCTTTTAGCATGAGGCTGTTCTGAAGATCCACCAACAGGGGTAGCAACTTCAGCATCTCTCTTCTTGCCTTTTTCTATATTGATAGGAGTTTGTAAAATTGAAATTTCTAGATCATTGATCTGAATAGGAGGAATTTGTACTTGAACCTGTTCTTTAGAAGTCTCAGGTTGCTTTGTCATTGTGAATTTTTTAAATACTTGTATGTCAGGCTCTTTTTATTTTCCTTTAGATTGTACTGTGGCCAATGCACTGATCTCCTATAAATTTTTCTGAGAAGTCCCTGCAGAAGAAGGACCAATACCTGGTATCTGCACCTATCCAAAAGAGTCTAGGTCAAGTATTTTCTCAAGGTCTTTCATTACATTTTCAACATTGACCTGCTCACTATCCTGTTCTACCAATGTTCCTTCCATCCATTCATTCATATTGGCATATTGTTCAATTTCTGGAATTTTGTGATGAATGTATGGTGATAGTTTATTTTTCATTCTTCTATCACAGATAAAGCTATTTGGGTCATAAGGCACCCAGTAATTTTTTTTTGTAATCTGAGATATTATTCTAAGAATATTTCTTCTTGCTTTCCATCATCTCTAGAGTTACAAACAAAGGGACCTAATTGACTTTTTATCCTGAGTTGAGCCTTTTTCTTTGCATTGCAGAAATGAACTATATCTGAGTTAATCATCTGCCTGAAATACTCTAGTGCAAAGAGTCTGATGGGGACATATTTGGGCAACTTGAATGGGCACAATTCACATCCATATATTCTGATCTCAGTGTGATTTTGATACAAGTACCAGTCACCTACCCTATATTGTTTTGAGAGCTGTAGAATTTTCTTGATTTCATTATTGACTCTAGGAGGGGAAACTCCTGTTAACAAAGTGGTTGCAAGGTGTACAAATATGTCAATAAAATCATTACAGGTGTAAGGAGAATCAGAGGAATTATGGGTGATGGCAAACCAAAATATCACAGACCTAGGATTTCATTTGGAATCAAGTTTCGGAACATGGAAAGGGAAAATTTTTGATTGGTAATAAATCATGAAATGATATATAAAAGAAGAATATTTGAACACTTTTTCATTCTCAAATCTCATGAACTGATCATGGATTTTATCAGCAATGTAGGATGCAA
This sequence comes from Pinus albicaulis, assembly GCA_034641835.2. Lineage (NCBI taxonomy): Eukaryota > Viridiplantae > Streptophyta > Pinopsida > Pinales > Pinaceae > Pinus > Pinus albicaulis. The sequence continues at coordinate 25,208 of JAXQQM020082740.1, read as the reverse complement.
AATCATACTTGACAGCAGGGGACTGTCTTGGGGTAAATATAGACAACAATACTAGGGTTAATTGATCAACATATTCACTAGTATTGAAACCCATGATAAAGGATATCATATTCAGAATAAGCCTGCCCACATCAGTGAAAAAATTATAACCATAGGGGGGAGGGCCTTTGGGCTGATGCACTGGTAACATGAAGGTTTGACAAATGCGATTTAACTCTTCATGGGACAAATTGGCAGACTTTTCAAGTAATTCTCCCATGGACAGGGGAGTGAGGGCTTGACCAGGTTGAAATAGCAGCATTTCATTTATCGACTGAGTAGTGATTGGGAAAAGGATGTTATGACTCAGGGACAAAACTGCTCTTTGATTGGGGTCATAGTTTTCATGGCAGTAATGAATTAACTCAGGAAAAATATGGACTGAGGGGAGAAGATACATGGGGAGATTGGATTGCCATAATCCAATAATATCAAAACCGTTTATAAAGTTATCTCTGCAGCAGAAAAAGTTTCGAAGAGGATTATCACTAATAACGAGGTCTTTAATTTGAAAATCTCTATTTGCTAGGGGAAGATAGTCTAAATCTCTGTGAGGGGCATTCAAAGGTGCAACGTTCAAAGCCATTGGAACCTCCATTTCTAGTTCTTGTGGATTCAGAAATGAATTTCGGGTTTTTGTGAAGAACAAACACAATTACAAGTTTTTGGAATGCAATTTACAATTCTGAGGATTGAACAAGACCAAATTGAACTCTGTTTCTGTCTTTCGTGTGGAATTTAAAACAAAAGCTAGGATTTCACAGAGTTATAACGGGAATTGGGGTAAATACTTGTTTTTTTGGAGATGAACAGTGATTAAACAGGTACAGGATATGGCGTACAAACTTTGGATTACTGGTATGCAATTGTCTTCAGCAAAATACAGTTGATGGCGCTTGACAGTTTGTTTTTGAAATTCTCTGCATGAGACTTTGGTTGTTCACAGAATAATGAAAATGATGCGGGAAAAATTGTTTTATTCACAAAGTCCAAAGGGTGATGGGGTTTTATTTATTTATTTAATGGATGATGTCAACAGGTACGGAGGATGAGTCACGGGAGGCAAACGGTAAGCGGTTTCCATCGCACTGCTTTTGGGGAAAAGTGGTTTTGGGCAGAGGGTGAGCGATTCCATAGAATGATTGACGCGTGGCATGGCACTGCTTGAAAACCGTCGGGCCATCGCGCGTTATTTTTTAGATGCGGATGTCTAGCGATATCATTAATAACCGTTGATCTCAGATGGGTTGATCGAACGGCGATGGGGACGTGGAAGTGACGAGGATTTAATATGGAGGGCCCGACGCAATTAAACGTTAATTAATCTCATCGGGGGGAATCTAATTGGCGGAGTTAATTAATCGTGAGGATTAATCAATTTGTTTATAAAAATGCAGGAAAGTGATCGGGAAATGATTTAACCAAGGTTAGTGGTTAAGGGAGGTATTGGGGATTTTACAAAGGGTTTATAGTTTTAACCTTGGGAAAGGGATTCGGGGGATTAAAATACACAGGGGAAGAATTATTTTTGTATTAAAACACGTAATAAAACATGTTTTAATTATTTTTTCAATATACTTTTATTATATGATAATTAAATCAGATTAATCTAATTACCATAGGGGGCATAATTTAATATTACGATATATTTAGCCAAAGGGGGAATAAAGTGGGTTTTTTATTTAAACATGTGGGAATAAATAACTTTGGCTAAAATTTATTAATGGGTTTTTGGGGATATTATATAAAATGGAGTTATATATAATAGGAGAAGGTTATTTTTGTAAGGATTTAATACATAAAATAAATGCTAATATGACAAGGGGACAATGTAAACTCAAAATACATTAATATAACTAAGAAAGTGAAGATTTAAAAGCAAATTGCATTATAATCACTTCATCACTTAGTGTTGTGTAGATTAATCCGTCTTGCGGACAAGACCGATCTCTCTAGTACAAAAGGTAACTAGCAACAAACAGCCAATTATACTAATCTCTCTCTAAGCATATGCAATTTATAAAAACACTATACGGGTGCAAGGCCTACCTTATGTCCAACGCTTTGCTTGCTTACTTGATTTTGTTGAAGTCCTTCCCGTGCACTGAAAGAACGTCCTTCGTATAACTGCAATCACAAACAAAGAAAAAGATTAAGCAGCACCTGTATAGACATTATCATAAATCATACTTATCATAATGATCAAGGAATTTATGAAATAAACCACAAATTGACAGTTTAATGAGAGAAATGAGTATATTTGTATTAACTTTAAAGATAGAAAACCTTTATAACCTGTGCCTTGATGTTGTGCAGGTCCTCCCGGGGTCCGAAGTAGGAATCTCCTTTACTCTGACAAGCATTGCACTCTTTGAACTAAGACAAATGAGGATAAGTGATTTAACCTCACAGAAAGTCTTAAGTTACTCAAGTCTAAAACTCAACAGCATTTCACTTCAAATCTCATAAGCTTCAACTCCCTTTGAGGCTACCCAAGGCCTCTTTTTATAGTGAAAGAGAGGAGGTTTCTAATTCCAAATATGAAGGGATAGAATCCTCCTTCAAAGGGATAAGCTCCTTATATCAAGGGGTTAGCTCCATTGAGAAAGGGATGCATGAACCAGCTTCAAAGCGTATCCATTCCGAGAATTCCCGTCTAGAATCTTCTAGAATTCACCTGGAATTCACTTTTTAATCTTCATTTTCTCGCCTTTTTATGTTTTACAGAGGTCCGCACCCATTACACAAACAACGTGCGGTATGGTTCCGCATGCAGGCTGAGATTTAGGTGCGGGACCGCAGGGAATGCATAGAGAAAGTGCGATACCAATTCTTAGGGGATTTTAAGGATTTTCTTCTGATTTTGAAGCTTGATATGAGGAGCTGGTATATTAGACTTGAAAAAGGAGGAAGTATGAGTAATACTGAGCTCATACGGTCAGCAGAATGTCAAGGTGACAGTTTTCAGTGTAACAAATTGCCCCCTAAAGTGCAAAGTCTGTAATAGATGAAGCTATAGTCTGTCATATATGAAGAGTGTAGTACTTTATCATTTCAAAGATCATCCTGTGGACACCCCAGTCGGTACCTGTAAAAACATTCAATGCAAAATATATACATGTATATGTCATCACTGAGGTAGGCAGTCCCATACTCAGATAAAAACTAACTATAAACTAACTGAAATCGTTCTGATACAGGAATGATTTTGAATACATCATAGTACAAATATATGTAGACACAGTATGGACGCAGCCATCTGTTTATCAAAAGTCTACTATATAGATGACAACAAAATTCCTCGCAGCCTGGATGGTGGAAACTAGATCCAGGGTCTTGATTTCCGTATCTCGACCCAGTACGATTCTATCCATGTGAATGAATGTATTGAAGTCGAACATGGTAGAAACCACTTGATTACCAGTCAATGATGTGAACTGTTAACAAGTGTGAGAGAAACCACCAGTAATGTCAATGGCTCTCAAAGTACTCAGTACAGTCCATGAAATCTGAATGAATGAGCTGAAGTCGAACATGTCACGGAGTCATTCGATCGAAGGTCATTAATGTAACCTGTCGTCGAAAGCGAGAAACCTGCCATTGAGGCATGCAGATTTCAAGGTACTGACGATTTCTGGATCAACTTCCTAGATAATGTGTTGATGTCGATAGAAAGCGATCTGTCGTAGGCAAGCCCACAACACGAAATCATAGATCAAGTTTTGAAAATATGTTGGCAAGGAATGACTCAGGGATGGTCAATGATGGATGACAGATATTTTGCAGATGAATGGTTTTATTTGAACTGTCCTCTTGAACACATAACGACACTGCAGATGGTTTGGTGACAATTGACCCAAAGCTAATACCCAGAAACCGGCTGAAGACTTTCAATGTGGTTTGATTAACTGTTAGGCAAAGGATTTCCCAACCCAGGTGAATATAAGTGTCGTGTCCAAGAGTGGTCGACTGAGTTTTCGGACAATTTTAAAATACAACAAACATGCTCATTTTTCTCTCTTTTCCCCCACCCTTTCTGGCAAGTACCTCTTTATTTTTGACAAGCTTGAGGAGGATAACATTTGCTTGGTTATAAGCTCATCCTTCGGATGAGTCCAACTTAGTTTAAAATTCGAACCCTAAGAAGGAGTGGTTCGTTCCTGTTGAAAATTAAACAGGTCCTTTACTGTTAAGTTTTAACGAGTCCAGTATAGGAGAAACTCGGTGTTTTTTAGTTTTAGGGAGTCAGAAGAAAAACTTAAGAAAACTCCATGGGTGTTCTTTTTCGTAAATTTAGTCTCTCGAGCCCGAAAAAGGATAAAATAATGCGAGAGAGAACTCTATCGACCGTATTTAGTCAACGTATACCTTTTTCGTAAATAGTCCATTTCAGTCCGTAAAAGGGGTAAACTTATACTGAAGGGACGACTGTTCATTTACTTTAACGAGTTCGAATAGTCAAGTACTCGGCAATATTTTCATATTTAGAGAGTCTGAAAAGGGCTTAAAGAGGACTCCAAGGTTTCGCTTTTTCGTAAAATTTTTGAAAGAGTCCGAAAAGTGATAAAAGTATGCTCTTTGTTGAAAAATGATCATTTCACCTGAAAAATCCTGTTTCTGCACAAAAACTCAAAACATTACACATACCTGTTTAAGATAAATAAAAATGCTTTCAAAAATATCCCTTTTAAAGTGAAAAATAAATAAATTTACAATTCATTCATTCTAAAAAACTTATAAAAAGGACTTTTTCTATTTCATTTTTACCGTTCAGTTGCAGAGTGAAAAGTAAAAAGCTTTTGGATAAAAAGTTCCCGTGAAGATTCTGGAAAATTCAACCGTTGGAATCGAAAATCGTCAGCCCCAGGTAATCCACAACCTCCTTATCTTGCTTTTCATCCGTTTAAAATTCGTTTTTAGGCTTTATTTTGATTTTTTAGGGCAAAAATAGGTCAAAAAATGCGCCCGCGGGGTCCGCAGGCGGGACACAGGTTGCCTGCGGACCCCGATTTTTTCTGAACTGGAAAAAATTGGGGGTGCCGCACCCGGCACACACCTTGCGTGCGGAGCTACGCTCTGTTTACAAAGGGCGGGTGCGGTACCCGCGCGGTTAAAATTCAAGCATAGTTTTCTCAAATTTCTGCCAAAATTTTTCAAATGAAATCATGCTAATATGCCTTATTTTGTGTTGCAGGATTAACAAGATGCTTATTTGGCGAGAAAGGGAACATGAGGATGTGGATGAAGCTGCAATACTCCATTTGCCCACACAAAGGGCATTAAAAGCGTGCTGCTTATACAAATTCTGGGCCATCTCTGGCATGAGGGCACAAGTGAAACTCTTAACATGGTTGGTAGACAGATGGCATGTGGAGGACCAGTGTTTCTTCATTGGTGGCCACCGGCTCGAAATTGAGCTGGAGGATATATACTTTTTGACTGGTTTGTCCAAGAGGGGCGAACATGTATCTTTGTTTGGGACTAGGCCAGGTGGCCAGACCGTCGCTAGTCTTCAACTCGAATTTTGCAATGATCAGGCAGATCCTCGGGACAAACGGATTGACATAAAACATATCATCCGTCCTGAACTGAAAGTTATAGCATTCACTGTTACCAAAATATGTGGGAGCGCCGCGCTTCATGTAGCTACTGGTTCCCAAATGCGCATTGCTGTGGACTGTTTTCGTGGCACCATCTTCAACTGGTGCGAAGCTGTGTTGGCAAATATAATAGGCCAACTTACCAGAGCAAAAACCGGGAAACTAAAAAACTTTGGATATGGTTCCATTGTCGTTTCTTTTGCTTTGGAGAGGGTCCCTCAGTTAGCTCCCCAGAGTATTTCAGTTGATGCCGGTCGACTTCGAGAACCAAGAATGGTTCGCTGGTCCGCGCTGATGGCTCGTCATGCTATCGAGGGCGCTGAGATTGTACGATTCCCTGCTTCATATTTTCATTGGCTGGATCGCCAAATTTTTACGATAGAGGATTTTCCATATGCAGGGATAGATTTCCGCGGAGATAGAGAGATGTCTCTCCCTGCAGGGGAACAGTGGGACGATTCAGGTAAAACATTTTTCAACGTTTGCTAAGTTCTAAATTTTTTTTTAATTTTTTATCGTCTTAGAAAACTAATAACCAAAAGTTTTTTAAATACAGATGTGGGTCCACAACGTCCAGCTCATCTCCAACCTTTCGAGAGGAGGCAACCAGTTGCGCCCGCACCAGCCCCAGCAGGCCAATCAGTAGAAATTTTGACTGATTTGGAACATCATCTAGAGCACTTGACTCTAGATATACCAGAGACGAGTATAGATGATATTCCCTTCATGCTTCAAAGATATGTGATTGGAGTCCCAGGACCTTTCAGGAGGTTCCTATGCAGGGTGGCTCGAGCAGTTGTTTCCTATCGAGATCATCATCAGTGATGAGATGATCATGTAGACTCATTTTTGTACTTTTGTGTTACCATTTTTGCCGATCATAAGGTGTTTCCAACCTATGATCGAAGACGATGTATATTTTTTGAACACACTCCTATGATATATATCACTATTTTTGACGGCTATCTGCGTACATGAATAAATGTTTTTTGTTTTACTGCTTTTAATTATTGCAAATGTCTATTTATCATACTAGAAGAAATTGAATCTGCTAATGTATTTAAACGTCTTGGAATATGCTGATATTCAATGTAATCAAACTCACGTTCCAAGAGACGAACTCTCAAAAATAACCGTAATAACACCGGATTTCTAATGGTATAAACCCTGTTAAGCTGTAATACAACAAGTTCAGAATCCAACCTTACAATCAAACTCCGAATTCCAAAATATATGGACTCAGATACTAACTCAATCACTGCGCTATACTCGGCAATGTTATTTGTTGTTTGACCAAGGCTTACCCCATGCATGGATACTAACTCGTCAGAGGGTGAATAGATAACCCAAGCTGCGGAAGAAATGTTCCGTGTACTACGACAAGCACCATCAGCAAAACCAATGTAGTTTTGAAGAGACGTCGACATCTACAATATCAAGAGTAAAACTTAGATAAGCAGTCATAGTGAAAAACACACTTCTAAACTAGGCACACTTTTCAATCTAAAACACACCAACAGTAAAGAAATCTAAAACTAACAAAAAATCTCCACACCTTGTTTAAGCGTAATATCTCTTTAGATAAAGCCCATTTCTGGGTTTATCTAAAGGAACACCATCAAAATCCACTAACTCATAGGCCCCTTTTGCTAACTTTCGTTTCACAATGTAAGGACCATGCCACATAGGCACGAATTTTCCAGCTCCTAGCTTGTCGTTAGCTTGATCATAAAGTAAAACTAGGTCTCCTTCTGAAAAATTTCGAAGGGTCACATTTCTATCATACTGAGCTTTTATCCTTTTAACATGAGCCTCGTTTGCTATTGCAGCACTTCGCCGATTCTCATCTAATTGGGCCAAGTACAATAAACGTTTTTCCTCTTCAGACGTAGCTGGAAGTAATTCTATGGCTAATTTTAATGACGGTATTTCGCATTCAATTGGTAGCACAACTTCTAAACCGTAAACTAGTTGAAAAGGAGTGAAACCCGTTGATGTTTTGACTGAGGTTCGATATGCCCAAAGCGCTGAAAATAACATGGAATGCCAATTCGTCTTATGAATACCAATGATTCGTTTAATCATGGTGACTAAAACTTTATTAATAGCTTCAACCAGGCCATTTGCTTGTGGATAGTACGGAGTGGAATTATCGTGGCGTAGGCCAAGTTGTTCTGTTAATTCAGTCATCATGATGTTCCGAAAATGACTTCCATGATCTGTAATAATAGCTTGAGGAACACCAAACCTAGCAATTATGTGATTGAACACGAATGTTGCAGCAGTCTTGCCGTCGGCTGAATATGTAGGCATCGTCTCGGCCCATTTCGTAAAATAATCTACAGCGAGAATAATATAGGCATGCCCCCCGGCCGAGTGAGGGTTACATGTGATAAAATCGATACCCCATTTTGCAAATGGACCAACAGCAATTATAGGGTGAAGAGGAGCGGGTGGCGCGCGCATTTTTCTATCAAAAATTTGACAGTTGTGGCATTTTCGAACCGCATAAATGCAATCTTTAAATAATGTTGGCCAGAAATAACCTGCACGCAATATCTTTTGGGCAGTGGCATACCCAGACATATGACCGCCACATGCTCCAGAATGACAGTCATTGAGTACCTTTTCAGCTTCTTCATGAGTTAAACAATGTCGGAAAACAGAATCCGCTCCTCGTCGATAAAGAGTATCACCAATGATGTTATATTGTTGGGATTGGAAGCGTATTTTCCGTCGTTGAGTTCGTGAAATTTCAGGCCGAAAAGATTGGGTTTGGAGATATACAATAATATCCCCATACCATGGATCACGCGTACTGATAAGAAACAAAGATTCGTCCACAATGGACTCTTCTGCCACTGTTTCAATATCAGTAGAGGGAAAATCACACATTAGTTCCGCAAAAACCAAAGATTTCTTTGCCTTGGATTTTTCAAATTCCAAGTCAAATTCTTGCAGGATAACTATCCATTTAGAATACTTGCCCCCTAGCAATTGTCTGGTCAAAATGTACATCATAGGGTTGCAATCAGAAATTACCGTGGTTTTACGTAACAATATGTAATGTCGAAAACGTTGGACAGCTTGAACAGCTGCCAAGGCCAATTTCTCCACATGTGTATATTTGATTTCAGTCGGATTCAAATTTCGAATAAGATAATAAATCACATGTTCGTTGTGAGATTCATCCTCCTGAACTAGCACCATCCCAATAGTGGAATGAGAAGCAGCGAGATATAGAAAGTAATCCTGGTTGTAGTTGGGAGGATGCAATAACGGTGCATGGGTCAACGCGTGTTTAAGTGCATCAAAAGATCGATCAGCGACCTCGTCCCAAAAGAACGGAATGTCTTGTTTCAACAACCGGGTAAAACCTTTTGCAAGCTCGGCATAGTTCTGAATAAATCTACGTAAAAAGTTTGCTTTCCCTTGCAAACTCTGGAGTTGGCGCAATGTCGAAGGAGGAGGCAATTTAACAATAGCTTCGACCTTCGAAGGATCAACACGAATGCCTGATTTTGAGACAACAAATCCCATTAAACGACCCGATTCTACGCAGAAAACACATTTATGCGGATTCAACCTTATCCGATAATGCCGACATCTCATAAAAATTGCTCTTAAATGAGTGGGATGATCGGCCCTACGTGATGAATGAGCAGGTAAATCATCAAGATATGGTTGAACAATGTGCTTAATGTCATGAAACGCATAAGACATGGCCCGTTGAAAAGTTGCTCCAGCGTTCTTAAGTCCAAAAGGTAGTTTACAATAGGCAAATGTTCCCCATGGACAAATGAAAACTGTTTTAGGTTGATCTGCAGGGAGTATGTTTATTTGATTGTAGCCGGAAAAACCATCCATAAAGGAGAATAGTTCACTTCCAGCACAATCGTCGATTATCTGATCGATATAGGGAGTTAGATAATTGTCCTTTGGACACGCTCGATTAATATCCCTATAATCGATACATACTCGTATTGTTCCTTGTTTTTTAGTCACAGGAACAATATTCGATACCCAATCCGTTAAAGGAATTGGATAAATGAATCCTGCTCGAAGTAATTTTTCAACTTCAGATTTTATAGCAGCAGCTTTTCTAGGATGTATTTGACGTAATCGTTGACGAACAGGTTTAGCATCCGGGTAAGTCTTAATTTCATGTACTACGATCGATGGATCAATTCCCGGCATTTCTTCGTAAGACCAGGCAAACACGTCACGGAATTCTTGAAATAGGGCTTTATAAGTCTGAATTTCTTCGTCTGAACAACAAGCACCTATATGAATGTTTTCAATTATTCCAGGTTTTACTGAAATGTCAATTGGAACCGTTCTAGATATATTTTCTAAATTTAACTCAGAATCAGGATTTTTCAATGGATTCTGAGGTTCCTTGGCATATTCAACAGTAAATATTGAAGCGAAATCATTTTCAAAATGATCTAATTCAGGTAAGAATGAAGACCTATGATGGAGATCTTCCCATGGTAAATCATCAACAGACAAAAACTCACGAATTTGCTCATCTGTATGAACAATTTCAGGAAATGTCGCTGCGTCTGAACTAGAAATAGAAAGTGATTCCTCTTGGATCCCATTCATTGGATCAATTTTGGTTGAAAAGGTGTTGGAAAAAGACTGTACAGTCTGGTACGCAATTTCAAATGGACTCAAAGGCATCACGCCATCAAATGAGTCAATCTCGGATTCCGAAGGTAGTATCCAAGGGTCATCAGTCAAAAGTGTGTCTGACGAAATCATATGAATAGTTGCAGTAGAAGACGATACGTTAGGAGGAGGAAAGGAAAAAGTTCCTAGTAAACCAGAATCTTTAATCAAACCTACTCCAACATCCTTATAAGAGATAGTCGTTTTACCAACATGCTGGATTGTTTCTGTAGAGGCTGGGTCTGACGAAAAATAAGTTAACTGATCTATTGTTACGATCCTTCCTTAATATGGAAATTTTATAAGTCGAAAGACCGAAGAGACAACAGCAGTCATAGCATAAGACCAACTACGACCCAGTAGAAGGTTGTAATCTAGAGGGGCATCAACCACTTCCACATCTAGATTAACAATTTTCCCTTCAACCCCTATGGGTAAATCCTGCAAAATACCATAAGATTGAAAACCTCGACCATCAAAAGCTTTTAGAATCGTCGGAGATTGGTTAAGTGTAGGAGAACCAAGAGATTTCCAACACTGAAGCGACATAATACACGTTGAAGCTCCCTCATCAATCACAGTCCGAAAAATAGGTCTGTTTTTGACTAACACTGGAATCTGGAAAGCCATTTGATGAGGAAGACGCGGTGTACTAGTTTCTAAATCGAAGATTATAAGGTTAGAATCATTAACATCAACAGCTCCTATGGCAGACAATAATAATTTACGCTGTGCTGGACACGACTGCAGCACTTCCAAAGCCGACATTGCTGAAGGAGAAATAGCTAAATCTTCAACAATGTTGTAATTCTGAGCAGCTCTCGCATGTGGATTGAAAGCTGATTTACGAAGAACACCTTTAGCAGGCGGCTTGATTATCAAGTCCGGATTTTGTTTCTCGATCTGTAGCGGACCGGAAACAGGAGGAGTTGTATTTGATGCGTTGGCATTGGAAGACTCTCCTTCTTTGCCATCAACGGGATTCTTAGAACCGTAATCTTGTGATCGCGTCGCAACCCTTATATGAGACATCATCATAATAGGCTCTTCTAAAGTGGTCGAGGAAGGACCAATCATCTTACTATCTTGAACTGGAAAAGGATCCTTCAAGACAGCAGGTTGTTGCGATCCTTTAATGAGTTTCGTAACCTCTTCTCGATATGGGCATTCTTTCGTGAAGTGATCTTGTTCACAAATGAAGCAAGGATAACGAGGTTTACGTTTCTCATCATTGGATTCTTCTCTATCTGTTTTCTCTTTCGAATTTTTCTTGTTTTTATTCATCCCTTTCTTTTTACCACCGGTTTTTGATTTTGCCGTAGATGTTTCAATGACATGAATATCGGCAGAAACTTCTTGAGAGGATTCTCCCTTCGGGGAATCAGGTAAAGTTATGATTGGAGAAGAATTCTTTGAAGATTTCTTCTTACTTTTTGAACTAACCGTACCAATCATACCGTCAGCGGCATGAGACCCTGAAGGAGGAGCAGCAATTTGACCTTGTTTGGGTAAATCCGGAATTTTTTCATGTAAAGTACCTGACTGCGTATAAACGAGGTCTAGGTACTGAGCCTGAGCAATTACTTGCTCTTCAGTAACAACACCAGCCTTAGCTACATCTTCAGTGATCTTAGGCAGTAATGATTTTACAAACCATTCTGCCAAAATTTGATCCGGAATATAAACCTTCACCAAATGTCGTCTACGTCGCCACTCATGAATATGATCAGAAATATACGTGGACGTAGATTGTTTTAGTGAAGTTAATAATTCCGTGCCATTGTCGTATCTGACAGGCAACTGGAAATGAGTTAAGAAAGACGTTGCTAACTGACTGAAATTATGAAACGAGCCTCGTGGCAACTCAATGTACCATTTGGCTGCAAGACCTATGAGTGTCCTTTGAAAAAGACGTAAGCGAATCGAATCATCAACAATAGAATTAGATGCACACCAAAGGTGATAAGTCATCACATGATTTGATGGATCCTCTCCTGACTTACCTTCAAATTTTGGTATGTCACTGGGCAACTTATGAGGCATTGACGGCCAGTTCTGATAATAGAAAATAGGATCATTAGTAAGGCGCGTCAAATATGGTAAGTCCAAAGTTCCGATGAACGGTAACTGACGGTTAGGGTCACGAAAACCTTGAGAAGTCAAAGCAGATCCAGGAGGCGGATACCCAGGATAACTAGGAATTGGATTAGCATTGGGTATTGTATAACCTCCCGGATAACCAGGATGCATCAGACCATACTGAGGTTGTTGATAAGTATAACCAGGGTATGGCTGATAGCTTGGATTCTGTACATAGGGACCGTATTGCGGCTGTCCTTGGTACCGTTGATAAGTAAACTGAGGTTGACTCGTAACAACTGTACTTGTACAGGATTGTCCTGCAGGCATCTGAACTGTAGTCTGAGCTGTAGGCCCTGAATGAGGTACAAAGACTTGAGGGATTTGCCCGGATACAGGGATAGCCGAACTCGGGGCTACAGACACTCCAGAAATAGGTGTAACAGGTTGAACAGACGTTGCAGCAGTCGCAGCAGTTTGGGGCGGAGTATGAGGTGTACTAGGCCCAGCCTACTGAACTGAACTAGGTGCAGGAGTTTGAATAGCTGGCTGACCAGGTTGCTGAATTTAACCAGAAACCATTGGCTGACCAGGTTGATAAGGTAACTGCACATTAGGCTGCAAAGGCTGTTGATATTGGGACGGATCCCACACCATCATTCCGGGGTACTGTCTCGTAGAAGGTTGAATGTAAGGACCAAAACCTGGTTGAACGTAGGGTTGATAATAAGGTAAAGTTCCGGCTCCTTGAACAGATGGTTGACCAGAAGGCTGTTGGTAACCTTGCATTGGGTACCGCCCTTGAGGTTGATAACCTTGAGGCACGTACTGAAGTTGGGGTTGTTGAGGACCCTGAGGAGCATATTGAGTTTGGGGTTGACCTTGAGGAATGTACTGTCCTTGAGGTTGGTAACCCTGAGGTATGTACTGTCCTTGGGGTTGCCCCCCAAAATAATATTGATCCACAGTTTGTCCTGGGAAAAAACTACCTTGAGGTTGAGCCCCGGGTGGTAACTGACTACCTTGGGGTTGCCCCCCAGGCGGTAATTGCCCACCCTGAGGTTGCCCCCCAAGTGGTAACTGAATTCCCTGAGGTTGACCCCCAGAAGGAAATTGACTGCCTTGAGCTTGAGGATTAGGAATATTACCAGACATCATGAAAACTTTCTCTGCGTTCGACGTTTCAATTTTAAGTCCACTAAGACCAGATGATAACACATTTTCGATAGGTTGAGGAGTTGCTCCTGAGAAAGTACCAGACAAAGACTGATATCCCGCAGGAACAGAAGGACCACCATGTAAAAAAGATTCAGGCGTTTGCGAAAACATGGACGACTCTCCAGCCATAATAGATGACGGATAGTAACCTCTGGGTGTAGGATGGAATGGAGTTCGAGGTGGATAAAAAGTAAGACCCGGATTCTCTAAAAAATCAGTTAAAGAAAGATACCAGGGATTAGTTCGAATAGGGCTGTAGAAAATGGATTCACGCTCCCTAAGATTTAACGATTGAGGGGAGTTGGGAAGAGATACGTCTTCGTCTGGATTAGTAAGTTCTTCTATAGAAATTAGTCCAGAAGGAAGATTTTCAGTAATGATATTTCTAACCCTTGGTGAACCTAGATCGCTAGAAGTTGGTGAGATAAATCCCGAAGATGTTTCTAACACAGAAGATTCAGTTTCAGGCTCAGAGATTTCAGGTTCATCAGATAATTCTCCTGTAGGAGAAATATTTTCAGTGACTTCAGAAACTGAAATCGGTTCTTGAATATATTCTGTTGTGGGAATTTGATGATCAGGATGTATCACAATAGCAGAGCTTTCAGCTTCTGTTGATCTAATTCTACGGCTACCGTGTGGTACCAGAGCCCGAAGCCCTTCTAAATGACCTGGTGTAAATTCAGGGGGTTTCCCTTGTATTCTCCGGGATTGTCTTGGCAATTCCGCCATGATGAAAAATTAACTAATCACACGCAAACAAAGAAAAATTTCAATGAAAACACCTAAAGTCTCTAAGAAACAAACAATTGAATCATACGCTTAAAAAATCTAAGAGTTCAAACCACACACAAACAAGTAACTTTCCGTACTAAAATCACTAGTTGGTGATGAAATCCAACTTAGTAGAGTTTTAACACTAAAAGGGCGGTTGGAACAGTTACCCCGACAACCTGCTTAATGAAACAGACTGGCACAAGTTTCTTCACATAACCATCTCGAGTGAAGAGAACCCCCCAGAGAGTCCAAGTGAGTCTAGTCGACGTCTGTTCCAGGTACAGTGGGATCTTTCCTCCACCGTCACCTTAGGAAAGAATCCTAAAGATTATGGCCTCTAAGGTTACCAACTGAAACAAATATACCTGGGGGAACAGTCTACGATCCGACACACACGCAAGGGCAGAGTAACAAAGCTCAATCCCCTTGAAGGCTCCTTGAACAGAATCCAAGCTTTACCGACAAGTGACCCCTGGCTCCTCGACAATGGTCTATCCGAGGTTTACATTTTTTAATACGTGTATATCTTCTATCGTTCCCAATGAGGAAGGATTGATTACCCCACTGGTTCATATATGATCTCGTGCTTAACTCCTTTAAGAGGAGCTTCCCAGAGCATACATGCAACAACTGGAATTCTTCCTACTGCAAGATATATCTACTTGTTTGTTTTATCTACCTTGGAGAGTTAATTACTCCCTACTCCAAGATACTAGCCTAAGCTATGTTGGTGATGAGAGCCCTAAAAATAAAAAGATTACTAGATGAATTTTATTTAAGCGTTACTTTTAAGAGCTGTTTCTTAAGTCAAATGGGCGCGGAAATGAAACTTTGTATGATGTGAAGACTCGACCTCCAAAAACACTCAAATGCACCTATGATGATATTCAATTCTTTTTTCTTTCAATGAATTTTCTATCTAAAGAAGAGTTAGAGAATGCAACTTTCAAATTTCTTCTTCAAACATGAAAACTAAGTGAAAGAAACTATTTTGTCTTTTCGTTAAACTATCAAAGCTCACAAGAAAAACTATTTTCTTTTCCAAACAAGAAGCTACAAAACAATTCTCTTTCGAAAGAAATCTACAAAAATTAAAACTATTCAAAACTATGAAGACTAATCTTAAAAAAAACTAATCTAAATTGAGTAAAAGCTTTTTAGAGTTTTTTTTTATGAATGTTTCTCTTAGTTATTCAGCAAACTAAGAATCTATCAAACAGATCAAAAACACTCAAAATATGTTTTCCAAAACACTCAAAGAATAAATGAAATTCAAAACTTTTAAAACAAGTTCTTTTCGAAGATTTGCAAAGAAATAAAAAAGGCTTAATTTCTCAAACTAGGATGTTTTCACAATGAGGTCGGATTCAATAGACAAAAAGAGATCTTATGTGATCTGAGATACTACAGATTGTCAAAAATTTGAATCACTACAAAGACCAAACAGGAAAAATAATCCAATCGGCAAAATCTCCTAGAAAATCATTCAAAACACTAACACTGTTGGAGTTCATAAACAATGAATTCTTGATAGACACAATAACCAGTCTGGGCAGAAACCAAAGATCTAAAAATTAACCAGAAAAAGAAACCTAGAGATTTTTCAAAATTTTTACAGGGTCCGCATGTAATCAGTGTTAACAGGTGCGGTCCCGCACTGTATTCTATAAAGAACGTGCGAAACTGCCCGCACTGTAACAGTTATGCAGAGTGCGGTCCTAGCAAAAATGATAGAAAAATCCAAAATACTTCTAAATTTTCAAAAACAAAAAAAATTTAAAGCACCCAGACAGATGTGAATCAATCAAAAACCAGAAAAATAAACCTTTTCTCAAGTCAAAAATCAAAGAGAACCAAGAACAAACAAAAGTTCTTCCCCAGCGGAGTCGCCATTTTGTTGTGTAGATTAATCCGTCTTGCGGACAAGACCGATCTCTCTAGTACAAAAGGTAACTAGCAACAAACAACCAATTATACTAATCTCTCTCTAAGCATATGCAATTTATAAAAACACTATACGGGTGCAAGGCCTACCTTATATCCAACGCTTTGCTTGCTTACTTGATTTTGTTGAAGTCCTTCCCGTGCACCGAAAGAACGTCCTTCGTATATCTGCAATCACAAACAAGGAAAAAGATTAAGCAGCACCTGTATAGACATTATCATAAATCATACTTATCATAATGATCAAGGAATTTATGAAATAAACCACAAATTGACAGTTTAATGAGAGAAATGAGTATATTTGTATTAACTTTAAAGATAGAAAACCTTTACAACCCGTGCCTTGATGTTGTGCAGGTCCTCCCGGGGTCCGAAGCAGGAATCTCCTTTACTATGACAAGCATTGCACTCTTTGAACTAAGACAAATGAGGATAAGTGATTTAACCTCACAGAAAGTCTTAAGTTACTCAAGTCTAAAACTCAACAACATTTCACTTCAAATCTCATAAGCTTGAACTCCCTTTGAGGCTACCCAAGGCCTCTTTTTATAGTGAAAGAGAGGAGGTTTCTAGTTCCAAATATGAAGGGATAGAATCCTAATTCAAAGGGATAAGCTCCTTAAATCAAGGGGTTAGCTCCATTAAGAGAGGGATGCATGAACCAGCTTCAAAGCGTATCCATTCCGAAAATTCCCGTCTAGAATCTTCTAGAATTCACCTGGAATTCACTTTTTTAATCTTCATTTTCTCGCCTTTTTATGTTTTACAGAGGTCCGCACCCATTACACAAAGAACGTGCGGTATGGTTCCGCATGCAGGCTGAGATTTAGGTGCGGAACCGCAGGGAATGCATAGAGAAAGTGCGATACCAATTCTTTAGGGGATTTTAA
Source organism: Pinus albicaulis (assembly GCA_034641835.2). Taxonomy (NCBI): domain Eukaryota; kingdom Viridiplantae; phylum Streptophyta; class Pinopsida; order Pinales; family Pinaceae; genus Pinus; species Pinus albicaulis. The sequence continues at coordinate 7,987 of JAXQQM020082740.1, read as the reverse complement.
GGATTTTCTTCTGATTTTGAAGCTTGATATGAGGAGCTGGTATATTAGACTTGCAAAAGGAGGAAGTATGAGTAATAATGAGCTCATACGGTCAGCAGAATGTCAAGGTGACAGTTTTCAGTGTAACACTTAGACTTGGAATAAAATGTGATTTTGAGGGTTTTTTATGAAATAATGCATAATTTTCCTAAGTAAAATGGGATTTTACTTAGGAAAAGATGTTTAGAAATGAGTGAGTGTTATGAAGAATGACTTCAAGTACTTAGGCTTTTCCAATTATTGGGTCGAGGGTCCGGTCCCTCCAAAAGTCAAGGAAATGCCTTGAGCCCCTCTACTTTTCAAATACCTTAGTACTTAGGGGAAATTAGTGAAATTTTCAGGGGAAGATGAGAAGGGAAGTTAATAACTTTGACTTTGCTTTGCTTTGAATTTCTTCCAGTATAGTGTCTGCCTTTTCACTTTGTGATGAAAGTAAATATTAACACATTTAGAGTCATTGTCCATCACATGCAATTCTACAACATCATCTACCTACCCTACCTACTTTACTCTACCATTTTTTCTTCTTTATTAGGGTGCACTTAGACTGGAAAACCCTTATCACACTTTCTTTTCTTTTACATGTAGAAATCTATCTAAGTCTAACCTTATTACATCCAAGGGCTCAGATTAAGCTGTTGAGCTCCTTTTATTTACTCTACCTATCTACTTATCTGCCAAGATTAAACAGTTTGGTCAGATTTTATTCTCTATTTCTAAAACATGAAATTGAAAGATGAAATAGCCAAGCTTAAACTATTTGACTATTCATAAATTGTGGCATAGGATACAAGTTGCACACAATTTTATTTATTACATAAGAGCAAAAAGTAGTGGCATTTAGAATTGCACACTTTCCTTGGCCTTTCTTTTGGTGGGGTTCATTTTCTTTTACTTTTTTTGCCATTTTTATTCTTTTTACCCTTTGATTTTTCTTTTAGGGTATACCCTCTTTACATTTTTTAAATTTTTTTGATTTTTTGATAATTTGGAAAACCTTTGCAACAAGAAAAGGTATGAACATATTACATATCCCATCAAGTCAATCATGAAATATGACACCTATTGGTATAGGAGTCTAACACTGGCTCCACTTGGGGATGGATTTTCCTGGTCAAAAGTCAAGAACAGCAGGTCAGTTGTCCTCATCCATTGACCTTGGTGAACCTGTAAATGTCTTCTGTCTTCTGCAAACTGAAATCTGATCTGAAACTAAAACAACACACAAAAATTTTCAAACCAACTTAATGAAAAACTAGCTGAAAATTGAAAACTAAAAAAAAATGCTCAAAATTCTGAGCTTATTGGCACTCATCTACCTACTCAATCTACTAAAAATCTTATTGAATCAGGTAATACAAAAATTCCAATGAAGCCAATCAAGTAGCTGTAACGATAAATGGATAACTTGATAGCTTTTGATCAAAATTAGAATTATATTATGATCATGTGCCTTTATAATAAATGATATCATGTGTAAAGGCCACTTTTCATGTATTTGATCCTTATAGAGAAAACATGTTTGCAGATTTGGGCTAAAAATATTCTCCATATAATCTGATATAGGATCAATAAAAGTATGATGTATGTTATTTACTTCTAGGCCTTCAATGAATGTTTGCTCAGTTGTATTCTAAATATTAAGCCTTGAAACTATTTCTTCTATCTTGTGTTTGAAAGAATAATCATCCTCAATATGCAAGTCAAAAGATAGTACAATTTCCTCTTGCTTAGGAGAAGGAATATTTTCAAAGAATTCTTTAGGATTTCGAAAATTGTATGACTGAATTTGAGAATGCAAAAGTTTAATTTAATTTTCATAATTTTCAAAAATTATCTCAAGAACACATATTTTCAGTTTGGGAGAATATTTTCTTGATTTCAAAAGAAGAAATAAAGCTCTTAAAAAATCCTCATCAAGCTGAAGTTCTAATATCTCATCCCTCAAAATAGTTAGTGATTGTTTTGTGAAATTATCATAATTATCATCATACTGATCATGTAAGTCTAAAAAATCTTCTAAGAACCTTGATTTTCTTAGGAATAGGTCATTTTGTAATAGCTTGCATCTTTTGAGTCTCCAACTTCACTCCTTCCTTTAAAACAATATGAACCAAATACTCGAATTCTTATTTCCCAAAAGCACATTTGGATATTTTTACATAAAAATGATTGTTCTCAATAATTTATATAACTTTTCCACATGTTTACTAGTGTGGTATTCCCATGATTTATTATAAATATGTTATTATCAAATAAAACCAACACAAATTTTATAATATGGGATCAAACAAAATTTTTCTTAACTCGAGCCCGTCGGACTTCAAACGGCGATAAACCATAATTCAAACCAAATTCGTGTTCCAAAATAGGCTACTGACGTCGGCCAATTTTTTGACGCGAAAAACAAATGAATTCTGGCCTAATATTTTTCGGGTCTGAAGTTGGGCTGGCGTGCGGAGGGAGAGTTGTGATGCGAATTTCTTATCAAATTCGCCCTAATATTTTTCGGGTCCAGATTTCCACTGCGCGAGCGGCCCAGACAAAGATCCACTCCAATCAATTTCTGCCACGTGTCCTCAATCATAACTTGCCCTGCTCCCGGCTGCGGGTGCATTCGATGGTGTTTAAGGCGATGGGACATGGATGTGGCGATTTCATATCAATCGCATTAAGTTTTAACATTGTTCAATTAAGTTCCAAGGTTTTCCAATCTAATCACATTAAGTTTTAACACTATTCAAGATTAGACCTCCACTCCTGTTAGTGATTTCGCATGCTCCAATATGATCTAGCCTTCGGCTCTCATCAATGATCAGAGATTAATTATGATGGGCGTCCTTCGATTGCATTGCAGTCGGGTCGATAAAATGGAATTTCTCTATGGTTTTTCAGACGAGCCGGTTGCTAGGTTACACTGCCTGCTCACTGTGACAAGAAGAAGAAGTGGCCAGTTGAACTGTTGTTTAGACCTTGCTGCATATCTGCATTTCTCTCAGTCTGTTCCTTGTCTGTCTTCCTCTGTTTCTTGGAATTCTGCTTCTCTGTCTCCTCTTGTGTCCACTGCTAGTGAGACTGCACCCATGCCTCGCCTGCGTCAAAGGATGTGTTGCCGCAGGGGGAGCACTAGAGGTCAACTCCTGCGCGCTCCCTCCAACCCCTCAACCGAGTTGTCTTCTGGCCAGTCCAGTGATTATTACGCAGGTCTCTATCCAAATACTAGGAGTGGGCGGGGTCGGGTTGTAGGATCTGGCCACCGTATGGATTCCCTTGCTCCTCGTTTCCTCACCTCTAGTTCACCTTTTCCCACGATGCGCACTGCGTAATTTTCCTTTAATTTCTTTCTCAATTGCCCATGAATTACAACTTCAATCACTGTGGTTTTCCGCGAGGAGGCCCAAACGTAGGAAGAATGCACCTGTCCGGCGGGTCTGAGCTCGGAAAAAGCCGGCCAACATTCCGGCCTTTAGGAGGGGAGCTGTGGCATGAATGTGGAAGTAGCACCTAGCGATCCTGTACCTTCCGAAGGATGGTGCCGAATCGTCGAGGAGCCGGAGGAGTAGTTTGGTTAATTTGTTTTTCTTGCTTCGCGGCCCACTTAATTGGGCTGCTTTTAGATTATTTTATTGTGCTGGACCTTTGTAATATTTTTGAATTCTGTAAATTAAACATTCAAGACTGGTTTCCCGGTATGAGGGCAGTCTTCTTAATTTTTTGATATTTTGATGACAAATTTCCCATGAGTCTGGGCAATGATTTTGACTTCGGTGTAATTTTATTTCCACTGTTAATAGATTAACTTTACTTAGAAAAAAAATGTTGCCATGTTTCTATTTTAAACCTATTTTTTGAAATACAGAGCCATGTTTATATGGTCTACGTATTATACTCTTTCTCTATATATCTAGTACAGGAACCTTTTTGCTATGAACAACGTGGATGCTGTAGCGGGCTACTAATGGAAACAAGCAAGCCTGAACCTTGCATCTCGGATGCAACATATGGTTACCAATTTTGGAATCAAGTGAGCCTGATCTTACAAGCGAGCCTGGGTTTCTGCAGATGGTTATCACACTCCTCACATGATTAGCGTTTTTCTCTATTCAAGGATTTTGGGTACTTCAATTTGTATTTGGAACAATGGATGTTGGTAATTTATCTGTTGCTTTACTATTCTACATACTGCTATTTCACTTTCTTATAGATTCCTCGGGCATATTTGGATGCTTTCTCAGATTTGTCGATAATCTCCATGTGGACCGTTACTAGGTTTTATATCATGTCCTTGTATGTGACATGGGGTATTTTTCTATCATTGTCTGGGGTGGGACTTCCACTTTTTTGGATGGATATTTGGGTTCCAATCTTCAGATGTGAAAATGTAATGACTTCATGGACTGTTTTTCTTCATATAATATATTCAAAACAACGTTTTTTCTCTTGTGAAAAAAAAAATGATTAATGTTTATCACTCTGCCTTCAAAACTAGCGATGCTGGTCTATGTTGCTGGTTTATTGATATGGTCTGATGGTCTTTTTATATTTTTGACATATCACACTCCTCACATGATTAGCGTTTTCTCTGTTCAAGGATTTTGGGTACTTTAATTTGTATTTGGAACAATGGACGTCAGTACTCTATTTGTTGCTTTACTATTCTACATACTTCTATTTCACTTTCTTATAGATGCCTCAGGCATATTTGGATGCTTTCTCAGATTGTCGATAATCTCCATGTGGACCGTTACTGGGTTTTATATCATGTCCCTGTATGTGACATGGGGCATTTTTCTATCATTGTCTGGGGTGGGACTTCCACTTTTCTGGATGGATATTTGGGTTCCAATCTTCAGATGTGAAAATGTAATGACTTCATGGACAGTTTTACTTCATATAATATATTCAAAACAACGTTTTTTCTCTTGTGAAAAAAAAATGATTAATGTTTATCACTTTGCCTTCAAAACTAGCGATGCTAGTCTATGTTGCTGGTTTATTGATATGGTCTGATGGTATTTTTATATTTTTGACATATCACACTCCTCACATGATTAGCTTTTTTCTCTGTTCAAGGATTTTGGGTACTTTAATTTTTATTTGGAACAATGGACGTTGGTACTCTATCTGTTGTTTTACTATTCTACATACTGTTATTTCACTTTCTTATAGATGCCTTGGACATATGTGGATGCTTTCTCAGATTTGTCGATAATCTCCATGTGGACCGTTACTGGGTTTTATATCAAGTCCCTGTATGTGACATGGGGTATTTTTCTATCACTATCTGGGGTGGGACTTCCACTTTTCTGGATGGATATTTGGGTTCCAATCTTCAGATGTGAAAATGTAATGACTTCATGGACTGTTTTATTTCATATAATATATTCAAAACAACATTTTTTCTCTTGTGAAAAAAAAATGATTAATGTTTATCACTCTGCCTTCAAAACTAGCTATGCTGGTCTATGTTGTTGGTTTATTGATATGGTCTGATGGTCGTTTTATATTTTGGACATATCACACTCCTCACATGATTAGCATTTTTCACTGTTCAAGTATTTTGGGTACTTTAATTTGTATTTGGAACAATGGATGTCGGTACTCTATCTGTTGCTTTACTATTCTACATACTGCTATTTCACTTTCTTATAGATGCCTCGGGCATATTTGGATGCTTTCTGAGATTTGTCGATAATCTCCATATGGACCGTTACTGGGTTTTATATCAAGTCCTTGTATGTGACATGGGGTATTTTTCTATCACTGTCTGGGGTGGGACTTCCACTTTTCTGGATAGATATTTGGGTTCCAATCTTCAGATGTGAAAATGTAATGACTTCATGGACTGTTTTACTTCATATAATATATTCAAAACAACATTTTTTCTCTTGTGAAAAAAAAATGATTAATGTTTATCAGTCTGCCTTCGAAACTAGCTATGTTGGTCTATGTTGCTGGTTTATTGATATGGTCTGATGGTCTTTTTATATTTTGGACATATCACACTCCTCACATGATTAGCGTTTCTCACTGTTCAAGTATTTTGGGTACTTTAATTTGTATTTGGAACAATGGACGTCGGTACTCTATCTGTTGCTTTACTATTCTACATACTGCTATTTCACTTTCTTATAGATGCCTCGGGCATATTTGGATGCTTTCTCAGATTGTCGATAATCTCCATGTGGACCGTTACCGGGTTTTATATCAAGTCCCTGTATGTGACATGGGGTATTTTTCTATCATTGTCTGGGGTGGGACTTCCACTTTTCTGGATGGATATTTGGGTTCCAATCTTCAGATGTGAAAATGTAATGACTTCATGGACTGTTTTACTTCATATAATATATTCAAAACATCATTTTTCCTCTTTTAAAGTTTCATTTAAAAAAAAAAAAATGAACCCGTCGTCGCTATACCGACACCTTGTAAGTGTCGGAATTGCGACAGATTAAAAACATCGGAAGAGCGACAGTTTAAAAACGTCGGACGAGTGATGTTCAAAATGTCAGACCACATTTCGTCAGAATTGCGACAGTTTACAAATGTCAGAAGAGCGACGTCCAAAACGTCGGACCACATTTCGTCAAAATTGTGACAGTTTACAACCGTCGGAAGAGCGACGTCCAAAACGTCGGACCACATTGCGATAGTTTACAAACGTCGGAAGAGCGACGTTCAAAACTTCAGACCACATTTTTTCGTAATTGTGACAATTTACAAACATCGGAAGAGCGACGTTCAAAACGTCAGACCACATTTCATCGGAAGTGCGATAGTTTACAAAGGTCGGAAGTGTGATGGATTGGGAAACGTCGGAAGAGTGACGAATTTTTGGAAGCGATGGAAAAAGTGTCGATAGTGTGACACTTTTTAATTGCGTCGGAACTGCGACGGTATGTCAAACCAGGTTTTTCCTGCCCTTGAACTGTCGCTCTTGCGATGACTATGTGTCGGAATAGCGACGAATTGGCCGTCGAAATTTCCGCCAAATTTTCTAGTGAAGAATGTTGGGGCCACATTTCAGCTAGTGATGTCATATGCTTTTCACGATATTCGTCACATTGTTCAACCTTATCTAGATGACCTTCCTGCTCCTTCAACTAAGCGTATGGACCATCCTGACCATCTTCGTCATATTTTTCTTCATTGTCGACGTTACAACATTCGGCTTAATCCACACAAATGCATTTTTGTGTTGATTCTGATAGAATCTTGGGGTTTATCGTTTCCAAACATGGATTTCGCCTCGATCCACTCAAGGTTGAGGCTATTATCAATCTCCCCTCTCCCTCCTCATTGCATCAGTTGCAGAGTTTGCAAGGGAAGGCTAATTTTCTGCGTCATTTCAGACCTAACTATGCAAAAGTGGCTAAAGGATACACACGATTATTAAAGCAGGGCATCCCATTCTGTTGGGATGAAATTTCTCAAAATTATTTTGAGGCATTGAAGACGTTTCTTGTCAACGCTCCTCTGTTGCATCCTCCAAACTATCATCGTGATTTTTCCCTCTGTTTAGCCGCCGCCTTCAGCATAATTTCCATGGTTCTGGTACAAGACGATGATGAGGGTAATGAGCATGTTATATATTACTTATCTTGTAACCTTCTCGATCTTGAGATATGCTATGCAAATGTCGAGAAGTTAGTGTTAGCTGTAGTTCAAGCAGTTCAACATTTTCGTCATTATATTATTTTGCGTACTGTGACTGTGATTTCTAATTGCAACCCTATGACCTATATATTTTCTAGACAATTGCTGGGGGGATAATACTCGAAGTGGATTTTCATCCTCCAAGAGTTTGATTTGGAATTTAATGCTGCCAAGTTGAAGAATCATTAGTCTTCGCTGATTTTATCTGTTCCCTCCCTTCAGACTCTGCTCTGTTTCATTCTGAGGAATACATTCCAGACGATACACTTTCTTGATTAGCACCCTCGATCCG